>JAWWES010000041.1:29991959-30006534 GCA_035583135.1 Lophotriccus pileatus
CGGAACTGAGGCCACCCTTTAATCCTGAGGTTCGTCTACCAGGGCCAAGCGAGCTTGGACGGTGGCAGCGAGGTCCTTAGGACATAGGTTTGTTTTCAGAGTGACCTTCTCCGGGGAGGTCCCTGACCAGGAATCGAACCTGGGCCTCGGCGGTAACAGTGCCACGTCCTTAACCACTAGACCACCGGGGGCTCCTGCTTGTTCATAATGGTGCTAATAATACTTCTGTCTGTTGAATCAGGACCTGTGAAATGAACTGATAGGCTTGAACCCAGCTCCTTCAGGAGTACTTGCATTCTCTCCCAGAGTCTTCACTTTGACCTCAGTCAAAAACTTTATGAAACTGAAAGATGGTGTGAAGAAAAGTGTATAGAAACATTTTAGATAGAAAAACTAATATTTTTTAGAAGATATGTCATTATGAATAAACTATTTAGAATCCTGCAGCTGAATCAAGATCCCTGGAGAGTTTCAAAGATAGCTGACATCTTCAGTCCCCAGTTTATTCCACCTAATTAATCCCACTTCGTTTAACCCAGGTGGAAGCTCAGTTATCTTAGGTTATCTGCAAAGCCCATGGAGGAAGATGGATATTTTCTCAAAATGATTCAGCCTACCTAAGCAGAACTTCACAAATTCAGGGGAAAAGGTCTTTTTGAAATCTAAACCTCCCATGGTGCAGCTTGAGGCCTTTTCTTCTTGCGTGTTGCTTGTTGCCTGGGAGAGGAGACTGACACCCACTTAGCTATTGAGTTCCATCTAGACAGTCTGCATGGCACCTCTTCGACTTTTAGGTTGCCCTATGCAGCATCAGTTTAACTTCTTTATTTATTGACTAATCCCCCCCGCTTTCTGGTTGAAGAGATCACCAGCAATCCCTGTGCCTGTCCACTGCCTTAAATTTGAATATCTCAAGAAGGAAATGACACTGGGAATTTGCCCAGTGTATAGAGTTTTTCTGTTATAAAGTTTAATGGGAACAGAGAAAGAGCAATGTTTGTAATCTGTAGACAGAACTCCTCTCCAGGTATTTCCTTACAAGGCAAAACCGGTTTTCATCTCAAAGCAAAATAACAACACAAAAAAAAAAATAGCAAGAAGTCATCCTAATGAATTAAATAACCTATTTATTTCTCGTGTCTTTCCTGTACAAGATCAATAATGCTCATCAAGAAGAAAATCACTCTAGAGAACCAGTGTTTTACTGGCACAGTGAAGAGCTTTATTTTCAAGTCTCACAGCTCTCTTGCTCATATCATTCCCGTAAGTTGCTTTACAGATAAATTCATTGGTTTACCACAAAGCTACTACAATAAAGCTGCTCAGCTGTGGTTGAAAAAGATGTAAGGAAGAACAGAAAATAACTATGATTCTATTTTTCAGTTTACCAATTTATCAGTCCCAGAATTTGCAAAAAGTCCGAAAATGGAGAATATTCTTTTAGTTTTGTTCAAAAGTTTTAAAAGTTCATTGTATGTACAACTTCTTATGCTACAAAATGAGGGGCGGTGGCACAGAATCAGCTACATCACTTCTCTGTTTTTTTTCTGTACAACTTTCATTCAAGCTTCTGTTGCTTTTATCCACCATAAATCTGCAAAATTAGACAAGAAGGAATTCCACTAACTCGACTTAAACTTGGGGTCATTTATATATCTACCAGAATTCCAGTTTCTCTTTCAATCATTTATGCAAGTCTGATTCAGTGTTTCTTACATATTCATTATGTTTACTGTTGTGACAGTGTCAATTGTTGTGTTTGTTTCTGACAGATATTAAGAACTGCTTTTATTATACCAGTTCTATACTCATGCAAATTATGCCTATATACAGTATTTTCTTTTCATGCTCTGTCCCCATCCATGAATAACGGCTGTTTGAGAAATAACTTTAAAGAGAAATAACTTTAATTTTATTAATTTTTGTGTCTTTCCACAAGATTAATTTGCTGTTAAATTCTGGGTTGCTATGTGTTAATCAGATTCCTAGATCTAACAGTAAATCTATACTTCATCTTGGCCTGGCTGAGTTGTTAAGCTACAGTCCTGTCATATATTTTCTGCAGCTTTGCCAACTTAATCAAAAGCAGTTTGACTACTTAGTAGGAATTGCTCTACATGTGTCTCATCTGGAATTCACTTCCTCTGACAAGAGAAAATGTCTGAATTGTAATAGCAACATTTAGTAAATATTAGTTTGCATCTGGTTTGATTGCAAAAGCTGTTCTCACTATACAGAAGTTTTCTCTTAATGAGCTTTATGTTTTGTAGAATTGTAATATAAATACATTCTCAGAGTGTCAAAAACATGTCACACAGAGATTTCTTTTTTTTTTGGTACATTCTAGTTTCTCTGCAGTTGTATTGTATTAAAAAGTGACTTATGTAAAAGGAGTGAATGTAATTAGCAACTCAAATCCCTTCTGTGTTACTCAAATGGTATAAAATGGCCTCAGAACATCTGAGATTTAAATTCAATGTTTTTTATTAAAACTGAAACAGATTTTTATTCATGTAAGGTTGTATTTTAGGAGCTGATGCTCTTTTCAGTGATTATTATTCTAAATAATAACAGCTAATTTGTCTGTTAAAATAATTCTTTGTGGGGATATGACTGCACAAATGAGGTAGTAGGGTGTAGGATGCATTTGTTTTTTTCTTTGCATTTTGATTTAACACCTTTCCAAGACACACAACAAACCATAAAATAATGAGTCCTCAGTGGAGTAAAAAACTGGAAACCTTTGAATGTCTTATGTTTCAAAAGAGGAAGAAAAACTAATTTTCAAAACTTCTCAAGATCAGAATTCTGATAAATTTACAAAATCTCAATTTCACATCTGAAATAATTTTTTTCCCTCTTGAATGGCACTCATATAAACTTTTCCTGCTCCAGTCTGAGTATAATGTTTAACTAATATTCACATGGAGTGAAAATCATGCTAGACTTGAAAAGATGAACAAGATTGAAGACTGAAATGAGTTAAAAGCCAAACATCTGCAGGGAAGTTGCAACAACTTATACACAGCATGTAATTTTTAATTATTATTTTCCTTTTTTTTTTTTTAACCTGGAGACCTACCACATTAGATGAAGATTAACATAGTGCTTATCTTTCGATAAAAGAAAATCACCCATCTCAAAGCACACCAGCAAGGTTGAGATGAACCTAAACTGCCAGTTTTAGAAGTAAACTTGATTCAGCCAATTGGATCTTCTTATTTCACCCTCAGAAATGCCTGTAATATGCATATACAGAACTATGGATGAAAAATAATACATTTTAGACTAACAGATACTGGAGATACAACCATCTGCCTTAGGCCAGCAGCCCCTTGGTCCTCTCTCTCTCTTCCTTATCAGCAAAGTCTTGTTAAGATGAGGTTTGATCAAATATGTGCAGAAGTTCTCTGCTGTCATTAGTTATATTCATATTATCTTCTTGTCAAAGGACCAAACATCCCCCTAAAAATGGAAAGAGAATCATGTGAGGTTAAAAATAAGTGAATACAGCAACTTTTTCTTTACAACATATCCTATGAACAGAGGTTTTGAATTGTAGAAAATTAAATGGCCTCCTGTAGCAGAAACTCTTATCAGAAACCTGAAGGTATCCTCACTCCACATTTTGTCATTGTAAAGGCTGTATCCTATACTGAGAGATTTCATCTCACCTGTGTCGAGTGCTGAAGTACCTGGGTTCTTAAGTACTCTCTGTATACCACTAATAGGATCCCTTAGATGTGAGGTTTTTTTAATGAACTCCTTATCAGAAAATGTATTTCAGCAGCCCCAGATTTCATACGTACCTAGAGGACACTCAAGCAAGTAAACTGAGGTGGAATCTTCTCTTGATTGTCTCACAAATGTAACCCAAAGAGGAACAACTGCTCTAAGATGCATTTAAATACATGTACATTTACCCATCTCCATCCCTTAATGTAAAACATTAGTCTTAAGCAAAGACAAAATGTGAACCACCGATCAAGGTAGAGTCTGTGTCTGTATGGATGAGCCACACAGCAGAATTGAAGGAGTTGAAGGAACAGATGTACTGGGGAGACAGCCGGGGCTGTGTCTCTGGTGGCCACCTTGTAGTGTTACAGGGCATCTTCTGCTGTCTGGTCCCATTCTGGCTGCATATATTGTGTTCCCATCAGCAGTGGGAAGAGAAGGGGTGATAACTCCTGGTGCACATCTCCCCATTTTGCACTGGAGTTGTGCCGCTCCTGCGCTCTCCCTCAGAGCACCCCGCACCAGGAATTGAAGCGTAGTAAAATCAATTTTTTACACTGCTATAGACTCTTCCAAGTCCCAGATGGGGCTTGCTTATCAAAGTATCAGACAGAAACATTGCATGGAAAACATGACACTTTTGTTATAACTCTTTTTGCGCCAAGTAGTAACCACAATACTTTTCAAAATACTTTTTCCAAACCACAATCAATTTCAAAAAAATCTTCATTTTTACTCTGGCTATAGCACAGCTCAAGCAGCTTTCATGAGTGACAACCCTGCTTTAAATTGCTGTATACGCTTGTACCAATGCCTTGAATACATTTTATTAATTTCCTGACATTTTGGCATGGGAGAGGAGGCTCGTAGTGATTCTACCTGTCAACATGCAAGCAGAGGAAATATTTCCTCATACTGAGCTTAACTGAAAATCAAGCTACAGTTGCATGAAGTTACAGGAGTTCAATTAAATAATTATTTCCACTTTCTATAGCCTTTCAAGGGTTTTTTCATGTCCATCCTTTCTTTAAAATGTAAACTATTATAATCTGCTCAATGCTGTCACTGACAGGGATGGGTAAACAGGAATGACAACTAATTTCTTCGCAAAATGCAGAATCTTTAAAATGTGTTGTATCTTCCCTTTGGTTTTCTGAAATACTTTCTGAGTATGTTAGTTGAATCAGTTTACCACTGATTTCAGTGGAAAAAGTTTCAGTTTTGGTTTTGAGAATTTAGGAAATAAATAAAATTTCCCATCTTGATATAAATCCTTAGGAATTCCCTCCCTGCTTCCCTCTCACACCCCGTCTTTCTCTTGAACTAGGCATATTTCCCATAGTTCATACGATGGACTTCAAACAACCAGTGCCTCATACCTAATGAGAGAAGGGGATATTTTTATAAAATTCAGTATTTGTAGGATTCTAGTTATAAATTCTGTGGATAACCTATTAAATTATACAGTTTGATCTTTTTTCTTATTAACTTTACTAACATTCTTTTAACTACAGCATACTTCACACTAAACTCAAGATGCCCAAAAAAGATAGTGAAGTCTAAGAAATTTTTAATCATAGCCAGACACAGAGAATACCACAGTAAGTAGTTACAGAAGGAATTTCTGAAATTAAAAAGAAAAGCCTTTTAATTTTAAAGAAGGGTTTAGTTTTTCATCAGTCTGGATTTTTCAGATGGCCATTCATAAACAAATACTTTTATGAAAACCTGAAAGAAAAAATAATTTCTACTGAAATTTAAATTATATTTTAAAAGATTTTCCCCATTACAGAAACTGTTTTCTGCAGGCTTTAATAATACTCTTACTATGTATGACTTATAAAAGCTTAATTGTACTAGTGACTTTTGTCTGAAATAACCATAAATATTTTCCAAGTTATGATCCTAAACAGATATAATTCTTTTTTTATGTAATTTCTTATAATCCTAATTTAGGAAGATTTTCCTTTAACTGAGTGTCCATGATATTTCTGGATCTTTGTTTCTATTCACTTATTTCTTATTCTAAATTTTCTTTCCTCCTTTAGGAAGCTTGACACTTTTAAGCCTTTGTATTGTCTCTTAGCCTTTAATCCTTTTCTTTCTTCCATTCTATCTATGTACTCATGTTTCCTGTTTTAAAAGCTCTCTCCTGTTTCAAAAGCTCTCTTTAGTCCACGACACAGCTGGATGAATTCACCACTAGGTCAATCTCTGTATATAGGTTAAAATGCAAACAACAAACCTTAAGCAGCCAAGAATGATTCTTACTTCTTGCTTTGGGCAAAAAATATTTTTCTCTTATGTTCTATTACTTCAGTGTTTAGTAAGCACACCCAAACTAGATGTAAATTACCTAATTTGAGCATGAATAGCAGAACATCAGTGGTTCCCAATACTTTCTGACATTTAGAATCTCTTTTGAGGCACTGGCCCCTTTGCAATTAATTTACCCTTTTTTCTAGATGGCTTTTACAGAATACCCAGTTTTTCCACTGCACATGGATTACAATTTGCAAGTCATTGACTGTGGCAGTGCTAATTTTCACTTCTTTAAATAGTGAACTCCATGCTGCACATATTCGTGGTTTCATTTTTTGTACAATTGCAGCAATACTGGTTTAGAAGCAGGTTTTGATAAAATGCCATTGATATAGATCTCATAAAGACTTCAGTATTGCAAAGACACTCTACAGGGAAAAAAAAGCTCTTTATCTTCCTCAATGTCATTAGGTTGAGAAGTAATGGACATTAATAAGAGACCTTTTGGTTAGATATTAGGCAAAGCTTTCTACTGGGGAAACTGTGAAGCACTAACTGTAGATTCATAGAATCATACAATCATTGAACGATTTGGGTTGGAAGAGACCTTAAAGATCATTGAGTTCCAAGCCTCATCCATTGTGGTCTTGAACACTTACAGAGATGGGGCATTCAGAAATTCTCCAGGCAACTTGTTCCATCACCCTATGATGCAGGTGAAGAATTTTCTTCCTAATATCTAATCTAAACCTCTTTTAGTTTGAAGCCATTGCCCCTTGTCCTATCACTACAGGCCCTTGTAAGAAGTCCCTCTTTATTTCTCTTGTAGCTGCCTTCAGGTACTGGAAGGTGCTTTAAGGTCTCCCCAGATCCTTCTCTTCTCTAGGCTGAACAATCCCAAGTCCCTCAGCCAGTCTTCATAGCAGATGTGCCCTAGCTCCCTGATCATCTTCTTCATTGCTGTCCTCTGAACTTGCAAAAACAACAGAACAGCATCACAGATGACCTGAATCCAGGCAGAAATGGTTAGAGTACTGTTATCCTGCCTTGCAATAAGAACGTAGACTTGATGAGCTACATGTTTCTTCAGTGATTTTAGATGGTACAATTTTCTTGCTAGGTGGGAGACATGGATATGAAGAGCTTTGTAATGATAGTGGCTATTTCACAAGCAGAAGAGTGTTCTCACTGAGGAACTATGCAGGTAAAGTCCTATTTTTTTTCTAAGTTGTATTTATCTCTCTGCACCTAAGAGAGTTTTCTTTCATTGGCATATACTAGTAGAGATGTAGTTTATACTACACAGAATCATTCAGATTTTGATTGGAAATGTACTAGTGGAGGGTACTTTTCAAGATGGTACTTCCCTATAGTTCAGAGCAATTCTCTTAGTGACATTAGATAGTGTACTGGAGTACTTGTGTAAGAAGTAATGTTTTGCTAGTAACTTTTCCCTATGAGACCATTTTTGCTTGTACCTACCTTTCTGGGACTTGGGTTGTGTAGGTTTTTTTAATACCCAATTCATGTAGGCCAGCCAGCAAGATGTATAAACACAAGCTGTGCTGTTATATCAGTATAAATTCTGCGTAGAGAAGCTTTCCAACCAGTCAGAACCCTGCACTGGCCCTTTAAGGTTACTGGTGTAATAAAGGGGCAGCTCAGGCATTTTTTTCTGAACCAACCTGTGAAGTCAAATTCCTCAGAGAAGGGCTCTTAAGGCACCTGGACAGAATGCAATGTAGATATCCCTAATCTCATCCTCCCAAGGGCATTACTACACCCTTTCACATCAGTTCTCCTGAGAGCCCTGTCAGGCAGATGCTAACAAGCTTGATGTTGTGTCACTTGCAAAGCTCAGCTGACCCTGCACCCATCCTTCTGCCTTCACAGGATGCTGCTTCAGAGCTGTACCCTGAGAGCTGACTTGACTATGTCCCACTGGGTACGCTGTAGGCATGTCCTTGGGTGTGTTCAGAGGAGCTTTCCCAGTCACAAACCATGGGAGAAGTAAGTGCAGTCATGAAGCTTTATGGATTAATCTTTGCAAAGCATCACACAAAGTGAACAGTTGCTATTTTCTGCCATGTTTGCAAACTGAGAGTAGCAAACCTAGCAAAATTATGTCAAAGAAATATAGGGAATTTTTGGTACATTCCTTTGTGCTAACCTCAAATAAATTGCAAAATTATTTATAAATTAAGTCTTAAGAATTTAACAGCTCAATGGTTTTTTTTTTTCTGATGGCCTGGGAAAAAAAAAAGTTAACAGAGCTATTGATGGTGTTATTACCTATATGTGTATACATTTAATGAATTTGCATATATTTACATATATGCACAGATATGTTCATGTATGTATACACTTCTGTGTGTACATGTACATGAGGAATTTTAAATATGTAAATTGTTTCATTTAGGGAACGAGTATCAGAATTGTCAGTACCTAAAGGGCATACTGATAATGTTAGCAAAGCTAACAGACTTTGTGGCCCAAAAGCAGATAAAAACAAGTGAAAAGCAAGTAAGACAAGCAATACAGATTGGAAAGAACATCCTTGAGCCCCTATTTATGCTTGATCCTATGCTAAATGTAGTCCATCAGGTAAAAAGCCATGAAATCATTCTGAAAACCTCTGCTTTACTGATAAAAGCAAAGTTCTTCAGTGTTCCCTTGTAGCAGATACAGAAACTTTTTTTATTCTCCTTTCTGAGAAGCGCTAACATGTTCACTGTTTGAAGCCAGGCTTTGAAATTTTGCAGAAAAGAAAAAAAGAAAGGTCTTTTCTTCATCCCAGGAAATTCTGTTTCAATTTCATGGAGCTATCACCCGTTAAAACAAATCCCTGGCCACTGCAGAACAGCCTGTACTAAGAACCTCTCAGAAGTGTGAGATCAGCCATAGCAAAGGAAAAGAGTCAGCTCTGTTACTGACTGTATACCTTTGGCCCATGCAACAAGCCACAGTTTCTCTCCTTATTCCTGTCCCCACTGTCCCCACATATTATGGCACAGATTTCAGCTACAGGATTACCTGAGGTTTTTTCCAAGTGATATGACCCCATTCACAAAGCAAGATATAAATAAGCTGGTGTCAAATTAGTGTTTTTCCTACATTTTATATAAAACAGTTTACCCTAATTCTGAATGTCTGACTTTACAATATATACAACTTATACTTATTTGCTTGCAAACCTATGTAAATATGAGAATGCAACAAAATATGAAATAAAATCTTCTGGTATCTTCATAGATTTTGCTGCAGTGATTGTATAAGGCATCAAAGATGTTCAGCTCTCATTATTCCATTTCAAAAACAAGAAGACTGCAGGAGCAGAAGTTCTGAAAAGCAGCTTGTTAAAGTCTCATATTTTTCCTTCTGCTCACAAGTCCCTGAGTTAGCAGCAGGTTATTTTATATTTATATGCTCTGGAAATTCTTTTGATTTTTTACAAATCATGAGCAGTTGGCAAGGCTGGTCTCAGGAGTGGAGGGACAGTTGCCCTTTGTAGGTTTAAAAAATCATTTCCTATTCTACTGGATTTAACAAAACATACTGACATTGTTGATTATAAAGATACATTATAATAGGATAATTTTCAGTAATGTAACCTAAACTTTTATGATAGTTAATCACATAAATCTGATGTAAATTTAATCAGTTTAGACTTTCTGCTGTAAGCTGATTCAGAGGTTGTTGGCCATCTGCACAGTTCACTGTAATGCTGTAGGTTACACATTTGCATACACAGACTGCAGTTATCCATGGACTTACTCTTGTTACTTTTTTCTTAGATACTTGCGTACTTCAGTAATCCTTGTTGTGGAATGGTGTTCGGAGGTTTTTCTACAGAAGAGAGATGCACAAAAATTAGAGGTATGTAGAGCTTTAGAGAATCAGGATGATACCCCAGAGGGTAATAAAAGCCTGTAAAGCAAACCCTCCTAATTGTTGCAAAGATACAGATATCCAGGGTGAAAATTGGTAAACTCTCCTTCATTGCCTATGCATCCTACAATCTTGAGTTTAAAAGAGTTGGCACAGAACATCTGAAGAACTTGTGCAGCATAATGGTGCATACCATCCATTTAATGGCTACTTTTTCATGAGAAAAAATTATTTTACGATTTATGAGAGGACTCTGGTGTGTAAAGCAAGATCTAGGTAAACTATAGGTACTTGAACTCTGAGCTGGAAGCCAAACATGCTCCGGCCTTCCTTCCAACTGCAATCTTATGAGGGAAACATTTAGGCATACTATGTGCTCGGCATCCCACTTCTCACATGCTGTCCCAGCCTGAATGCCTCGAGGATTCCTTTGAATGTATCATTTGATATACTCAGTCTCAAGGAGTCCAACAGATCCCTTACGACTGAGAGCTGAAATTCCCTCAGAATTATATCACTTATGTTGCCTAAAATTGGAGAAATAAGTCTCTGGACAATTTTGAGTACAGAAAGGCAAAAAAGCAGCTCTTTAACTGCGGTGACTTTGGTGCACAAAATGTATTGCACACTGACACTATAGGCCTTTTCAATTTTTATAATTGTGCTGGTTTAAAGGTAAACCTGCAGGAGAAATGAACCGAACTCAAAGAGATTAAGTCAGAATTACAATTCAATAAAAATAATGCAATAAATACAATTATACAGACGAACAATTGGTTTTAACCCACAAAACCCCAGATGTATAACCTGGCACCCTGGGGCACGAACAGAATGATGTTCATTGGCCCCTGTGCTGAGCCCCATGTGGTCCCCCTGAGCCCAAAAATAAGAGAGGAAAAACCTGTTCGTATGAGGGATGGTTGCAGTCTCATCGAGAGTGGTGGTCGCAGCCCAGTGAGGTTTTGGTCCTCCTCTGGATCCCATGAGTGGTACCAGAAGTCCCAAGGCCACAAGATTATATACACTCAGGTTCAGGCAGGAATGCCCAGTACCCCCCCGGGGTGGGGAGCTGGAGTTCCACAGTGGGTGATTGTGAGTCGTGGGTGTGAGGACAGGAACATCCTCCTATCTCACAGGCCTCTTAACACCCAGCTTACAGCCTGAGGGGTCGGGTGTGCTCTGGGCAGCTGCTGCAAATGGTCTATTGTTAACAGTTTCTGGGAAATGACATAGAGGGCGTAGAATACACAGTTTTGGTTACACCCACCCAGTGATGAACTGGTCCCAGCTGTTCTAACTAGGACAATAATAACACCTAATTATAATATTTGGACATCGCCTCATCGGTTACACTCATCCCCAAAACCATCACTCCCAATGACCTGGCCTCATCACACCTCCCGAATTTGAGTCTTGCCTTTCCTTGCCTACCTTCTTGCCGCGGTTTGGTGAAGGAACACACAAGGGTGGGGGTTCGGGGTAGCAGGTCTTGGCAGGACTGTCCCGAGCTGAACTAATTTATTCAAAATGGGGGGATATTTAAGGGTCGGCTGGGGAGGTTTCTGGAACTTCAGAGGAGTATGCAAAACAAGGAATGATGATAGGACAGAACATACATAACAATTACGAGGAAGGGTTATGTAAAACTTGGGTTTCATAGGTGGGGTTTACATGAATATGCATTTAGGAGGAGGGATTATAATAATGAAATACCTGGGAAAGAAGGGGAGAATGCACAATAAGGGAGTAACAACCATTCCAAGGGAGCAAAGTCCATAACAACAAGATAAAACATAACTCCAAATAGAGGCATCAATCTAGTAATAAGTTTCAGCTTAAAGTCTCTGCAGTATAGTCCTTAAATGAATGTAGCCTCTGTGTTTTCTTCAGTCAGGAATTCTGTTTTCCACATGGTGTAGGATTCTTCTTCATCCTGGCCATCTCCAACACCTTCTGCTGAAGCAAATTATCTCAATTTCTTTTTTGCCCTAAACTTAATGGGAGGGGGGGCAGAAATGCTCATTTCAAGAAAGCTGTGGTCTGTTGGTTTGCCATCCTTCAGATACCTGGAAAACAGGTTGTTATTGCAGGTTCCCTGCAAAAGGGTTATTCTTTAGAAACACTTTACATCCAACTGAAAAAAAACATTCACTTTTGGTTTTCTTAGATAAAAACTGATTATTTGTGGTTAACAAATAACAGTGTAATAAAATAAACCATACATGGTACATAAATGCCTTCCCTGTTGGAGAAAGAGGGAGATCGCAGATTATGTGCACCCAAATCTGAGCACCTATGAACCCTCTAGATCCATCTAGCATTTTCCACTGTGTTTACAGTGGGTTTACAAAAATTGGACAGATATAATTAAAAATCTTAAAGCTGATTTTTCAGAAATTATGAGCATTTGGAAGTCCAGGAAATGTCAGTGAAAGATGATTGGTTCACAACAAACTTAAAATCAATCCTGCAATGAAAAAATTCATTCCTGCTAATTTTTTCCTGTGTCCTTACGATTCTTTCTGAATGTGAGTGTGTTTCTGGGCCTACTTTCTCATTTATGTCAGCCTTGCACTAGTGCAAATCCATTGGCTTTCATTTGTTTACTCTTGACTTGTATCAGTGTGCTGGAACATTATATTTAACAATACACCTGTTACCTGCACAAGCCCTTCAAAAGTGATGTTTGTCTCTCCTGTTACCTTAGTTCATATGGAGGAAGCAAATGAAAACAATTTTTTTTTCTATTATCAGTTATTCCATGGTAATTGTCCTTGTGCTAGTCTAGTCCTAACATGAGAGAGTTAACTATTCTCCACCACAACCTTTCTTACAGGCAAAGATGACTGGAATAGGCTGAGGGACATAGTCACTCCCCCATAGCAACTTCTCATTTTTCTGCCCTCTCAGAAACTCACACATGCTTCTCAAGGAGAAGAAAATCCAAATACTTTGTGTCAGAGCTGTCAGAACATTTCAACAATATAAAAGCATTCTACCTCAGTGTTGGCAGTGGTATTTAATTTGTAAAAAAACCCCATACTTTTAAAGTAGTAGAATGAAAAGTTATTTTGAGCTGAGTAGATGAAACAGACTGAAAGAATTGGTTTTGTTTTGTTTTCTACAAAACATGATTTCTAGATGTTATCTGATTTTGAATGAGTTGTACTGACTGATAGAGGAAAGTTCTGCATTTCTCTTTTTCTTACTTGCTCTGTCTTTTTTCTTTTCATTGACAAGAATTAATAGTATATGTATGTAATATTACATTGGTTTAAGTGTAGCCTTGAAATGGTATTTCACTAAATTTTTCCCTGGAATTCTGAAATATGTTTTTTAATATTTAATCTTGATCAGAATTATATTCATGTTATAAGGGGGAAAATAGCTTGAACAATATTCTGTAAAATCACCTGTGGGTGTTAAATTGACAAAGAGCACAGTCCATGGCAGTCATAAATGAATAAACATCTGAATCTTTAGGTGCCTTCTGTAATGATGTAAATTAAGTACAGAGTGCACAGAGGCAACCCCTCTATAGGCAACTAATACATACACTTTCTACCTATCTACATTAATCAGAAAAGCAATAAGCAGTTTCAGGTTCTATCTTTTCTTTCATTTGCTAGTCAAAGTACACCTCTATCCTGGAATGTTCATTTTATTTATTTCCAAGAGGTTGACAAAAGTTAACATCGCAATCTGAGTGCCTATTTCATGGTCCCACAAGCATAATGCATTTTTAGTATTGCCATCAACTGCAGAAAGGGTAACACATCCCAGAAGCTCTCAAACATAGATCTACTTGAGCCATAAAGAATAAGAGAGGGAAAATCTGTGAAAGTCTAAAGATGAGTCAGCCTTCTGGGAATCTCCCAATCATGTGGAGGAAAATAAGCTTACTAGCACTGAGTGGTGAGCTAGAATGAACTTGCTCATAGCGCCCTCACACAGCAGTGTACAAGTACTTCCCTTGGTTGACCTTAAAAGGGTTGCTGGGACATAAAGCATTTCATTTTCTTTAAGCTCCAGTTACTTGCAATGAAACTCAGGGAAGGATGATGTCATCTGTCACAAAGATTTATATCCTAAATTAGAGTTAACTACAATATATGTATGATTTAACAGATTGTCTTTACTGTATTATAATGTCAGTGCTGTACGTTCCGTGCTTCATTTGTCTCTATCTGGAAGATTTAAGGGGTAATAAGCGGTGACTGGAGAGGACTACAAATCATTCACTTTTTTAATTGGCATACTGAGGTAAAATAGAGTTGAAAAATGTACTGTGGTTGCCCTGGCTTGATTTAATTTCCATGTTAAAGAATAAATACTCTTCTTCTCTTACCATGGTCTGTATCAAGTGAAAAATGTAGCTGTACATTATGATTTGAATACATTCGGGTAATCATGGAAATGTTTCATGGGAGATTTTCACTAACTTTTTTCTGTCATTTATAAAGAGAATACATCAATAATTGTTATTTATGGTTATTGAGCAAATACACTAATAACCCAAGTAGTAATTCTATTCTGGTAAATATGATTTTATTTGGAAGATATTCAGAAACTGTATAAGGTCTGGCACAAAATAGGCTGCCCTGCTAAGGAACCTGTTGTTGTTAGGTATCTGTAGGGGTTTAGAGGGGGAGTTTCCTGGAGAGGGTCCCTGCAGGCAGCTCTGTGAAGG
>JAWWES010000041.1:30027815-30071764 GCA_035583135.1 Lophotriccus pileatus
AGAAGAGCAACAAGGCTGGTGAAGGGACTTGAACACAAGTCCTATGAGGAGAGGCTGAGGGAGCTGGGGTTGTTTAGTCTGGAGAAGAGAAGGCTCAGGGGAGACCTCATCACTCTCTACAGCTACCTGAGAGGAGGTTGTAGCCAGGTGGGTGTCGGTCTCTTCTCCCAGGCAACCAGCAGTAGGACAAGAGGGCACAGTCTTAAGATCTGCCAGGGGAGGTTTAGGTTGGATAGTAGGAAGAAATCCTTTACTCAGAGGGTAATCAGGCATTGGAATGGGCTGGTGATTGGCGTAACATCACCACCAGGGAGGTGGTGGATTCTCCATCCCTGAAGGTTTTTAAGATGAGACTGGATGTGGCACTTAGTGCCATGGTGTTGTAACCACAGCAGTGTTGGATCAAGGGTTGGACTTGATGATCTGAGGTCCTTTCCAGCCCAGCTGATTCTATGATTTCTGTATTTCACTGATATGTCACTAATATGCATAAAGCATATACAGCACACATTATAATCTGTATTTGAGTAGTAGATATTTCGTAATATTAGTCTAATTCCTTTAAATAAGAAGCCTTGCAATGTATCCTGTACATCAGGCAACTGTTTATGCTACTGTGCATATGATCAGCAGCTTTTAAAAGTGCCATTCAGAAAGGTTTCCATTTGCCTCAAATATTTTATCTGTGCCCATAGCCAGGAAACAAAAGGAAAGGAGTATTTTGTGCTGCTTCCTGTGTTTCCCCTTTCTTCTCATCCCACTTTGCAGCAGGCAGCTGGAATGGAACCATTCTTTGTCCAGTTATATTGTAGAAAAAGGCTGCACAGACTTGTGACTAGTCTAGCATTGTGCTTGTGAATGAATGAATTATGGCAGCAGAAAAAATAGAAAAATATTTACATTCCCACCCTTCATGTTTTATTGACAGAGGGATGGTTCACAGCTCTCAAAACTGTTCACAACATGCTGAGGCTTGCAACTCCAGAATGAAAAACATTAGGGTTTTTTACATTTAGATGATTCCCTAAATCTTGATGGGATTGTATTTGCATAAAAATTCTGAAGAACAATCGAAATGATTTGTTATCAAATATATTCAGTTGGACTCTGCCAGCTTGAATTTTATGCTGCCAGTTTAAGGTGAAGTCACCAGCCCCAGCAACCCTACGGTCAAGCATCCATGCAAAGATCACAAGGTACTGTTTTCTGTCAGGAGGTCAAGAATGCCCATGGATCATTGAGGCAGCGCCTCTGATGATATACCTGTCAGTAAGAGTTACTTAGGTAATGACTGAGTAGTTGTACCAGAAGACAATAGCAGCTTATGCTTCAGAATTCAGAGGATCAGCACATGGCTGAATGACGTTTCTGTCCTGGATACCCAAATACTTATGTTGTAAGTAAGCGTTTCAGTATTTTTGTTTTGTTTCCACTTAGTCCATACTTACAATCTTTAAAAATACTGTAAATCAGTGATTTGCCTTTAAACAAAAATAAGTGTTGAAGTTGAGAGCTCCTGTTTAGGAGTTCTGCTAGTAGTGCAGCTACATAAAAAACAGATTTCTAGCCTACATATTTTTGATAATTATGGTTATTCTTCTATTACATCATGTAATTCTAAATAGAAAGTTATCACTGAAAATTCTGAACTGCAAGATTGTAATTTTAAATTTAACCCATTTGTTAAAAAGGAAAATAATCTTTCCCGTGAGAAAATTATGAATTTCTGCAGATGTAAAATGTTTTGCTGAAATAGATCCCAAACTAGTAAATCTTTATTTTACACTACTCAATAACAGCAGCACTCTGTGGACCTTTTAAAGTAAATGTTTCAAGTGGTAACAAATGTTCATTTCTGTCCATTTTTTTCAACCAAGACTTAGGTAAACAGCATTTACAACGTCATCTTAATCAGTACCCACATATCCCAGTGGATTCAACCCTTCTGTCAAGTGGGTTCCCTGTTGTAGAAAATTCTGTCTATTTGTAACATCACAATAGCCAGGAAATTAATGGAATTCAGATCTCCTAGGTTCATCTTCTAAGCCTACAATACTAACTTTGTAATTCTCTATAATAATAGAAAAAATACAAGCTATTTATCATCCCCTGTGATCTCTTTCTAGTAACTAAGTTCTTATATTAAAAAATTCAGCAAAATGTATTTCTTTCATGTCAGTGCTTCCATATTACAATTGCTTTTCTGAGCACATTGTGCAGCTTTCATGCTGATTGGACCTTAGGTTCCTATTACATTCCTTGTCTGTCAATATTGTTATCTAGTGATGAGCTCCATAAACAAGTGTGCCCTTTGCTCAGAAGAAAAAGACATCCAAGGACTTGAATAGCAAGCTAAGGTCTGCTGTAAAATTATTTCTTAATACTCCATCTTTATTATAGATGCACATGGTGCAGATTAAGTCTTAGCTCTGGATTGCCCTTGGAGTCCTAGGGTAGGTCCAAGTGCCTGTTCATGAAGCAGGTCATTCTGATCAGGTAATGTAAAAATGGAGGAAAGCATGAACAGATTTATCCTGGAGCACTTATTCTGTCCTGGGGTTTTCCTAAGCCAAATATACATATTTTAAGCTGAAAATCGATTCCAGCAAACAGGTAATAATACAGATGCAAAATAACTGGAAGAGAGTGATAGACCCTCATGCCTGCTTTTAATTTTTGTGCAGACAAGGCCAACTTGTGAGTGCAGTCAGTGCTTCAAAACATGTTTGAATATAAAGATATTGACACTCAGCACTCCTTCCTCTATTGTGACAAGGCAGAACAAGGGAATTTTGCTCTTCAGTGCTTAGATTCAGAGAGTGATTGTCATTCTTCATAAAGCACTCCAGGTTTGATTCAGCTGTTTGTAAAGTTCTCGTGACCTCTCATGATAATTTTAGTGATCCTATTGAAGGTAAATAGTCCATGAGGACTATTAAACTCCATGCTGGGGAGTCTACACATTGCTGGGCAGTGTTATACTGACGTTCTGCCTGAGAAGGTGGGTACATTTTGAACTGGCTGAAGTTTTTGGAAGGTTAGAATACCTAATCTCTAATTTGGTAGTCTAGGTGTCTATCATAGTTTGCCAGTTTGCCAAACATTATCATGTAATTCTGAATGTGTTATGCAAGCAAAAATAATTTTTTGAAAGGTGAAAAACATTCATGATTAATACCCTACACAATGAACTGTTGAGACGCTGTCATGGCAAAAAGCAGACTGCCATTTTTTACTAGCTATTCTAGCAAGGGGGAAAGATTGTGTTTAATGATATGGAAAGTAGTTCTTAGTACTTCAGCATCACTGACTTGACTGTAAAAGTAAACATTCATTTCCGTGGCTTGAAACGGACTCTATGAAGTTTTTTATGAACATGCTTTGAAAGCCAAGCACTGTTGCCGTGTGAGTTTGTGGAACTCACATGGTACCTTAAAGAATTATATGAATTTGAACTGCATGAAGCCCTAATTAGAGTGAACATGATGATTCAGACAGTTCCTCATGGTCTCCTAGAGAAAATTGGACATTGCACATGTTATTGTACAAAGAAATCACCCATTTATTTCTATTCCTTAAATATTCATCTGCAGCAGAGCAGTTTTCCCTTAAAGCACTGCTGTACACTAAGGCTGACAAATTGGATGTGATTGCAGTGTACTGGTCTTTAATGCCATAATTGTCATATGGTACTTTGTGTTCCCATAACAGGCCTGCATGACACTGAAAGTGAATAGTGACAATGGATATCCCATGGAAACTCAGTAACCCACCTATGCTATGCTGGATGTTGCTCCTACTAAATTCAATGGCAATGTTTCCAATTATATCGATGTGAGCAGTATTGTGTTTGTCTGTGTGGGCATAAAAATGAGAGGCAAAGAAGAAAGGATCTGCATGAATCACATACAAATTCACTTCTCAGTGTTTGATTTTAATAAAAGGTTGTTGGATAAAGGGAAGAAAGGTAACATTAGGACTGTAATTTAACCGTGGTTAAACTGTTCTTGCCAATATAATTTCATCACATGAACTTGCTTTTGTAATAAAACAATAGAAACCTTAACAATTGTCCTGCCTGAGGTCTGCCTTCCTCTCCCTCTGGAACGTCTGGTTCATCAGCTTAGAGACTGTGGGCTCTAGTGTCTGGCTTTTTGAAAAGCTACCTGGTGCATCTTTGTTCATTGCTGATGCTGTGTGAGTTGGACCTGTGACTGACTTCTACCCTGTCACGGCAAATGTTGTTGTCCACCTGCAGCAGCTCCACCCATGGCCCTCATTACCAGAGAACTGACTGGTTGGTGTTTCCTCAGTAGGATACTTCCCTTTCTTCCCTAGTCTCTCCAAACTTTCCCCTCCTCAAATACACAATTCCAGGTACTGTCTCACATAGAAAATAATTTTGTGTTTTCATGCTTTATTTAATTTTCTTTTACTGCAGTGATCTGCTCTCTGCTTTTGGCATCTGCCTCCCATTTGGATGGACTGTCATTTTTAATGAAATACCTTTCAGAAACACAGAAGAGGTTGCATGTGAGACAGGCCATTTGCAAACCTAAAGGTTTCATACTTATGCTAAGATGATCTCTGTAATCTGTATCAAATTCTTATCTTGTGCTAAATTCATGCAAAATGAAATTAAAAAGTGAAAATAAAGTCACTATTAGGATTCAAGCCGCACTCATGTTTTTGCAACTTTACTTTCAGAATTTCTTAACAGCAAAGTATCATGATGGAAAGTTCAAAAATCAGAGATGGCAGACGTGCATGACTGCAGGAACTCAGATGAGATTTTAATGAAGAACAAGACACAATTCAAATGTAATTTTAGTACATCAAAATGAGAATTGCAACAGAAAGAGAATAGGTCAAAAGATCAGAAACTCATGGGATTTATTTTCTTACCCTCCTAGCTGTTTAGGTGTGGCACTTTAGAAAGTTCTAGAGTTCTTAGATATGAAATATTATTACAGCACAAATCAATAGCTTAATCTTAACTTTGAAATGTTGATAAGATACTGTCGACTCAAGAACATACTGGTATGAAATGGGGATAATATTTTTAAAAGTCAGTGTAATAGTAGGTGTAATTATTTTCTTTTTTTCATAACAGATTCTTAAATTTTACTATAAATTTTATATATTCTGCTTAGTGAGTTATTCAAGTATTTAATTATCAAAAT
This sequence comes from Lophotriccus pileatus, assembly GCA_035583135.1. Classification (NCBI taxonomy): domain Eukaryota; kingdom Metazoa; phylum Chordata; class Aves; order Passeriformes; family Tyrannidae; genus Lophotriccus; species Lophotriccus pileatus. The sequence goes on from JAWWES010000041.1 coordinate 30,032,999, forward strand.
AAAAGAAGGAAGAAGAAAGAAAAGGAGAAATGGGAATGATTTATTTTATTTGAACTGTGTGAAGCTACCATTTTGAAAATAATATTAGCAACAATAACAATAACAATAACAATAATGTGACATTAGAGGATTTTTTGTACTTAGTAAGAAAATACAGATTAAAGCAACCTCAATAAACTCACTGTGTTTAACATCATTTATGCAACTTCATGTTACATTAAAACCCATTATGTTTCTTTATGAAATTAAATTAAAAGAAACCCTAATGAAAAACAAAAAAGTATATGTTGTTGATCAAACCAGAGGCATGCAGACACACAGAGGACTTTCATATGTATCCATTTGTGGAGGGTTTTGCCATGTTACAGGAGAAAGTATTTATTATTGTAGTAATATAATTTTACTCTGGGATTAAATAATTTCTCATATTTTTCCTGAATTCCCCATGACACCCTTTTCTGATAAAGACTAGTAGAAATGCCAATAAAGGGGTGTTTGCAGTAGTAAGAGAAGTAAGGAGGAGTTTGGAATATGGTGAAGAGTGGTGGACAGAGAGCTGTGTAAGTCCTGTAGGTGATGCTGTGAAGGAGAGAACAATGCAAAATGAAACACAAGGAGGGCAGATAGCTGGTGATGAGAGACGATGAATGAAAAAAGAGGAGTGTAAGGGTTGGGGGCTCAGGCTTGGGTGTCAGAGGAGCTGGTAACTGATACTCAGCGAAATACATCTGAGACCATCCGCTTGTCATAGGAGGCATCCATGGAGGTGGGGACTGTACTGCTTGGAGGCATGATTGGAGAGGGAACAGAATTTTTAGGAAACCCCCTTCCTCATTGTGTTTTCTCCACCAGCTGGTTGGAATGGGCTTCATGGACAGGGCCAGTATGAGAAGATGGAGTGGGTTGTTTGGGCCTCTGCAGAGGAGGAGATGAGGATTCATGTGCGCCCAAAGCCTCAGCAGGAAAATCTGGAGGAGTGGGCAGACTGACAGTGACCTGAAGCTCTGGGGGCACAAGTGTGACACCATCTACTTTTTGCCACAAAAGGCTCGTGAGTCCACATTGAGGGGGATTTTCCCATGCCCATCTGCCTATAAAGGAAATTCCCATATGTGCCACCCAAAGCCAGAGGTGCAAGTCGAGGATGGCTCTGAGAGGTTCTTCAAACACACACATGACCATTCTCATCTCCTTCCCAGATGACAGGATGTCCCATCTCTTGATGACTGGCAGAATGTCAGGGTGAGAAAATGGAGCAACTGGAAGACAGACATGAAAAGGTGATTGTGGACCCCAGTTTTGGGTTTGATGGGCTCTAAGTGAAACTGACAACTTGAGGGGCATGTGACAGTGGACTGTGGAGAAAGACTGGAGAACGGGGGCTGTGTGCAGAGGCTGCCCTGTGACCGGGCACCCAGGGCAGGATGATACACAGGAGGCTTGTAGAGGGGCAAACCAGGTGGCTGGGCTACCCTGTGCACCGGTGGGAGGGAGAGGGAGGGAGAAAATGCACTTCGTACCAAGATGAAAGAAAATATGAGGTCATTAAGAAGACAAGGCTGCCAAAGGTATCAAAATATGTAGGATAATGAGAAACTGAAATTCAGGACAGGTCCAGTGGGGATCTATGAAGGCCCACAACTCTCATCCTGCCAAGAGTTGCAACTGAGCCAGACTTGGTTGGTTTTTGTTGCAAGGGAAAACCAGTTGAGCCCAGTGGTGTAATCTGAGATCAAAATAGTCAGATAAGCCTTCAGCTCTTACAGATGGGTTGCCTTTGTTCCTATGCTTTGTCTGAACATGAAACACAAACAAAATTCAAATTAAGCAGAATCCTATAAGCCTGCAAGGTTAATCCATGCTTTGACAATGCTCAGAACAAATTCTCCCCAGACAATTCACATGGTGCCTCTCTGACTTAGTGACAGGACATGTTCAGCAGGATCACCTCTGCCCCAAAATGAAATACAAACAATGCAAAGATCAGTCTTCCATTCCCTGCAAAGATCAGAGCAATTGGCTGATGGCTAAATCCCTTTGAAGCAGGAGTTGGATGCAGCTACACTGTGGACAGAGGAAGGGAAATTGCAGTGGTACAGCAGCTGCATTGGCTTGTGAATGAAAATATAAGCCTTGTCCTGGAACACTGGGGTGAAGTGCAAGCATTCTCCATATCAGGGTTTCAAATTTTCGAATCTCCTTATGATTCACTGATGTAGCAATGCCAGGTAGGTATCTTCTAGAAAGAGGTTGCATCTTCATCTTTTCTCTCTCTCAAGAATACATCTGGTTGCCAGTACATGCTTCCTCCATTAGCTTTCTCTTTCTACTTCTTTATTATACTATGAACATAAAATACAAAGTGTACTCTGTCACTGACAAGTGCTTTTCAGCTTTCAATTGGCAAAAGTAAACCCAAAGTTTATTTCGCATAAAAAACACTCTTGCACGTCAGGGAGCAGACTCAGAAACTATGGCAGGCTTTCCACGGTTAACTATTTTTCTTTCAAAGTGCCATAATTTTTGTTGTGATTATTGGCAGAACTGCAGTATTTCTGAAACAAAGTCTCTGTAACATGATGTATGGTGCCTAGTACTTACTTTTGTGAACTGTCCTGGACCTGTCATGTGGATCAGTTTTAGGTGATATGTAAAGCTGGATGGCAACTGGGTGTCTTACGTGCTCAGAGGGAGCAGTCATAGCCTCAAGATGCTCACAGAACTTGATGAAAGGTGAGGTTCCCAGAGTCTTTAGGTAGGACACCAAGGATCATATTTTTGAACTAGGATATAAATTAGGATTTTAATTTTGGAGTTAATATCCAAGTTGGGATAAATTCCACCTTACCTTTAGCCATGTGAAAGATAGTCTAGTGTAATATTTCTTAAGACTCATTTTTAATACACCTTGTTCTTCATGCATGGCACGCACTATGTAATGCAGTTTAACTGCTCAGATACAGTACCCTACCATGGCAGCTCTGCTATTTCTAGATCTAAATTACTCTGTGTTTCTCTGGCTGTTATTTTAATGTGTCCAGGTACTGTGAAATAATAGTCTGAGCAAAGATATGACTGAAGATTTTGACTCCAGATCCTGCACAATCTGTAATCAAAATGGTCTGCAGAGAAGGATCAAGCTAACATAAAAAAATATCCTGAAAAGCCTCACATACAAACTAGGTAGGATTTTTCCAATACTTTGAAAAGAATTTGTTGACACCCAGTCTTAGGCCCCTGATTTTCTCTGTGTGATAGCACAGGGAGTCTAGGAACCTCACTTCAGGCTCTAAATGATGAAAGATGTTGTTATATTTCAGTAAATGTAGACTCATTTCCTTGATTTACAGCCTTACCTTTATATGCTAAAGTTGAAACAATTCTTCCTGCTCCCTTAATATCTAGGCTCTGAGAACAGCAGTAATGAGAAAGTTTGATATGGTCTTAATGACCTAAATTGACCAAAGTTGCTTCTTGATGAGACAGCTCTGCAACCCATTTTATCTTTGGTTTGCAGGAGCTAATTAAACTAATTTGAAGACAGAGAAGACAGCTTCAAAATGCAAAGACAGACATGATTATTCCCAGAGGAAAGGAGATTATATTCACAATGTCTTTAGCCAAAATTTGGTGATATTTAGAGTTAGGCTTGGATTCAGACACACCTAGAAAATACTAGTTATTTCCAGAAAGTTTCAGCTCAAATACTGATGAAAGTGTCCCTTTGTAAAAAGCACAATATTTCATATTTAATTTCTTAGCAATTGATTAGCATTTTAGAAAACTGTACACATAATCGCAATTGATTCACAGAAGGGTAATTTCTTTTATTGTGCATTACTTCCTCGAATTAAATGTTCCAGTTTTGTGGGTCACATCAGGCTAACAACATGTCCATTTTCTGAATTCAGTATTTTTTATTTACCATAATTGCTTTAGAAGTAATTGATTTCTGTCAAGAACAGACTTCAGCTTCAGAAATACTCCAGTTGTCATTGGTAGCCATTTCTCAAACTAGACATTAACTTAGCAATATTGATGCTTACCTCTTGAAGAAAATGGAAATCTTTCTATGCATGTCAGTAAACTCATCAGACCCTTTTGTGAGTGATGAATAGCATGGATATTAAATCAACTTTTTTGCATAATGTTGAAGTTTTCACATTTTACATTCAGTTACACAAAAGGAAAGAATATTTTAATGACTCTAGAATGTTTCTGTTCAACATATATGCGACACCACATGCAAAGACAGTGAGAGATTCCTTTGTGTCTGTCAGACATTCCAGAGCCACTAAAATACTAACTTAATATCCATTTATTTTATACTCCCTTGCACAGCACAAAGTAAATTTAAATGCTGAGTAGGTGGTCAAGTGGTATTTTGAATCCACCTTAAGCAGTCTTCCATGACTGACACAAAGTGCTGTGATTAGACTTTGAATGAGAAAATCACAAGCACTTGTGTCATTATAAAACAAGCAGGGTGTTTTCTGCTTGTGACCCTGTTTTCTTCAGGGTCATTGTTTTTTCCCCTTAGAGATTTCAATAAGACCTGTTTAAATGTATTTGCAGGAAAGCACCTGTGAAAGCTGTCACATGAGAGCGCCATGGTGTCAGTTAGGAACAAGAAAGTTGAGGCACTGTCTTGAAATATATCAGAAACTGGAAATTGGGGAACCAGCCCAAAGAATAGTACAACTATTCCCAAATTCTGGGGTCAGGGTGATAGCCAAAGTGCATCTAGATTTCTGATGTATACTTAGGACCAAACTGCATCATTAATACTATAGAGAAATACTTATTCTCAGTTACACTCAGAAACAAAAACAGAGCACAGATTATCTTCTGCAAGAGGCTTGTTAATGAAGTAAGATATCTTGTTCAGCAGGAGAACTTCTAAATCCTCAGTGAGGTTGACACACTGGAAAAGAAACATAACCCCCTTGTTCTGTGACCACCCCCACCGTGGGTTCTACTCCCTGTCTTCCTGTGGTTCAGAACTATTTCTGACATGTCCACATTGTAAAAATTTGACCCAGACTTCTAAGCAAGTAGCTAAATTCTGAAAAAGGACATAAAAAAGCCTGTAGAGAGAACTGTACAAAATAAGAAGGGCAAAATTGCAGATAGACGGGAAGGTGGGGGAGTGGGATGTTTGTGGGCAGCTGATGGATTCAATAGAAAAAAATACTAAGATAAAAAAATTCTAAGATTCTGTGATTCTAAAACCTTAAAGGGAGAAAGATGGATTCAGTAGCAGATGACATCTTAAGAGTATGTGAGATCAAACTCAGAGGTAGAGGCCCTGATTGGGCTCTTTCCTTCCTGACTGACCCCTTCTGACCGACAAAGCCTCTTCAGGTGCCTCTTCAGGGTGGTGAGATACAAGCTTAGACTTGTAGCCTTTGGGAGTGATAACCAATTTCTTTACTCAAGAAGTTGTGTATATTTCGATTTCAGAATCTCTTAGCACTAGCTCTTTAGCAGGCTCCTTTAGTGCCCTTTGAGACTGAGCAAAGTGACACAAGAAAGGGCTGCAGAAGCGCAAAGTGAAACCTTGAGCTAAGTCCATCAAAGCTAGCTTATCACTAGCAAGGATGCATGGGAAGAGGAGACAAACATTTTTTGAATAATAGGTTTCTTCAGGTTTCTGCCATTACTCCTTGTTTCTTCTTTATCACAATTGAGTGCTCCTCAAAAACACTTGGTTCAAACCTTTTTCTCACTCCAGAGGTGTTGAGGAGTTAAGCTATGACAGTTAGTAAAGGGATAATTTAGGCTGGAGAACTAGAAACTTTTGTGAATGTGGTTCAGTTGTAAAAATACTCCAGATGTCAGATTTGAATCTGCTACCATTTTGACTGGGTCTTAGATACTTCAGGCTCCCCCTGATTGTGCAGCTAGTTCTTACATAGGAGACACCTGGCAGTATGTGCTTTATGGAGCACAACAATCCTTATATATTAAGATGTAACAAAACGGCTTTCAGAAACATAGAGCCAGTGAAACAGCAATCTTCCCCACTCTTTCTTTACCAGACTATTCCTAGGCATTTGCACAACACTAATAGGACCTAGCCAGCATAGAAAACAAGGCAAAATCTGTGACCAGAGACAAGCTGTTTTCCAAATATTGAAAATATTCATAGCTTTTAACTTTTTTTTTTAAGTACTATTAAGATGATAACAGCGACATCCACTAAGTCTCTTGATAATTATTCATATTTTTGTTTCTTTTCCAATTACATGACTGAAACGTATGATATGACAAAGTCATATACTTGGAAGGTCTTTCAAACTAAGTACTGTTATTAGTGGGAGGTTGTTGATTATACTCACACAGCTCATCTAGGTCTTGTTAGAGGGTTTTTTATGTTATGAATGTTTTTTCATATGTCATTTTGTGAATCTCTGCTATGTCTTGAAAATTTCATGACTTCCACTAGCTAAAGAGCTGCTGATTTTTCAGACTTATTATTTATAAAGCCCTATGAGATTGCAAATGACATTCAGTGGCAATTAGAAGAAGGTTCATGGATAAAAAGTTATGAATAATGGAGATAAATTAGACATTGTGTAAAGCTTTAAAAATAAAACCCTCCAATATTAGTCTAGTCAACATTGTTTATAGAAAAATTACATACTACGAAAAACTCAACTTACAATTAGAGACAATTTCCTGGGGCAAATGAGCTCTACACCAATGGACAAAATAATTGCACATGAAATATGCCACCCAAACAGCATTTTCAGCATGGAAGAATAATTCAAGAACAAAAACTTTTTAAAAAAACCCACTGTCACCAGTGATTCGTTGTAATCAGTAAGTCAAGCATTCATCTAGCACTACTAATGCTGACAATTAGTTTTTTGTCTTTTTTACATCTGGCGGCTTTGGCAAGATTCATTTAATCAAGAAGTTTATCTAGATACAAATTTATTTACCCTCTTGGTTTAGTTTGCAACTTGCATTCACGATCACAAGATCCTAATTCTTTCTTTTTTAAAGCACTGTAATAATGGCTGCATGGCTTAAATAAGTACATTAATTTACTAAATACATACAGAAATAAAAATTAAACATTAGGTTACACTCACTTTAACGTAAGTGATAATAGAAATATATCCCAGGATGTGATTGATTTTTAACTATTTTTGCCACAGATTAGAGTAAAAAAGATAAAAACTTGCATAAACAAAGCAAGATATGTCTTGATTAAGGACCAGGAGTTGCTCTCCTTCATTATTCTTGGAAATAGCATGACTATGCATGACAGACTTAGGCTTATTACCAGACCCAGTAATGTAAATTTTTATTTTATTATTTAATCAATGGTAAAACAGAAGAGCAATCCTTTAATGTGAAGAGATTTCTTCCCTTTTGCTTATAAATTATCTTCTCTCTTCTCCCTGTTCCCCGAAAAATGATGCTCAGTTTAAAAATGAGTTGTCTATTTTGGAATAATTGAAATATCTTTTGAATTTTTCATCTTTGTATCTAATTAAATTTAATCAAAATGTTTTTTAAATTAAGCATCAACAATATTGAATAAAATATTTTGACTCTAAAAAAATCAAATTTTTCCTATGGATTAATGGAATTCAATATTTTATGTTAACTGTATTGTACCAAGCAAACTTTGTCCAGTGCATATTGCCAGTTCACAATCTGCAGCACTTTTCAGAATAGATAATTCTCATGTCTGTCATTGTTCTAGCAGCCTCCTTCAGAATGCATCACCTCTTCAATAAGGGTGTAGAAACACTGTCTGTACTTAGCCAAATTGCTTCAGCAGGCGTACAACAGTGGTTGTAACCTGGACATCTCAAAATGTCACCTTTGAGTTTATATAGAGCTTCTCACAGATAATTACCTTTCATGATCAAGAGTGTTGTGGTTTCCTTTATAAGAAAGCAATTTATGCAATTCAAGAGACTGAAGTGAAAATGAGCTTCTTTTAAAAGAAACACATTGTTTTCAGACCACTGAAAACAATGGTGCAGTATCATTAATGCATCTTTTGCTAGCAACTGAAATTGTGGACTGAGAAAGAAAATAAAAGAAGTTGAAAAAAAGAGTTTCTTGATAAGTCATCCATCTCCAAATATTTCAAAGGCAGAAATAACTTCCAGGCACAGTCTATCCTTCTTTTGCTGAGTGATTCTCATGCATACTAGGTAGGACAAGTGATATTTTATTAAGAGATAACACTTTAATTTGAAAGGGAATTTAGAAAAATAGAAAATAGAGAGGTCTGACAACCACCCTGGTTACTTGACATTTTTCCCGTCCTATCACCTAGTAAAATTCTCAGTAAGATGCCATGTTGGTTTCTGGACGCAGGATTTATATTACCATGAGAAGAGCTTAGGGACCAGTCTTGTAGCTTGGATCTATAGGACTAAATCTATAAATCTGCTTTAGTAAAATAGCAGCAGGGAGGAGGTTTGGTTAGACAGTGCTCCTGGCATGGTTTTGATGTGGACATGGTGACTTACCTTGTCCCAAGACAGCATCGAATGGAGCTGGCAATGGCAGCATTTCTGTAGCAAAGCTACTATGGAGGAAGGGAATTTCGCTGTCACATTCCAATATCATCTGGCTGCATAGTAAACAACAGTCTCCAGTCTATACTATTTACTAACATAACCATAACTTGCACCCCTGGCACGTGCCTGGAGTTTTAAGCTGGTAAGCTCTGCCCAGCTCCCGTTCGGGCTTCTGAAATAGCATAAAACCGAACTTTTCTTACACTTCACCATCCCTCAGACAAAGAAAAGTGAATTTTGTTTTATTTTCACCTGAAGAGGTACAGAGTTCTCAAAGGACAAAGCAAAACCCACAAAGGAAAAAACCCCAAAACGACCTGCTTTGGAAATGCTGTACTTGATTACCCTGCCTGGACAAGCAGGAACATAGATGCAAGGTATACTGCTTTCCCTTGAGAAGTCCCTACTGGAAGCTCTATCAACAGAAGTATTATTGTGAAATCAGCTCATATAACAACTGATATTTCTAAGGGTCCAGAAAGTTAGAGAGCTTAGCCTTGTCTCTTTTCTTAGAAAGAAAAAAAAAAAAAAAAAAAAGGGAAAATAATGTTAGTTTTGTACTGACTTACATCTGTCAGCAAAGGGCAATATCCCCTTGCTGGCTAATTTAACTTACTCTTTCAAAATCAAAACAGTAATGTAGCCATCTAATTTTTGGATCTGTAAAGTTTGCATTCAGTATTTCCTGGCTTCCTCTTCTCAGGCACGTTTCTGACATCAAAGAAGAAATGTATAATGTATCTCATGGCTATGTAAATGTGTGCTATTTCTTAGTCATATTTAGACTAGACACATAGTCACACATTTAAAACTTAATTCTCCCAACACTGGCATAAACAAATGTAGGAAATGTATCTGAGTGATATAAGGAAGTATTCTTAACATGATTATTCTCTTAAGGAGCTATTATGTTACATGAAACAGAAGAGGGTGTATGAAATGACTCATTTTCAGAGTTTGAAGGTTTAAAAATAAAATTACCTGGCTATCCTCAGCTTCATGAATAAAGACAAATAACTGATAAAGTAGCAAAGTTTCAGAAAAATGACTCTGTTAATTTAAAGATTTCAGTGAAGTGCAATGAATTAACTTTCTTCACAGTAAATAGAATTTGTAAGTTGTAACCTGACAAATGCACTTATAAAAGCTAGAGGAAGATTTAAATATCAAATAATGTGTATGTTACAGCATCTTAAATTTCATGAAAGCAATAGCACAACCTTTACAGTTTTTTAGGTAATGACAGCTTATTAGGGAAAAATTGCCATTTTTCTTAATCACATCTTCACTTGCTGCTTCACTAGTGTTAAGGAGCTTATTTAATATTGACACAAAGCGGTTGAAATAAATCACAGAAGAAGAGATGACCATATCCTTGTCTGGACAGGGCTCAGATTTTGCATGAAGACAGATCTTGCCCAGCTGATACACATAGTGAGAGTATGAGTTAATAATCAAAATTTAAGGCAAAAAGGCCATTATATCAAGCCCTCTATTAAATAGTGGCCTTCTATTTCTTTCTTCAGTGAATTTATGTCATAACATATCAGAATAGATGCAATCAAGCCTGCATGCTGATTTAACTCATTGTGAAAGCAACCAGAAAGTTGCACAGAAGTGCCATCAGGTCTGGCATGGTGCTAGGCATTTCCTACCAGATGGGAAATAACTAAGGATCTCAGTGTAAAAAAGCTATTTTTCTTCTTTTCCCCTTCATTCCGTGAGTGTGGGTGTTGATTTGGACACACAGAGGCAGGTTAAAGCAAGATGTCTGCATACTTCTCCTGTTTACCCACCGGCTCCTCTTACAGTCATAGCCCCTCTATGGAAACAAGTGAACTGTGTGCGTAGCTCCTGACTGTCAGCCCACACAATTAAATCAAAGATCCTCATGGGCTGTATGAACATGCTATTCTGTAGGCTGAAGAGTTTCAGAGGCTGCTTTGTGTACAATGAAATGTTTCTGCTGAAAGACAACTTAGTCTAATAGCTTCTGGACAGATTGAAACCTCCCATTATTATCTGAAGTCTTTTAGAAATAAGTTCTCCATCCTATCAATATTGATACTCACAAGGATAATACAAATGTTGGCTGCATTTTGTAGCAGTTTTTTAGATCTGGTGGTCTGACTGGAAGAAGTTTGGTATCACATATAAAGTTTCCGGTTTCATCTCTCACAATTTACAAGAGTGATATCCAAATACAGCTTGTGGTGGCACAGAAATACGTTACTTGAAAGCAAACCTGCTCCCACTGAGACTATTAAAAATTCTACGGTGTGGGGAATAACTCAGGAATGACATTTACTCCTTCAATAGTATGCTAAAGAAATTGCAATATGAGGGATAAAAACAACTCTCAAAAGGTCAAAGAAATGACTGTGGAATTGCCTAGGTGCTTTTGGCCAAAGTTGAAGATTCCCCATGTAGAAGAAAATGCTGATTTTTTAAAAAGCTAGTAGTTAATTTAAGGAAATAAGCTTCAATTTTCAAAGCACACTATTTCAGAATTATTTCTGTAAGGCTCCCTTCACAATTTACTTTTGCAAGAATTAATTTTGACATGAAAATAATATAAAGAGGAGGTGTTCTCTGTTATGTTTTGGGAGCTGTTTATTACACTGTGTAGTGCAAAAATTGCTCATGAAGTGATCTGATATCATCGCATATAACAGCAGTGCAAAACCACTTAAAATGGGTAAACTACATATTGCTGGTGAAAGGCAAAGGTATAAATCAGATTTGGTGACAAACATAAGCCTGTTCTCTTGTTTTGTCATCTGGTTTATTTTTATAGTATTTATTGCTTGATCTGTGTCTGCTGATCAAGCAGTCTGCTGCTATGTTATTTTAATTAAGCAGAACTGCTAAGCCTTTCTCACATACCTCAGACCTAAAATAATTGAGGGTAGCATGATGACAGCAAAATGTTTTTTGAAAATACTCTCATGAATGTTTTTCCTTTAGTGATATTTTTTGATCATTACTGTATTATAGCACTAGGCATATGGAGATGAGTTAGTGAGAAATTTGCTCTCGTGAAGAAGACATGAACAAGTATATTCAGTGTTCAAGGATGGTCAGAGAGTAGTGAATCATTTGGCTGGAGAAAAGGTCCAACCAGGGTGGGAGTTATGCAAAGATGCAACCTTTTTTTTGTTTGGTTGGTTTGGTTTTGGTTTTGGTTTTTGTTTGTTTGGGTTTTTGTTTGGTTGGTTTTGTTGGTTTGATTTGGGTTTTTTTGTGGTCTGGTTTTGTTTTGTTGTTGGTGGTGGTTTTTTTTTGTTGGGTTGGGTTGGGATTTTTTTGTTAGTCCAGTTGCTCTCCAGTGAGAGCAGTCACACAAGACATGAAATCTCTAGACTACTCCCTGTTTTCTCTGTGGAAATTCAGTTTCCCTATCTCATCTGTTCACTGAACTATTAGCCACCAGACAAACAGGGTAAAGAAAGAGGTTCCTAGTCTCTATTTTTTAACTGGATCCCATTTTGAACAGACTGACTGAACCTTATCAAATGAAAGGAAGAGAAAACAGCTAGTTAGACAACAGGTAGGACATTGACCTGGGAAGTATGAGAGCGATTATTTTCAATCTCTGCCTCACAGGCCGAAGGAAAGATTTTAACTTTCTCTCCTTTTTAAGCTGCTCCAGCCACTTAAAAGTCTGTACATTTGTTTTTGGCATGTATTGTGGGAAAACTGCTATAGGCATCTGGGTCTGAGTGGAGCTCAGGGTGATGAACCCAAACCTTCAAATGAAGGAGAAAACTTCAGAAGGGAAAACCCTTCTTTCTGTGGTTCTTGAGGTTACCTACCAATCCTATCTATCCCATCTCTCCTTTTCCAGGCACTGCATGATAAGCCCTGACTAGAAAAAGACTAGATTTTTCTGATGCTAGCAGAGATACCAGTAAACTGCTGTCTTTGTCTGGGTCGCTTAATGTCATCCGTATGTTGTTTAATTGAAACAGAATGTATGTGCTTCTTCAGCACTATTTTCAAAAAGGGAGACTGAAGACAAAATTGCCATTTGTTATATAGCTTGCTTTATGGATAGGCAAAGTTAGGGTTATTAGACATGCTCCTGCAAAGTGCCATTTTTGTGCCACACTTAGTTATTTTTCAAAATAGTAAGGAGACTGCCAAGGAGGAACAGAGATATGTAAACACAATTTTGGCTTTTGCAGTACTCCCAAGGAAGACACAGAAAGAAGCCAAACAAGTCATGGATGACAATGGATTTCTTGCAGCAACTTCCACTTGTGAAGAGTACTCCAAATCGAGCTCTTGACTGAGCACAGCTGCTCCTTTTTGGACCACCTTCTGAACCCAGGAACACCTCTTCAGGAACACCTCAGCCAGCCCTAGGGCAGATCAACACATACACATCCATATGGCATTGTGCAGTCAGAAAGATTTTAGTCAGAAGACTGTGTCCATGCCAGCTGCTTGTTCTTGCTAATGAAGATGATGCTCTGAGATGTAGAGTCAGTGCTACAAATTTGTGGTGTTTGCCTGGTCTCTGCTAACACAGGACTTGTTGTCCTACCCTGCAACCTGGTGTGGTACCTGCCAGAGGGGGATGCTGGGTGCTCACCCCACCTGAAGAAACACAGTGATGGTTCTTGGTGTGGGAGATAAGCTCAACATGCAGTATAGATTAAAGGCACAATGTCCCATGATATATGTCAGCCCAAGCATATATGTCCAGTTGAACTGGACAGAGAGAAGTATTTAAAAGGTAGGCTTCACAGTAATCCTGAGGCTTTTAAGACTGGATGAAATCAAATGTGCTTTAAACTTCACATCTTACTTTATTTCTCATCGTATGTTCTCATACAGTTGACTCAATTATCTTAATGGTCTTTTTCAACCTAAATGATTCTGTGATTCTATGTTGCCTGATAATTAAATGTATGTGTTGAATACCAAAATGTTGTCGTGGAAAAGACGTTGTACTGAAAGACACTATAGAAGTCTGTCAAGCTCACCAAACTTGCCAAGACAGTTTAAACATCAGCAATGAGCACTTTGGGGAGAAGAAAATCAGAGGTCCTGAAGAGCTCACTAACCTACCAGAACAAAAACTAATAATGTCTGGAAGTTAAACTGTAACCCAGCTAAAACTTGGGCTCTGTCCCTTTAAGTGATGAACTGGAATTTGCAAACCACATTTGGAGCAGGCAGTTCTCCCTCTCCTGCCATCTCCAGATCACATCCAGATGCCTTACTGTGATCTGCTCTGTCTGAATACAATTAACAGTCTTGATACAGGGACAGGAAATATAAATCAAGTTTCTTGTATATGGGATATCTCATGGGGCAATAGGAAAACCACCAGTAGTCCTGAGCCACACAGCTGCAGCCTCGGTGGCTGCGAGTGACTGGAGTGAGGTGCAACCTTGTGAGAAGACTCTGAGAACCCAGCTCCAGCCAAGTGTGATGATGGGCATGGTTATGTCACGGTGCACAACACAGAGGTAGATACTCAAGCCAACAGTCAGCTTTGCTGAGAGAGTGTTGGCAGCCACCTCTGACTGCCTGGGTCAGAGTGCCGCAGTTACACTCCTTCAGGGGACAAGGTAGTACTTTTGGGCTGCGTTGCACTCATATACTTGGTGACGGGCTTCTTTAGAAAGGTCTTCAAATTCCTGATACACTTTAAAGAAAAAGAGTAAAACTCAGCTTGAATTTATATTGTGTATGACGTAAATAGAGACTGGAAAACCAATTCATGCAGTAATAAGAGAAAGTCCTTGGATTATTTTTCATACTGAGCTGGCAGACTAAATTTTACCCGCAACCCCATGTGCATTTTTAGACAAGTAATGATGGGCAAGGGGAGAAAGAGACTGGATGTTTTTGCTACTAGTGCAACTCAGAACCATTTCCTCTCTGTGTTACAACCAATGGATGCACACAGAGCCAGCAGTACAACCCTAGCAGAGGGTTGTACTCTTGGCTCAGTAAATTAATATCTGATTTTTTTTCAATGCAAACTGTAGTGTATGCCTAAGAGATTAATCAAAAAGATGAAGTAGTTTTAATATCCATTTAGGAAATGCTACATTAATCACATATTTTTATTTACATTACAAAAAGAAATTGCCAGAGAGGCCTGACTTCACGCATTCAGTTGGAATTCCATATATTTGTTGCTAACAGTCTAATAAAAATATCAAAATTGGTTCTTTTGTTTTGCTGTTGTCCTACACCAGTCTATTTCTTCAAGGCAGTACCCAGTTGATATACTTGATACTTTATATTTAAGTCAATATTTTTGGTTCTTTTTAGCATTTGAAATCAAATATTCAGAGACTTGACCTATTCTTCTGGGCAAAATTACTGCTTCAGATGCCTCTATTAAAATATTAATGAAAATATAATATTTTTTATAACTATGACTTTAGTCTGCACTTTTGATTCTAATTAAAAACAGTAAATCTGCCAGAAAAATCTAATTGTATACTTTCAGAATCATCATAAAATAGGGACATTTCATACCTCAATATTGTTTTGCAGAAATTCAGCTTTAAAATAGGAAAGAAATTTGTTTTAAATTACATCGCCATGAAGAATTTATGTTAGTGTCTTGTTCATAAGAGTTAATAGTAGCTTCTCATAGTAAATCACCACTGGGTTTTATTTGACTTTTTTTTCACTGCTTGTCCGTTCAAGAATCCAGTGAATTGAGGCAAAGTGGAAAAAGCCAAATATGTCCACAGTAGACCTACTCAGTGAGGTTTTAGATAATATTTTCAACAAAACCTTAAGCCAACCACTACTTTTAAACAGCTTCTCCTACAATGTCTACAAAAGGAAGCGTGCTAAGAGGGATTAAACATGATAGCTGCTTCTCCTGCTGCCTTGTTTTGTATTCATATTGATTGTTGGTGTTATGCATTTATTAACACCTTTCCCTCCCCCTGTTGTGTGATTCTGTCTGGGGAGCTGTTTCACAGCTGGAGGGGTAGGTGTGGGGCGATAATTTCCAGAAACTTGATATAAAGTCATAGAATAATGGAATTATTAAGCTTGGAAAAAACTCCACTGCCCTCGTCCTGGCTGCACTATTTCTGATACAGGCCAGGATGCCATTGGCCTCCTTGGCCACCTGGGCACACTGCTGGCTCATGTTCAGGTGGATGTTGACCAGCACCACCAGATCCTTTTCCACTGGACAGCTTTTCTGCTACCCTTCCCCATGCCTGTAGTTCTGCATGTGGTGGTTGTGGCTCAAGTGCAGGACCCAGCACTTCATCTTACTGAACTTCATACAATTGGCCTAGGCTCATCAATCCAGCCTGTCCAGATTTCTCTGCAGAGCCTTCCTATCCTCCAGCAGATCAACACTCCCACCCAGTGTGGTGTCATCCATGAAATTATTGAAGGTTCACTCTATCCCCTCATCTAACTCATTGATAAAGATATTAAATAGGACTGGTCACAATACTGAGCCTTGAGGAACCCCACAAGTGATAGGCCACCAGCTGGATGTAGTATCATTCGCCATCACATGATGGTGATTTGTGATTCATAGGTTAAAGAACCAAATATTGTGAAATTTGCTATAAAAATCTCTCCAGAAAAACGGGAACAAGCATTTTAAGATATCCCTATATATTTGTTGAGGTGGAGGTTATAGTCAGTCACCCTCATACATACCCAAAGCTTTCCTTACTAGCTACTTGCAGAAACAACATCCACAATTGTGATATTTTTATGGGCAGGAGACAATTGCTCAAAGCCTGGGAACGGGACTTATCTCTGATTATTTAGAGCTGGTATTAAACTCATGAGATTAAGGCATGGACCCTTCTGCCACCAGGTGTGGAAGCAGACACCAGGGCTCAGCACCTCCCAGGAACTGCCTCTCAAGGAAAGTTTTGAACATTATATTAAGACTCCAGGTTTTCTGTTGCCTACATTTTCTCTTAGGTTCTATGAATCATGAAATCATAGGAAAAAAATCAGGTTGTAAAGGAGCTCTGAAGGTCTCAAAGCCAGGCTAACTTTTAGGCTGGGTCAGGTTGCTTAAGGCTGTGTCTGACTTTGGTATTTGAGCATCTTCATTGTGAACGTATTTTTCAATACATGGAATTGACATTTCTCTTGTTATAACTTGTGTACATTGCCTCTTACTCTATTAGAAAAGAGACCTTTGTGGAACTAGCAGAAGAGTATGGCTCTACCTTTGCTATAGCTACTTTTCGGGCAGACGAAGGCAGCAGTTAGGTGTTCCTGAAGCCACCTCTTCTCCAGGTTGAACCAGTCCAGGTCCCTCCAGCCTCTCCTCAAAGGTCAGGTGCTCCAACCCCAACAAGCATGGGGTTCTTCTGTCAAACTTCCTCCATATTTTTGTTGTTTCTTGCACTTTACGGCCCACAAATAAACCCAGTAGGACAGATGAAAACCCATAACTGCTAAATAGAGAGGAAGAATCATTCCCTCGATGCCCTGGCTACATTCTTGCTAATGCCTTATGAAGCTGACCTTCTTCCCCGCAAGGGCACACTGTTGACTCAAAGTTCTATTTGTTGCTCCTCAGGACAACAATTCATAGGTCCTTTTCTGCAGAGTGATTTCTAGCCAGTCAATGCAGAGTCTGTGCTGCCTCATAGGTTTATTCCATTCAGGGACTTTACATTTGTCAATCGCTGAACTTCATGAGGTTCCTGCCAGTCCATTCTTCCAGCCCGTTGATGTCTCTTCACATAACAGCTTTGCCCTTTGGTGTATCAGCTGCTATCTCCATTTCATGCCACTCATGATCTTGCTGATTGTGTGTTCCACCTCATTGTCCCAGTGAAAACACTGAATAGTACTGGCTCCAGTATCAACCACTGAGGAACATCAGCCACTTGGTAGACTTCAAGTGAGTTATGGCTACTTTTGAGGCACATTCACTTATTGTAGCTTCCCCATCCAGTCTATAACTCCTGAGTTTGGCTACAAGGAATTTTCTGTTCTTCCACATAAGGAAGTCTGGCTTCAAGAGAAGGAATGGAAACTGCATCTTTCCTCCTTTAATTACTCCTATTTCGTTCTGTCTTTAGTGCAGATCTCTTACTGTGGGTGATGTAGCCTCCTGGGTTCATATAAAAAGCGACTGGTGACATAGATTTTTGTTATAATTTTTGAATGAAAGAGACTGTAATTCTGTGCTGTTGCTGTGAATCCAGGGAGGTCTAAGTACGCTTATGGTAGTAAAGACATCTGCTTGCTGTGCTATATTTGAGCTGCACTGAGGCTTTCCCACACATTGAACATGGCTTTGATGCTCAGGCATTTTCTCTCTCTGGTAATTTATGGCTGTGCATGGATTCCTACGGTGCCTAAAAACACATCGGGTAACACATACTGTTGTCCCCAGCATGTTGTCGGTTTTCCATCAACCCTATTCCTTTCCTTTTATCAGAGATATATATGGGAATGTACGCTGAAAATGTGGAGTTTGTGCTACAATGTAAGTGGAGACCTCCTAGAAAAGTACTTTAAAGTTTTCCAGCACAGGAGCACCACAACTGGTAGCGTGGGCTTTGACCATGCAGATTGGTGGCCTGCCTGGAAGCCACTGTATGTTCATTTCCCACACAAATCTGGGTTTATTTCCACGGGAGGAAGAGGGAGTGAGATGGGAGGGAAAGAGTGTGATACACACCCAAGCCAGAAAGCCAACATGCACACCAAAATCAGCTGCTACAGGTACAGTTAATATTGGGCAAAGGGATGTTCTGCACATCACATCATGTTTTGTTTTCCTGAGTTTTAGCATGAGACTTTACATGATATATGGCCCACATGCTGGAGATTGCCACTCTAGGAATTAATCAACCATTCCTGCAGTTATAAACTAGTTAATAAACTTGTTCTCAGCAACTGGAGAGAGATCCAGTTTTGTATCTTTGTTTTCTACCATATTCTTCCACATTTTTTCAAAACAGAATAATGCAATGGTCAAATTAGGCCATGCAAAGTTGAATTTTCAGAGGCATTTAGGACCCACTGCCCAGGACATTCTAGGGCACTGGCTTGAGGTATAAGGGTGAAGAAAGGGATTTGAACCAGGATTTTCCATTTTGATGCTCATTGGGGCATCAAGTTTTCCCTTGAGGTATGGTTAAGCTAAAGAATCAAGCCCTATTGGTAGGGAATATAATCCCCAAACTGGTTTCAGTATTCTATCCCTCCCAGGTTTTCGAGGTCTGTATGTACCACTGTGAGGAACTTAAGCTGACTGAAAATTCAGTAGCAGAAATTGATGAGCTGAAGATATTTTACCTCATAGGGTGGAAGAGGAGGATCTGATGCAGTAGTTTGTGTCCCAAATCCTCTTTGGCTTGTTAAACCTCGAAAAAGCCTCTCTCCCTATCATTGTTTGATGTGGAGAAGCCAACAAGGCTGAAGACTGTGTATGTTTCTTCTGCTGCTGAGAATACACATATATCATACCCTGCAAATCCCCAGCATGCTGCTGCATTTGCTGAATGTGGATTGCAATCATTTCAATAATTAAACCACAGAATTATTAAATTACTTGAGAGACTCCAGCATGAGTCATTTTAATGTCTCAAGATAAAAAGCCCTCTTAAAAAAATATGTGAAATAGCAAGACTTGTGCTCAGAAGTACAAGTTGTACAAGTCAAGAGGGCTGAGCGTAGAACAGTTTGAAAAGTAAAAAGCCAGACTTTGTTTTTATCCTAATTTACTTTCAAAGTCTGGGCTTTTGGGCACACTATACTGTGCTCAGCCTGTTTTATCTTTACTGGGTTTGTTGCTGTTTCCATGATGTCAGTTTTTCTGCTGCTGCCTTTTTTTTTTTCATAGTTTTTATATAACTCTTGAAGAAGATTTAGAAAAAACCTACAGGCCACAAATGTAATCATGAGGCTAGCAGTCAGGTTATTAGACATTATTCCCTGTGTGTTTATTTTTCTAAACCAGGCTTGTGCAGCACAGTCTACTAATCAACAGAAAAAATCATAGAAAGTCACAGTATGCTTTTTGGTGTGACCACACTTGCTTAACCTCATCTTCCTTTTTTATTTGGATATAAAGACCCCTTTGGAGGAAACTATTCTATAAAGCTATTTGTTGTTTTGCTTTTCTGTTATGTATGTTCACAGATAAAAGAGCATTATGAGGAAAAATCACTGTTGCTCTAACCTTGTTTTGCTTTGTGTCATGAACAAGACTGTATCATGATGTCCAATGAAGCACGGAGGAATCATAAAAGATTCGTACATGTCATGTTTTCCACAAGGTGGATTTAATTGAGGAAAAGTGATATTTAAGCCAGAAGGAAAATATGTGTGTTACATATGCTATTGGAAACTGCTGGTGAGGGGAGTGTGTGACATACAGCTTTGGTTTTCATTCATTTTTTGTGTTTACCAAACTCACCTTTGGAAGGAAAAATTGAGGTGATTTCAGTAAGTAGTGGAGAGATCCAAAAAGTCAGACACTGGTCTGACAGCTGAAGAAAGGGTCCTGATCCTCTTTTGTACCCCAGCATCAATTCCCTTCCTTCTTATCTGCTGCACTGCACAACTGATGTTCTCCATACAAAAGAGCAAGCGAAGCCTGAGAGAGGCTGTTTCTCGGTTTCTTCCAGCCTCTATTCTGTGGGCAAAATGGAATAAACACAGAAATTTAGGAAAGGCATTTTTCAGCCCCATGCGGCTTCATTTTTCCAGCTTTTCTTTAACCTGTTCCTATTTTACAAAATGTTCATTCTTGCAGCATGTCTGGGCTAAAGAAAGTGCATAATTGTTTAAGCCAGTGGAAGAAAACTCCTTCATGCAATAGAATTGCATTTGTGCCATTTGCCTTGAATGATAAGCAGGGACATTTTCTTTTCTCTTTTCTCCAAATAAGTATTTTTGGCTTTTTGGTGTTTTTCCTTGTTTAAAGAGACTAAACTGTAAAAATTCTGAAAAGCTATTTTGTTTTTGTATCTGCCCATGAAAGAAGATACAGATGCATCTCATTTTCTGTTAGTGTGCAGGCAGTAAATCAACCTATTTCTCCCATTCTGCTTTTTCTGAAAAAGAATTAATCCTTCCTCTCCATTTACAGTCCCGTTCATCTAAAGGCACTCCCATATACCTCCAATTACAATAACTCCACATCTTCCTGCTGAACTGGCTCTTCACAACAATATTTTCCTTTCACTCTGTCCTCAGATGATTTTGTTTTTTCTTGAATATGGTGGATTTTTAAGAAAGGTCAAAGGATCATGTTGCAAGTTAGAGCCAGCACAGCTTCAGCAGGAAGCCCCTCTCCTCCTGGCACAATCTCACCTGTGTGCTTGTAGCAAGGCATCACCCCCTCATGGCTGCCATCTCTGAGCACTGACACTCTTGATGCTTCCAGACTTTCTTCTAATTGAACAGCAGCAGCAATTCTCCAAAAGCCTGTTAAATAGAGCTTCTCTCTCCCTGACTGACATGAAATGTGCTGTGTTTGGCTCAGCAGGAAGTGGTTTTTTTCTGTGTCTTTTGAGGTACTTTCACAAAGCTCATGGTTTGTTCATTAGGACAGCATTATGGCTTGTAGGCACAGTTAATTAGCACTTATGAATAACAGAAAAGAAGGAAGAAAAATTAGAGGAGTAAGAACAACAAAAATGAACTGAAAGAAAAACAACGTAGGTCTATAGGAGCAAAACAATAAAAAATTAATAAAAAAATATATTGATGTTGTAGGTTTTACAGTGATTTTTCATTCCCACTCTGTCTAACATGAAGTGAACTTATGTGTGTGCATATCTGTCAGACAGGTGTCTCTCTTGTTCCAAGCAGCCAGGAAACAGAGGAATACTTCAATAGGGAAAACAGAGTAACTGTGAGTGTCATCGATGCCATCATGAAACTTTTAAAACCAGCTGATGAAGGGCAACTAGTTTCACTTTACTTTGTTCCCTGTGGCTGCAACTTAGTTAGATTTTTTTTGACAACTCTATTATAAAAAGTTTAAATGCATGAACTGTGCTGCTGACGGGATGCCCTCTTAATACAGGCACAAAAAATCTTTCTGGAAAAAACCTACAGTCTTTCAAACAATCCACCCACTTTTGGAAGATAAATACATTTCAAGCATGGCTTCTAGAAGGTTAGAAATTAGATGTAGCATATAATAAAATATTATGCCATGGTATGAAAAATACACAGATGGGCTGAATAAAGCTAAGTATCTCTTTGGGCATTACTGACATTTTGAGCCTTTTGAGTGCTTGCAAATCTATTTGTATTCTTTTAAGAAGGAGCATTGTTTCCATGACTACGTACAAGCATGATCAGTAGGCTCAGTACAGCCAATGCATCCTATTTATCCATAAATCAATACACTTTATGTTGTCTAAGAGAATGATTCAGTGATCAGAAGAAATCCACATCAACTACTGCGGCATCTCAGCGATTCTGGGATAAGTCAGGGCAGAAAGAACAAGGAGCTGTGGCAAACCCAGCTCTTCCTGTTAGAGCTCTTTCCTGTCCGAAAGCTGTGGCTCTCTTCTGACCTTTTTTGTTTCCTTTGAATAGTGCCAGAGAGTAATTTCAGGGAAGAAAATCTTCTCGTGAGCCAACAGTAGGCCACTACTGTCTTTTTCAATTTGTTTATGATGATGTTCACACCCTCCTGACATGCCTCACCCTCTTATGCTACTCTTTAATAGCAAGATCCTTGTCCCAAGAGATGTTTACCTGGAAGATTAGGTCCCAAGACCTATTTCCAGATTGTGCCCTAGCTGTCAGGGTGATTCTTTTCCCCTAATACTGGATTTTATGACAGTTCTGTGAAGTTCAAAATTTCCTTTCACAGTAAGTCTTGTTGGTAGTCTGTTGGGTAAGGAGAGGAATCAAGATTCTCATTTTTACATTAGGTAGAAGAGGAAAATCCAACCAGGATCCTGTATGACAAGTCAGATGATCCAGGACTAGGTGATAGGAAACAAACATCAGTCTAGGACTGAAATAATTGAAAGGCCAAAGGTATTCTTGCTGGAAGAGATAATTCCAGGAAAATATAGGCTTTGTGCTCTCTTTTCCTGACCGCATTTCTTTGCTCCCAAGCTGAGTCAGATTCAAAGCTTGTCAAATAAATTAAACAAATCAAATATAGTTCATAGCTTTCCCTTCACAAAATTCACTTCATGAATAGTCCATGTTTTTTTCTGAATCATTATGCCAGCTGTATAATTAGAAAAGAAAAAGGATATTTCATGCAAATTTCATCAAATACAATCTTTTAGCTATAACAGGAGCCCAAAAGTTACTCTGAGGTTTTTCCTTTTAATTCTCAGTTTTCATCTGGCTCCTGCCAGAATCCTGCCCCACTGACAGGTTCAGTGCATCTCTCTCTGCCCTGACTCTCCCACAGACCTAGAGCTGCCTTCCTCATCAGATGAAAACATTTTTACTTTCTCCTGCCAAAGAAGAAAATCTCATCTTTACACTTGGGCAACAGTCTTCCTAATTATCTCAGAAAGTCTCAGATGTTCCACCTCCTGTATACAAAAAAACTCCAGCTCCACCATTGCACTCCAATTTCATGTGACAATTTGTTTCTTAGGCAGCAGTGACAGCACACAAGTACAGGTATGGTGACATGACAAAAGCTTTGTGGCTACTTAACACCCTCCTGAAAGTCCTCACTTTGGGAACATTTTGATCATGTTTATCTTTCTGAGTACCAGCAGCAGCAGACCTAGGGTAGGAACTTCATCTGCTGAAAGCCTCAAATTTGGGCTCTTTGAAAAAAAGAAAAGAAGACACTGGGAAGATGGTGAAAAGAGGCATCTTTCATCTAACATGTAAGTGCACACCTGTGCCCAGCCTGGAAAACAATCTGGAGGGACAAGCACTTCAGTGGGATCATGGGGTTGTGGCACCACTGAAGGACTAGAAAGGTGCTGAGACCACCTGCACTTGTGGGCAACAATTCTGCAAGTAGGACAGGAAATAAAAAAAGGAGAAATTCCCGTTATGCAAAGAAGCAGCTCAGAGGTGCAAAGCATTTCCATGGCACAGAAGAGGGGCTGGGTGCAGGCTTATAGGCCACAGTCAAAGGAGAGACTGGTGAGGGTGGAATCACAGTGGGAACCGATCAGGGTGAGGGCAAACACTAAGACTTCTTTAAATAGCTTGAGACTCTGTATCACAGACCCTTGTTCTTTGGCGCATTTTTGCCTCCTTTCATTTGCTGGAAGGACGCAGATGATGAAGATTTCTGGTAGTGTCAGGGAGAACTTCTTGATACAGGCAGTGGGTGGGCCAAGCAGGGTAATGCTCTCCAGCATCTGCTATTCATTAAAAAAGGAAGAGCCAGCTAGGGCTGTGATAGTCAGTGATATCCATGGTTGTAGTGACACACAGCAACGGGGTCCAAGATTCTGTGATGGATAAAAAAGGAGTGAGAAAGGAGTGCAGCACAGAACACACATTTGATTCCAGGCAAGCAGACTGCTGCATTGTTAGGTGGGATCCCATGGGGCAGGTGGGATAAGAAGACCTGGACTGGCTAAACAGGAGAATCATGGCAGAGCCCCAGGACAGAAGGGCAGCATAAAGGAGGTAGAAGGAGAGACAGGCTAAAATACAAGACAGCAACAATAGGAAAGAGTATTTATTAGAAATATTCTCTTTTCTCAAGGGAAGAGGGTATTTATAAGAATCCACAGGGGAAAAAAAAAACCAAAACCCAAACACAAAGAAGTCACACACCAGGCTATCTTCAGGCAGAATTATTGGAAAAATATTTCCTGAGAGAAATCAAGTTCTCCCTATATCTCTCAAGACATAGATGACATATGGAAGCCTCTCTAATAATTTTTGGCCTGAGACACTGGTGTGGCAAATCCAGAATGCTTTCAACAGTAATTAAAAAAACCCCAACAAACAATCAACATTTGCAAATTAGCTCTTTGAGAAAGGTTTTATGTAGCAGTTATGTCTGCAATATATGAGAAACTATTGTTTAAACATGTTTCAAGATGGCTTTTAGCAGTCCTTTTGCTAACTCATCTTCTTCTTCCCAGAACCCCCATGGCAAGGGTTATCTCTGTCTCAGGAATGTCCTGAGAAGATATCAGGAAGTTTCCTATTGGTTGTTAACACCTTCTTGCTACTGGTGTTCCTGAACCCCCTGAACTTCTCATTGGTTACTCTGTGAACTCTCCTGGAGGCTATATAAGCCTTTACCCCAACAATAAACACTCTCTTTGCCTTCTCCCTACACGTCCCAGTGTGTGCTGTCTCTTGTGGCAGCCATGGGACCATGTGGATGGGGGGAGGGGGGAGCACCGATCCCCTCCAAGCCCCGGGGCTGAGAACCCCTGGGAATGGAGTTCCCCTCTCCCCATCCAATCAACTGTCACAGTTTTATAGTTACCAGGGTGACACAACCAATTTCTGTTTGAAAGAGAGACTTTCTGTGATGGTGTCTTTTCAATTTTCCATGACTTTCAAACTAATCAAGCCTGCTTTGCTCCTTCATGAACCTAACAGAGGTGCAAAACCAGCACAGCCATATATTACCAATAAAGTTGAAAACAAAAAAAAAATTCCAAATCTTGAGCTTACAGGACAACTAATTTCAAAGTAGAACTTGCCTGAGGCACAGGGCTATGCTCAGAAAGTGGGAAAATTCTCAACACAGGGCAAGTCACTATAATCATGGAAGATAATGATGGAGGGGCTTGGTCTTGTCACTCACTTCATCACCTCGTTTCCCTTCTTTTCCCAAGCACTGATTAGTCTAAGTGTCCCTATGGCGTGTAATAAAACTGTAGAAGTGGATGTAGCACTGCTCCCATAGGCTCAATCATGTGGCTGTTTTTCCCTGAGATTTAGAGGCACTTAGAAATCTAATTGGCACAGGTCTTTGGCAACCTCCCAACAGATGCTTATCAGTTTGGAAATATCCTACTTGCTAAGTTTTAAAATTTTTCTGTACCAGGGGGAATCCTGTTCTCAGGGAGGTTGAATACAGTGAGGCGCCTGAAAATGCTGCTTTGGTCTATTATTCTGATTTAATTCCACCCATTCAAAATGTCCTTCCCGCTCTGACAAACACATAGTCTGCGTTCAGCTAGGAACTGACAGTGACAGGGAAGACAAGTAGGCTGAAGGATGGCAAGTATCAGCATAGAGGGAATCAGCAGGGGAAGGGAATGAAGATTATAACAAGCTCTGTTTTATGCATTAGGTAACTGGGAATAATAAACAAACCTCCTTTATCAAACCCTAAAGTTTGAGAGTCTTAAAATGAAGATCCCTATATTGTTACCCCAGGTAGCTGAAGAGGAAGAAACAAGACCCCTAGTCAGACTCTGAACATAGCAGCTGGTCCTTATAATCTTATTTTGCATTGGCATTACTGTTGTTAGAGGAAGAAGCCTTACAAAATTACTTGAGACAGGAGTTCTGCTTGTGTGGTAGGAATGGCTTACTGCCTTTACCAGCACAACCTAAGTAGGAAGGCGGCCAAAGCCTGGGTGTTCTATATGCAGTGTGTAACCTTACTGAGCCAAATTTCTTTATCAGAACAGCTCTGCTGGTTCAGAAGCAAACTCTGATAATGGGAACACTGACTGCAGGAATCTGACCTCAGTACAGCTGGCTTCACATAAAACCAGTATGTGACAAGCAAAAGCATGAAAGAACAAAGACAAGGGCAAAATGTAAGCTAGGGAAAGATACTAAAAAAGGGCTAGTGTTCATAGCTTCTCCAAATTTCACATTAAAAATATTAATCAATTTTTATCTTTTACTGAAGTGAGAGAAATATTGAAAATACTGAAAATACGATGATTTTTGGTCACGTGAAAGGGAAATTCACTTCTCTTCACCCACCAGTCATTGAGTTAATGCATTTCACTAGGAACAAGATGCCAATCTACACTGGTAAAACACATTCTCTTCTTCATCCCAGATGATGTGATTTGCCAGATGACGGACCTGCCTCCGTGACAGCTCAGCAAGTTCATCATCTTGCCCCTTCAGCTCAGGATCTATCTTTTCTGCTCCACTTCAATGAAAATCAAGTTACGTCAGATCATCCACTGAAAGGGTTTTACTGCAAAGAGGCTATTCTTTCCTCAGTCTCTCCAGGCATTCAGTTCCACATCTCTTAACAGTGAAGAAACTGTGCTACATGTTGTCTATTTAGACTGCAAATCCCTGGGGAAACTACTTGCTTTGTGCTGCTGGTCTTACTCTCTGTACCAGACCCATAAAGACTCTGCATTTCAAACGCCACAACAGTCACAGTTTGAACAAGGCAGTTATTTAAGTTGAAAAGACTGTTTCATCTAGATGCCACATTTGAAATTTAGGACAGAAAGGAAGTAGAGTTTGCTCCTCAAAAAGGTTCCAGCCAAGTAAGACCCTGCTTGCTGTGGTCTATACCTAATTTCAGGCAGCATCAAGCCACTCACACCAGCGTTTCAAGTGCAACTTGAAGTGGGACACAGGCCCTCGCAAGATCAGAAGATCAAACCCAAGCTTGACCACTGTAAACCAGTGAAGCTGGTTTCTTCTCTTTTTAAAGTCTAAGAATAATAAAAATTTAAACAAAGATGATGCTCTCCTTAAACTCAATTAATGCTTGCAGATTTTTGGTGAGAGATGCCAGCTTTACTAATGAATCAGACAAGCTCATCCATAGAAGAACAAATCATGAAGCGGAAGAAAATCTCAGAGATCTGACAAATTCTTAAATATTTATTTCATGTCCTTTGTTATGGGATTGTACAGAAAATAGTCCCTAAAATGTTTTCACCCATCTGTTGAAAAAAAAAACCCATGCATTTTCACTTAAATACTGCATTTAATTAAAGGGAACCCCATAATAGCCTGGCTACTTTTCACAACGACCGGAATCCAAACACAAAATGCAAAGAAAGCTTAACATCAAGGACGGAATTGGAATCTTCAAGGCTCATGTGCTACAGTGTTATACACAGGCTCCCTCTACAGCAGTATCTCATTATTTCTTAGTTTAAACATCTGAACTTAAGGCTACTTTAGAAAGAGGTGGCAGCTTTTCCACTTTCAAATGAAGACTCTGGAGTGAACTTTTCTGAAGTCAGCAGTGTTCCTGATTTTCCCAAAAGTTCAAAAAGCAACACTTCAAGCACCGCTTGTCAAACTCAGTACTCAGCCTGGTGTAGCCAGAAGATACCAGATTTGTTTTGGGAGGAAGTTGCTGCTGAGTACATGCCCCTGCAATCTGAAGTAAAAGCATTCCTGTAATACACATAAAAGCAAAAATCTGTGGTGGTTTTTTTTGTTTCTATTTATTGGGGGTTGTTACGACCCACCCCTGAAGTCAAGGGTAACTGAGGTTCTTGTTAATAGATGGCCCCGGGCCAATTAGAGTGAAATGACATTGAATGACTGGTGGTTTTATATATACATGGTTTATTTTAGAAAAATTTGCAATAGAATTGCAAATTACAACAAAGTGCAATGGAAAGTATGGATGTAGCTGTTTTGGTTAGTATCTGTAGAAATGCAAAAGCCTAAAGATATCAAATAAGAAAATAAAGAAGGAAAGAGAAAGAAAGGGTAACAGTAGATAGCAGAGAGGGAAGTTACCATCACCCATGGATCCAGCGATGAGACTTGATTGATTCTTAGTCACAGTCTTGAGCTGCTGGGGGTTCTACAGGAAGCAAAGTTCAGTGGGATAATATACATTCAGGTTTAGGTGGGAACTACCAGGTACCTCCTCCAGAGGGGGAGTTTTACACTGTCTGCTGCAACACTGTGGATCATGCCCAGTTCTCTGGTGGAAGGCCCCAGAAATGAACCTGGGGGCACTCTGGCATCTTTGATAGTTTATGACACCTTCTAAGTCATGACAGCTGCCTCTCCTGTCAGGGAGTTAAGCCAGTTATGCCCCAGCAGAATACATGTGAATGTTCCAATACCTCCCCAGGGTGGGGAGTTTTTACACCTGAGCCAGTTGTGGAAGGGAGGTCATTGGCATGATAAAAAGCAGTATCTCACCACGACACGATTTGTTTCTTATTGGACTTTTTGCCTTATTTGGCTCAAACTCTAGCTTGTTGCTGAAAGGTTGGTTTGTCATGGTCATTCTCTGGTGATGAGTATGCACCCTCTGTCTTTTTTCCACCACACACAAAAAACTCTCCTCCTCCTCCTGTGGTTAGGGTGGCTGGTGCAAACCTGGCCTCAACAAAGCACTTGCTGTTTTTGCAAATGTCCTTAACCAGTAACATTTCAATCTCTCACAGGGTTTTTGTGTGTCTCCTCACTTAGACTCTGACCTGCTGCTCAGCACGTTATGGAAGACCTGCTCATGGGGCCACAAAACAGGACTTCAATAGTTCATACAGAACGTTGATCTGTCTTATCAGGCATCAGGATAAGGAAGACTTTTTTATATTCAGTTGTTGGCTAATGTAATGGTATTTATGTCCAATGGTACATTTCTTGCTTTAAAACCCAGGTAGACACACTTGGTAAGAAAGGACAAGGAATCAAGTTACGTTTTATGTTATCACCTTATGCAGCAACTATCAGAAGGGATTGGAAAGTCTGAAGTTTGAGGATGAAGTCTGAAAAACAAACACTACTTTCTGCTACTATTAAGAAAGCAAAAGATTTCAGAGCATCCAACCCCAACCGAAGTCAGCAATAATTTGACTAGAATATGAGAAAAATGAAATTTAAAAAAAAAAGGAATTTGCTTGTATTTTATGCTGTACTTACTTCAGTTATGAAGTCAGACATTAGAGTGGAATATTTCTACAAAATGGAGCTTGAAGAAGCAAGGTTATTAGAAGGAGCTTTTAGAAAGAGCGAGCTTTGGGCAGAAATTTTTAAAAATTAAGAGGCCTTCAGATGCCATGTTTAGAGACAGAATTGCTTGCAACTAATGACAGGAGAAGGAAGGCAGTAGAGAATACAATGTTTTGAACCTGATGGAAAACAGAAAGGGCACAGTGAAAATGAAGACTTAAATTCAGAAAGAGGGAATCAGCACATAGTGACAGATATAACAAGAAAGATCTGATGCAAATGGTTTATGTGAAATACTACACACAAAAAAACCCAAACCCAAAACCAAAAAAACGCTGCAGAAAACCCACACAGCTTTATTGCTGCAATCAGTCTGAACTGCACGTTCAAGAGATGTGAAGACAGTGAAAAATACAATGTCACCTTTTATTCTGAAAGTTGTACCTTTCCTAAGCCTAACCAGCAAAGAAAATAAGGTCACATAAATCACTACTGCAATTTCAGGTCATCTGGCAGACTTGCACCTGCCAATATTAAATGAAGACTAGATTCAAGCTTAGAACGTGTTCCTGAGAGGTCAGGCTAATTTCCTGCTCTCTCAAGGATAATCAGTGACATGGATTTTGCAGGGTCATGCTGTCTTCTGAATAACACAACCCTTAGAAATACACCTTAAGGAAGTTACAAAAGCATCAAGAAAAAGCAGCAGTGATACAATGCAATTCAAAACACAATTTGCTCTCTATGATCTGAGAAAGAAAAAGAGTTTGATTGACAGCTGCTACAAAAGAAATCTGCAGGGTTAATCTTATCTGGGAAGAAGTGAAAGTCAATAAGTGTGCAGCCCTATGCTTTATTAAAGCCCTTATTGCTATTCCTAGAAAAGCACCAATTTACTGAAAACAAACAAATGAAAAAAACCTACCAGCAGAAGAGACTGGTAGAGCCTTGTGCCTTACAGTTACCACTAGATGGGACATAGGTGAAGGAGAAGAGGACGTATATTTAATGCTCCACACTCTTAGATTCTAATACTGACAGTAGAGCAATCTCAAGCTTCCTAGCCATCACAGCATCTAAACACAACTTTGAAAGCTTCATGCACTTTGTCTTTTCTCTACTTCCTCTGTTGTAGCACTGCTCATTAAGGTTTCATGGTAAGAAAATATAAAGGCTGGAAAAGGTACAATAGAGTTGACAGTTACTAAATAAATGATAACAAGCTAACAA
This sequence comes from Lophotriccus pileatus, assembly GCA_035583135.1. Lineage (NCBI taxonomy): Eukaryota > Metazoa > Chordata > Aves > Passeriformes > Tyrannidae > Lophotriccus > Lophotriccus pileatus. Next base: position 30,063,550 of record JAWWES010000041.1, read on the forward strand.
GCTCAAATTGTGACGATGGAAAGAGAGGACAGCAAGTGTAAAAATGGACTAACCTGACCAAAGAGCTCTTCAATGATCTTGAAAGAGAAAAGCATGTAAGTAATGGAAATGAGGACAGATTAAGAATTATGAAGTAAGAGTAACAAGAAAACACAGAACCAAAAGAAGAAAACAAAATGAGCATCAGTTGACAGGAGTAAGAAGAGACTGCTCTGTCAGTGCACCAGCACTAAAAGAAAAAAAACAAGGGAAGTGTTAGTTATGCAAGATGAAAGAAAAACAACTGACAGCTGATGGCATTAGTAATGAACTGTTCAATATCTTTTTCCACTTCAGTATTCCCTAGTGATGGCAACTACAAGCAACTGTATCCACATAACTGACAAAGAAAGATCTCTGCCTAGTAAGTTAGAACTTAAGTTTCCTGAATTTCGATGTTCACAGGACCCCAAAGACTTACACTCTATATGTTAAAAATGGCTATGCTAACCTCATATTAATACTAAAATGATAAAATATATAAATATAAATTTATATTAATAAAATTATTTTAAAATTAGCTTCAAAAGCAATTGTAGTAGTTGATGTGAGGATTGGCAAGCTGAAATGTCTATTTTTATACAGAATAAAAGGGAAGAAGAGAAGCAGCAAAAACTTCTTGCGCAGAGTCACAACCATTAATTTTTAATCCTGAAAGTTTTTTAACAAGTACTCAAACTATATTCATCTATGCTTTCCACAGTAACTGACATAAGTCTGCCAAGAACAAGTTATGTTAAAATCCTTTCTTCCACAGTAGTGTAACAAAAAGCAGTAAATCGAGTGTCTTTATCTTGACTTGTGACTGTTACAGGACATTCTTATAAGCAAGAAAAACACAACCCAAATTAAACTTTATGAATGCAGAGCTAGCTAGAGTTATTGTAAAGGAAAAATGTCACAGTCTACTGTCAAAAGGGAAAGCTGTAAGGATGTTCTGTAGAAGTACCCCTAGGATATGTTCCATCAATATTCTAACAACCTAGATTATAAAATCAACAGGACAATATGGACTTTGAGTGTCTCCTGGATCTACTGGAGGACAATATTCAAATTTAAAAAATGATCTTGACAAGTTAAAAGGTTGTCTAGAAAAACATAGCATTTAATAGTGATAAGGAATCATTCAAAACTCAAGTCTGAATCCATCACTGCAGCATACATGACCTCAGATTTTTCACATCTTGAATGTTGCAAGATAGCAAAGGGTTATAAGTATTCTACTCTGTTTAACTGCCTCACACTATTTACATTACTTTTTTTTCCCCTGACACAATAGCAATACAACTGGTGTAGAGCATGTTGGATTAAAAAAAAAAAAAAAAAGGAAAAAAAAAGAAAAAATCCACTTCTCTCCCCAAAAGGGATTCCTGACTTACTTCAAATCTACCAATCTTCTCCATGTTTCATTAAACTCTCCAATTCAGAGATCTGGCAATATTTAACAATTTAGAAGAGAAAAACACTGCCATCTCCTGGAGCAGGTGAAGCTGGGAGTTCTCCAAATGCCTACATTCTGCTGTCTTGCATTGTTTTTTATGTACTGAAAAGTAACTTTGGGGACTTAAAAAGTCACCATCAGATGCTGCATTTAGAAATTAAAAGGCCACAGTAGCATATAACTTGCAAGATAAATCTTCTGGCCTAGGTTCAGTAGCACCATGAATCAGGTCTACTCATCCACTCCACCAAATTCTACGTCCTTGAACAACTTCATTTTCATCAGCTCTCCTCAACATGCATTAATCCTGAACAGAAGCCTCTGTAAAAGCAGCAGTGGGATCAGAAACCAACCATGACAGCTTATTCTCATTAAAAGCATAGTGCACTGCATGAAGTGGAGCTGTAGGTGACTCATGGCCTACAGTTTTCAAATCTTTCTGCTATCGTCTTGCTTTTACTTTTGAAGGTCCCTATTCCTATCACTTATTTTCATCCATCAGCCTTCAAAAGGCAGCTTCTGCGAATGTACCAAATGCTCTATTAGTATAACCTAGTCAGCCCTACACTGAACAACCTGTAACAGTGCACAGGAAGGCACACTGTATCTACAAAATCTATACTATAAAATCTATACTCTAAGTACTCCACTACCCCTCTGTCCCCTGGCACGGTGTCTGTTACTTACTGTGCTTTACAGTAAGGGGAATAAATAGCCCGTTATCAGTAATTTGGGACACACCTAGAAATAACAATTCATATTGCAGGTAATCTGCAAGCAGTGTTATATAAAGGCTCTTCTGTTTCCCCAATAACACTGGCTATTCTAGTGCTCAGTTCCAGGACTAACTGGAAACTATCTTAGGGACTGTGTCAGTACTATTCCTGTCAGTTGCTACCAAGTCCAAGGATTTAGCTCAGTTACATTTTTAAGTGGATTATATCTGAACCAGAACATAACACACCTCTTGTGTTTTAAAATTATTTTTCTAATACTGACTACACAGAAGACAACATTTATACCTTTTCCTATTAATCGATGTTGGGAGTTTGAAGTCTTTTTGAACTCAGCTGTAGCTGTTTAATCATTTCTCTGAAAAACTCCACAACTACCAAAAAAGCATTAATATCAAAAAGCTTCCATAGAGAAGCATCAGTACAGCACAAGGGCTGAATCAGGATGAAAGTAAACTGGCAGATATCTGTGGGATAGAAGAGCCTGCAGTTAAACCTAGAGACACAGGCAAATTTTTAGATACCATCACTTGGATATTACAGTTAAATCTTACAGAATATTTGACAAGTGCTATTATTTCCTCCTTCTGGTCATGTGAACAGTAGAAATAGTTTATTACGCCTAATGCTCGCTCTTATCTAAGAATTTCATTTAATTTCATGCTTTTGCCTTCTTCATAATGGAAAGGTATTTTGCTTAGCCTTCAGAGTCATCTTAAGGGATTTACCCGGTTAGGAACAACCGACCTAAAAGATGAATTTTACCAGATTATTTAAAAGTACTCTTGAAAGAAGACAAGTGTTCTTCATTAAACTTTTAGTTTAATTCTACAATATTTGCCTTCCTCCTATTCTGCAATTACAGTTCAGGTTCACAGGAATAGGTTCTGAGGTTCTCAGCTGCCACTGCTTACCTACTTTTAGGTAAACTCAAGTAAAAATTGTAGAACTTTCTTGCCATCATAACGCAGGTTCACGTTCCACAGTTCAAGTTCTGATGTGATCTTTAGAGAAGAGTGACTTAGTCACCTTAATAAAAAAACTTCTTAAAAATGCAGTAGCTTCAGTTCAACATTCAGTTTATTTTCTAAAATAAAAAACCACACACATTTCTAATATACAACATTTGATTCTTACCAAAGACATATTTATAATTTTTTTTCTTTTCAATAAAGATCTCTATCTACAGTCCAAATCCTGAATGCCAATCTGCTCAGGCAAACAGATTCTGCTGAAGAAAATGTAGATCTGTATTGTTTCAATTGTATTGTTTCAACTGTATTGTTGCAACTGTACCTGCAGAACTAAATAATTCTCTCTTCAGGCACTTACCATTTGGCTAAACCAAGTTTAAGAGTTTCATTATTTATAAAAAGCAACAAAATTCCAGTCTTTATGCATTTCTTAGCTGATTTCCACATGAAAAATGTGCAGAAATGGAAATTTACAAGTCAGTCATGTTACTAAAAGAAAATGCCATATTTCTTCTTCAATTCTTCAACAGAAGCATCTTTTAATCCCATGTGGTTCACATGATTGAATAATACCTGTGTAACTGTAAAAGAAAATACCAACATGAATAGTTATTTTTGTGATTCATGCTCTTAAGGTAAATTAGTCCAATTCCTTCCCCAGTGAGAGAAAGTGGTCTATGGATTATATAGCTGAAATATGAATACATTTTTAGAACTACTGAGGATGAACAAAAGCAGCAAAGGGAAACTGTCACTTTGTTTTGACACCCAGGAGCTGCCTAACAACATTTCCTTAAACAGTGTATAATCCTGACAACAGAGAGCTTTTATTTTGTTTACTATCTTGACACTATGCCATTAAATGCAGAAGATAAAAGTTAATGCCAGATGGCAGATAAAGCTTATTACATAAGGTTAAAGGCGTGAATGCAATTTGTAAGAGGAATTTACTTGCACTTAAATAAGTTATTTTATTTTAACAAAATTTACAAACCAAGATTTTGAAAGTATAATGGTTATTAGTGAGACTCCCCTGTAGATAGTAAATTTAACATTATTTGGTCCCAGAGAAATGTTTTGCTTGTAAGTATCTCACTATTACATAGTTTGTCTGGTGTGCTAAATAAATAAAAAGTTTGACATAAACCATAGTTTTATAAACCATAAACTCAAGCCAATATCAACTTGAATTGCAAACTAAAATAACTGCTGCCTGAAGAACATGACCAAAAACCAGTCTAAGTGGTTTAGAGATGTCTGCATTCTTTTGCCAACAGAAAAGTCAAGATTTGTCAAGAAACAGCTGTGAATTGTGGAAACTGTGTAATCTGGATACCTGCTATCTCAGATACAAGATTTCATATAAATTTGTATATATTTTACATTACCAGCTAGAAACTGACACGCTAGAATAAAATGCAGTGGTATTATTGATTAAAATAACAGGATTTAGCTGTGGTTTTCAAATCTAAACAATAAATAAGGAATCAAAGGATTAAGAAAAACTACATGACATTCATATTAGCTTCTAAAACAATTAAAAAGCTAGACAACTAACCTGATTATTATATGGAATAAACAAGAATAGCACTAAATTTTACATATTTTTTGTTAGACTCTACCATATCACAAAATAAGTTTAAAAAAGCACTACCAAATTACTTACTTTTTTTCTCTGAGCCTGACATAAACATTACTGCCATATCAAATCTTTTTAATTCAGAGAGCCTCTGGAGGATTTCAAGGATGAGCAATGGCTCCTCTTTCCTGAAGAAGATTATTAAAAATATAAAAATAACTACTGTTGATTAGAAAGATTCAGTAACTGCAAGCAATATTGAAGAACTCAGGAAGAAGAAATTAGAGGACCAATAAAATAGAATTCCCTTCTCTGTTTCTCCTATTCCCTATCTTTCTTGTCCTTCCTGTTCATTCTCCCATTCACAATGCAAAAAGTCAATATCCAGAAACCTTTATGTAAATATCATTCTTCTACAGAGCAAGAGTGAAGAAATATAAAAACCTAGACTGATGCAAACTGACTGCTGGTCCTGTATAGACTGCCTATTACATGATATAATGCTTACACCTGGCCATAACATCACCGTTCCTATACATATTGGGTACTGTGAAAGGACGAAGCACCTGTGGCCACAAGAAACTCAGCAAAAAGCTGTGCCAATTCCAGTTGCCTAAATTTTTATCCAGAAAATTCCTAGATCGCGTTCATTTTACGTTCTTCCAGTCAATAGTGAACAGACACTGTCTTTTTTACAGATACTAACAAACAGTATTTTTCTTCCATAACTTCACACTTCTTCAGGAGGGAGACAGAACTTTTACCTCACAGCAAACAATTTCAACTTCCTACCCTTTATATGTCATAACACCAATATGACAGTATGTCTGAAGACAGCATTTTTCATCCACATGACAGATATTTTACTTTTAAGGAAACCAAGGAAAGGCAAACATTGATTTACATTTGCTCTTCTACAATGCCCTAAAAACATTTCTAGTGTGTGCTCTCAGAAAAAGTAATTCAGAGAAGCAGTACACTGCCTCTGACAGGCAAATTGAACTTCAGGATTGAAATGGTAGCATGGATAGAAATGTCAAAAATAACTTGTCAGGTCCTGTCTTATCAGAACTTCAGTCTCCAACACACATTTACCACAGGCTACTGTAAAATGCTAGCACATAATTAGAAGTCTCAATGCATCACAATAAGCATGGCATAAAACCTCTCCGAATTTCTCAGCTTTAGAAAGTTAAAATAGAAGACAATGTGCAATTATATGTGATAACAGAATACACACAGCAATATAAATAGACGTTATTTCATACAGTCTAATACTAGTTTCTGATGCTCTTTAGGAGAACGAAATTTAACAACCCACCGTAAAAAGTGCTTATTTCTTCACTTCTTTTCTATCTGATTTTCAAGATAATTTTTCCTTCATAACCTAAGTCATTCCAATTACTGTATTATGCTCATGTAATGTTATGTGCTGGAAGTAATTTTGTATGCCCGAGGTTGGGACTAGAGAGAAAAAACCCACAAACAAACACACAATAAAAAACCAACCTCCCTCCTGTCAAAAAAAACCCCAAACCGAAACCCCTCAGAACAGCGATAAGCAGTGTAAAACAAAGGAGGAGTTAAACTTACTCAATGTAGAAATCATGTAGAATTTTCAGTATCTGGTTAAATAAATCTGGATCTAAGGATTTCTGGAACAGCTTTGCATAAAGCGAGGGCTCTATTTGCTTTGGAAAAATTAAAGAAGTGTTATTTTTGGACAAAACAAATACAACTGAGTCATGAGAATTAGATGTCCATTTTAAGAATGTCTTGGACAATGCTGAAGTGCAAAAAAGCAAATAAAATCTAAATCACTCTATGCAACGTTAATTATCAATTTTGGGGTTGGTTTTGGCAATTCTTCGGTTTAAAATTGTTGCTATCTCTAATTACCCCAGAAGCATTCACTTGAAAAATTAGAATTTAACATGGTTACTAATGTATTTAAGTCTCTAAAGAATAAGGGTCTATGTTTGAAAAAAAAAGATTATGCAGAGACTGTACTCGAAGTGAGTGAAAAGTCAGGCACAAGTAAAGAAATACTCAGATGTGGACCAAACTGTTTGTGAAGGCAATTAAAAAAAGGGACTATTGTACACTGTTAAGACCTCTAAACACAGCTGTCTCTTCCACCTAAGTGTACTGTTTCTTCAGCATCAGCTGAAGAACTGTCCAAGCGCTGTTGATAGCCTACATTTCATACCTTCAGGTACAAGTACATGTTTTCTGGGCAATCTTTCAACTTCCTGAAGTCAGACTCAAGTTGGAAAGAGTTTGCAGGAACAGCAGGAACTGGAGAAGCAGACATAAATGACCGTCTGATATCTTTTTCTCTCTGTTTGCTTGCAGGGGAAGATGGATGCAATGTTGATGAAATTCCTTTCACACTAACAGGAAGCCTGCAAAGGTATTTTGAAACACATAATCAAGAAAATTTTAAGGAAATCCTACACTGAGACCTAATTGGAGATCTCTTTATTAAAAGTTAAAATACTAACAGTTTCTTTCAAAATTTTCTTTTAATTCAGATTCTCCAAAATATATTTGATACCCCATCACATGTAGACATCTGGAAATGAAGATTACATTTCAACTACATTTACTTTTTTAAAAGAGGATCAGAATTATGATACTTACTTTAATGGTGATGTATCACTGATTTCTTCTATTTTCAGGTGCTTTGCTTTTGGAATATCTGCTGTAGCCAAGAGATCATCCTGATCTAGAGTCTCTGTTGTTTCAACACTCAGTGAATTCCTCCAGTTACTGACTAAAGTAGTAGTGCTGGGCAAGTCACTATCTGGTGTATCATCATCAACTTCTTCAATTTCTATTCTTCGCAATGGCTTCTAAACAGAACACATACCTCATGTCATGTGCAAACTCAACACAACTGTTTATACAGGCCCCTGACACAGCTGTGTATAATTTAAAATAATCTTATGATAACCAGTTACATCTGTAGCGGTGCACACAGAAGACACTTTCAATAAAGGTAAATGGCAAAAAAGGAAACTTCATTAAATTCTACGTGAAGCCTGACATAATTTTATTGCTTTTCGCTCATAAACCAGTAAGAGGATCTCAGAATCTACATTGTGTTTTAACAGTAATAATTAAAATAATAATTAAAAATCTATACCTTTTTTCTGATAAGGTTGAACAGGCAAGATCTATCACATGCTTTGACCAATGATGCAGTCACACTTTGTATATAATCTAGCAAGACAAGTAAATATCCAGCAATATAAGCCTTGACCCACAATTTAAAGTTTTGATATAATAAATCTCTGTAACTCAACCCTGTTGACTAACCAAGTTACATATATTGAAAGGTAATTAATTCCACCACTAGAGAACATAGTAACTAAAAGGTTTCAGCTTCTTCAATCTCTATCTAATTATCATTATTTTTGGCCTATCACCTAGCACCACCCTCAGA
>JAWWES010000041.1:30071864-30115603 GCA_035583135.1 Lophotriccus pileatus
AGTTTGCAGACTGCTTTAAATCATGTCAAAAAAGCCCCTCTGTGGCTGACTAGTGGATACGAAATAAAATTACAGTTCTCTCTGCAATCATTGGGCAGTACTAAATGCACAGATTTGCATCTATACTTCTTCTACTTTAACAGAATAACAAGAGAAATACAACCAACCTAGTATCTCCTGAACACTTAATATATATAATTGTCTGTAGTACTTCAGGTACTTCAGACCTGAAATAAATTAATTTTGATTTATAGAAATATTATATCTAATTATAGAGAGCACATAATAATCCCCCATCTGAAAGGATCAAAATAACCACTTTCTACTAAAACTATCCATCTGAATTATATATTCCATGAAGGTAAACAAATGTTTTCCAATTATCAAAAGCAGAACATTACATAGTATAAGTACATATAAATAAAAGTATGAGCAAGCTTTGCACTTACATAACTCATTTCTTAATGTATAAAGATTAAATGTACTAAAAGAGGAAACCTAATACATAAAGAATGCTGGTATTACTCTCTGTATTATCATATTTTTTCATATGTAATTCATTAATCTGACTATAACCACTGATAATTCATAGCCAAAAAATACTGCTTATTGAAAACCAATACCCAGCTGTTCTACAGTTTATGTGGATGAAAATGCAGGCTCAAAGCTCTTGCAGTAGCTCTACGTGACAGCAGCATATGCAAAATGTCTCATTACCACTGTGGCGCTGCTGTACAAACTGTAAACAGCAGAAGAAAAGAAGGAAAGTTTACCCAGAGCTTTGTCAAGTCTGCAATGAAACACAGAGACTCAGTTGTCTCCCCTTCCCTCTGAACTGCAGTGTTAGCTATAGACACAGGACAGGGCTGTGGGGTTGCCTCCCTGTTTCACGTTATAAAAGTGTGCATACACCATGTTTTCTGAGGGTGGTACTGTAGGCTGAATGCTTACACCACTGCTGCTGTGAACTTCAGCATTTCCATGTACGTGTATGTTCTTGAAATATATTGAGTAATTTCTGGCTTTCCACAAGCCAAGAGTTAATCTATAAGAAGTAGATTTTTAACTTTAAGCTCTACTTTATCCATCATTATAGAAAGCAACTCACAAAACAACTTACTGTTGATTTAATCTGTAATGGGTCATCAATCAGTTTCACTATATTTTTTATTTCCGTTTCTTTTATCAATACCGCAGGATATTCTTGGTGAGTTCGCTGTTCTTTCTCAGTTAATTCCTGAAAAAAATTGGCAAGTTATCCAAAAGATCAGAAGTTTGATGAATAATTACAAGATGTTAAAAATAATGTAATAAAGAATAAAAAAATTCTAATACTATAGCCTTCAAAAAACTCCCAAAGAAACAAAAAAATCACCAAAGTTGTGTAAGTATACATACATTCCTTATTTTAGCGAGTTCGTTTATTGCTTGTTTATTTCCAGGTTCCAGCTTCAGAACAGCTTCAAAATCTGAGTGAAAAAACAACATATAAACTGTAGATTTTACAAGTTACGGTGTACTCATGGCAGATTTTTAAACCTTCTCTTTTCCTTTCATAGCTCTAAAATTAATTAAAGGCAGGTAAGTCACGGAATCACAGAATGGGCAAGGCTGGAAGGGACCACAGTGGGTCCTCTACTTCAACCTCCCTGCTCAAGCAGGGTCATCCTAGAGCACATGGCACAGGATTGTGTCCAGACGGTTCTTGAGTATCTTCAGTGAGGGAGACTCCACAACCTCTCTGGGGAATCTGTTCCAGTCACCCACACAGTAAAGAAGTTCTTCCTCATATTAAGCTGGAACTTCCTGTGCCTCAGTTTCTGCCCATTACCTCTGGTCCTAATTCTCAGCACCACCAAGAAGAGCCTGGATCCATCCTCTTTGCACCCTCCCTTCAGATACAGGCATTGATGAGGTTCCCTCTCAGACATCTCTTCTCAAGGCTGAACAAGCCCAACTCCCTCAGCCTCTCCCCGTAAGAGTGATGCTCCAGTCCCTTAATCATATTTGTCACCCTCCACTGGGCCTGCTCCAGGAGTTCCATGTCTCTCTCATACTGAGGGGGCCAGAACTGGACACAGCACTCCAGATGTGGCCTCACTAGGGCTGAGAAGGGCAGGATCAACTCCCTCGACCTACTGGCAATGCTCTTTCTAATGCATCCTGGGATACCACTGGCCTTTTTGGCCACAAGGGCACACTGCTGGTTCATGGACAGTTTGTTGTCCACCAAGACCCCCAGGTCTTTCTCTGCAGAGCTGCTTTCCAGCAGGTCAGCCCCCAGCCTATTCTGGTGCATGGGGTTATTCTTCCCCAGGTGGAGCCCACTGCATTTGACTTCACTGAATTTCAGACAGTTCTTCTCTGCCCATCTCTCCAACCTGCTGAGGTCCTTCCGAACGGCTGCACAGAACTCTGGGACATCGGCCACTCCTCCCAGCTTTATGCCACCAGGGAACTTGCTGAGGAAGCCTCCGCCCTTTCATCCAAGTCACTGATGAATAAGTTAAACAATACCGGGCCCAATATTGAACTTTGGGGGATACCGCTAGTGACAGGCTTCCAATTAGAGCTTATGACACTGATTACAGCCCTCTGGGATCTGTTGTTCAACCAGTTCTCAATTTACCTCAGTGTCCACTCACAGGTCATCATAATGCTTATACTATGACCCACTTTTTAAACAAAATTTTTCAAACTACTTCTTACTACTTATTATAAACAATGACAGTTGTAATTTCACACAAAACTGTCTTCCCAACACATGAATGTGAACACAAGAGCTTTTATACATATTCAGTGAAAACCCTCAATTTTTTTCAAAAATCCCTCAATTTTTTGCATGAATAATCTTGATTAGTCAGAGTAAAGAAATCAGCATGACCTTATACTGATCTCTTACTTGTCACATTCAGGCTAATTCAAAGTCATACCTTGCATAGCTTCTTTTAGCTTTCCAAGAGCAACTCTGGCAGCTCCTCTTCTGGCAAAAGCTTTAGAATAGGAGGCATCTAAGAGCAGAGCTTGTGTACAATCATTTTCTGCCTCTTCATATCTCAGCAGAAGAATAGTACAAAATTAATAATCAGTTTAAACAGGAAGTTTTAACTGAAAAGACAGAGCTACCCAAACCAATTAAAATATAAAGGTAGATCTTAATTGCCTACATACCTATCACTGAGATAAAATATTAAAAAAAAACCCAAACACCATAAAATATGATTTTTCAGCACCTTGAAATCTGAGTCAAATTTGGTATCTCGTAACGGAAAAATTCACTTCCTCTGTGAAAATAAATGTTTAAAGCTTGTCAGAGCAGAGTCCACTTTAAACATTCAACAGCCTTAAAATCAAAGTCAGTACCAGGACTTTGTACTTCTGAAAGCCAGAAATACCACTACAAACGAAGAAAAAGTACAAGAAAGGAGAAGCAAGCAAACATGAGAATAAATTTTTCTACATTTGAACTTCTGTGACTTGTCCTTAACTATTTCAGAATGGAAAGTTCAGTATATCCTTGCATTAATGTAATTTGTTTCATTTTAAGATTAAATTTTTCCATCCCAATTGTATTTAGTTATATTAGATCATGATTCCACTATGTGCTCATTAAAGTATTTTCATTCATTCCTCTTCTTCTTCAAACTACCATTAAATTTAGGAAATTAATTTTTATTTGCCGTTCTTATCAATATTAGCAGTTTGTATGAATACCCATGAGCTTCGGTTACATTTTATGTTTGATTCTCTTTCAAATATAAAGACTCACAATACACAGATTTATCACACAGAATCAATTTTCTTGCTTGGCAATTCAATTAAAATATCACTTCCTCTGAATCTCAGAGAATATTATTTGCATTACGATGTACTTTAAATGATAAGTGTTGTGTCAAAAATACTACCCATTCAACCTATTTTATAATATCCTAATTCGAAGTCAATGTACTGTCTCTATAGATACCCAGCCTCATCACAGAACAGAACAGATGACCAACATAACACTGAGCTCTCTGCTTCTTATGCTACCATCTTGAAAGTTTTAAGCTACCACACCATCAGGAGGTCAAAAAAAGTTCACATTTCAAAAATGGTCATATGAAACTTATCTAATTCACTAAAAGCACGCATTTCCTACTGTTTCTGGGTTATCTCGATAAAGTTTAATTAAAAATAAACAAACTACACATACATGTCTCCAATAGTGAGCTTAAAAAATATTTTAAAAGACCACAATTTCCAGAAAAAGCTTCTATTCATTCCCTTTGAAGTCGAAAGCTACAATCCACTTCTTTTTACACTGCAACATTAGTAGATGAGCATGTTTTATAGTCAAAAAAGACAAAGGTTCAGGCAGTTCCTTTCAGAAAAGTATCTGAATTTTATACATGTAAAAGAACAAAAATCCAACTTTAGGAGCTGTAATTTCATACTGGTGCTATCTTATTTTCTCAGAACTTTTTTCTACAAAATGCATTCCAATATCATACATACAGATTTGTTCCCTTTACTGCTTTCACGTGATTTATTCTATACTGAATTCTAACAAGAATTAGGAGGAGTGACAATAACTCAACTTGAATGAAAATCTACTGGATCATTATTCTGTCTAGTTCACATCAAACAAACAATACAGCATTTGCAATTCCGCTTACTTCTCAATCTTTAGGTAGGCCATGGCTCTGTTAGCTGGCAGCAGTGCATTGGTGCCATCTGCTGCAATACCACGGGTGTAACATTCTATTGCAGCCTCGTACTTTCCTTCTTTGAAATAACCATTACCCTGGAATATTTAGGTCAGAAAAAAAAGAGCATTAAGAAAGTTCCAGTGCAATGAATTGTTTCAGCAGACAGAGTCACAACATTACAAATATAGATCACAAAGAACATCCATATCAAGGCAAACATTTATGGCATATTTCCTCATATCTAGGCAGAACACAAAAGGTATTTTAATTCTTTCTAACTTCATGGATAAAAAAATTGACACATGTAGAGTTTAAGAGCAGACTTGTAAGTGTAAAACTCAAAACTCCTTATTTATCTTTATGCTTGATACGCAGGATAAGCCATCCTGTACCTCCCAAATTTAAATATGAGCTGAACCTTTACAGTTCCCTTCAAGATGACTTTTGCACTGCACAAATCCATCTTTATCCTGCTACATCCATGAATCTTATCCCCAAATATTCCTTGGGTTGTTGTTTTCTAATTAATGCTCCATACAAGAAAATTACATTTTTGTTTGTTTTGGGGGGACTAAAACTATCTTTTGCTTCTCAGTATAATATGAAGCCATATATCTTCTCTGCTACTACTCTACTCACTGGTAAAAAGGCCACAGTTCAGACTTGACAAGATCCATGTTGCCAGGAACAGGTCTGCAGTGAGTCAACTTTGCTACCAAGGAAATATTGCATTAGACTGGAATTTCTGTTCTGTGATCTATTCAAACTCTTGTTCCTTTTACTTACTTAATGTAGGGTGTCATTCTTCTCCTACTAATTACTCTCATAACCAGTATAACAAATGTGAATATTGATAACAAGTCAAAAGTTATGTAGCTAGGTAAGAGAGCAGATATAAAATTTTGGTTTAGTTGGTAATGTCATTTCTTAATTGAAAGAGTGGTGAGAGGGAGAACTCAGTAAGCCAACTTTGAGGTAAGACTGTGTATCCAGAAAAATGTTTTTATTTTTTGTAACTGCTGCCTGCACTCCCAAAGTCCATCTTATAACTACTTTTCACCATGTAATCAAAGGTTTAAAACCACAAGAAACAGTCCACAACTCTACTGGGACAAGCAGGGGTCAGGGTCAAGATGCATATAATAATGGATATATAGGATCTTTGTAAAGGGCAGTTCAGGTTCTACTTGTCTAACCACATATTTGAAATTTAGCATATGCAATTCGAGCTGTAAAAGCTACCTTGCATAATTATTCCTCCAGAAGAATCCAAACAGAACTCACTGTCCCACTCACCTTCCTACAGAGCCCAAAATGGGACACAATTAAGGTTACATCAAGGACATTGCATTTATGAAGTTCAAGACAGTATCAGGTTTCATTTATACATTTGCATGGCTATTAGCACAACACTTTTCTTTTCTAGGTCTCTCCTGTTCCACCAGAACCTGTGATTTACCAGGTCTTTTTCTGCAACAGCCTTCTGCTTGAGCTGCTGCTCTTCAATGCGCTGCTTCTCTCCGTCTGTTAATCCTGTTCCGACATCTTCAAACTCTTTCTGTTCTGAGTTTTCTTTTGATGACAGAGCCTGCAAATATGTATTTTTCCCTCAGTAAGTATTTCCCCACTTACACATTTTCAGAACATAAATTACGATAAATTCTGAACTTTTAAGATGCAAAAATCTGTCAAACTTTTTAACAGAAGTGCCCGTGTTGTAAATTGAATACAAATTGAAGAGACCACTTTAAATTGTTTCTTGAAAATATATTTCTATGAGGAACTGCAAGTCACAATAATACTTGGTAACTAAAAAGTACATAATTTCTGAAGCACAATGCAAAATGACTCATGAAACCTGTTTATATATACTCCAATTCACAAATCATATATTTCTTCAATTTCTTGAGAATTTGTGTCTTCACTCCAAAACCAAATTTTTTAAGCACTTTCAAAAATACAATTGAAGAGGTATAAGCATATTCATACAACACTGAGAGGTGAGCTTATATTTATTACGTCATCATAATCAACATTCTCTGTCATGAAAGGGATCAGAATTGCAGTAGAGTATTATGCTCTGCTAGGCTTAAAGCAACTTCCTGGTTTGGCTGACCACAGCCATCAGTGGGACTACAAGCAGGCTAGCTGTTCAGTTTTAATGGCCAAGAGAACACAGAGGTTCTCTCATGTGTTGTGCTACCTTGTACCAACAAAAAAAAAACCAAAACCAAACAAAAAACCCCAGGTGGTTTACACAGTCTTAGTCTGCTGATTCACTATTACACCAATGTTTGCATATGTGCTAGTTTATCCAGAAGTAAACCAATTACAGATGTTGAATTACAGATGTTACTTCAGTGAACTTCAAATGCCATAAAAAGGATGAGAATTTGTTGAATCAGTTCTTGTTACATATATATATTGATATAAACTGAACAGGATGTATTAATTTATGCTAGAGTCTATTAATCTTATTACCTGATCAATTTTCTTCAGTTCACTTTTAGCTTCAAAATTGTCTGCATCCAGCTCCAAAACTTTTTCATAATCTATCAGGAGACCAGAAAAATATGTTTCAGGTAGGAAGGACAGATCAGTAACAGCATTCTTTTGAGATAATCCTTTTTTGTAGTTACTCAAGAAGCCTGAGACACTGAGCTAAATTTAAAGCTAAATTTAAAGCTAAATTATTCTAGACTACTAATATCTGCAGCAATCATTTGGACTTGCTATTTGAACTTTACCTTGCCAGAAGGATATGCAACATGGTATTTCATTTCTTTGTTTATAGGAAATGAAAATTAAATTCCTACCTCAAATAAGCAGATCATGCAAGCCCTAATTAAGCAGACAGATATAGGTATTTATAGGTATTCTAAGGCAAGAATTTTAAAAAGACCCACCTTCTTTAGCACCTTGAAGATTTTTCAAAGCAAAGCGAGCGGCCCCTCTTCTCACATAAGCCTTAATGTAATTTTTATCTAAAGCAAGTGCTAAATTGCAATCAGATTCCGCAACAGAAAACCTATCAAAAAAAAAGGAATGAGTAGTTTGGACACATCTAGGTAACAAACCACAAAACTTCAGCAATTTTTCTTATTTTGAACCTTCCCAGGTTCTTGATAAAATGGAAATCTTACATACTTCAGAAGGGGCACAGAACAAATATTTAAACATCTCCTGATCCAGAATACATCAAAACAAGGAAAACAGAGATCAACAGCCTCTAGTACCACAGAAAGAATAACTCACTCCTCTGTAACCTTTCTACCCCAAAACAAACCAAAGCCCTAGAAATAGAGCTCACTGAGTCTGAAAGGCAATTTAGATGGTGAACTTACTCTTCCTCTTTTTTTCTTCAAGTGTTACATTCTAACATAGAAGACAGTGACCTTTAGCATGAAAGCAGAGGAAAAATAGATGAGGGAGACTACCATATTCCTTATCCTAGTGATTCCTATTTTACTTCGAAATTGGAAGGCAGGATGAAACAGCAGTTTTACATAGACTGTATCATAGCATGATAAAAGCATGATAAGCAGACCAAAAATCTGAAGGTAGCATTTCATGTAAGAAAACATTACAGATTTAACAATGCAAGTCTTACTTTTTCATTCTATAAAAAGCTGATGCTCTGTTTGTGGGCAATACTGGATTGTATGGATCAGAATGCATCCCTCTAGTATAGCATTTTATAGCTTCATCAAAATTTCCTTGTTTAAAGTAGTTATTACCCTGCAAATAGAAAAAAGCCTTTTCAGCAAGTTACTTTACATTGGTAGACATGTTGCTAATTTGGGGGGGGGGAAGCAAAGTTTGTATTTTAGAATGCTTAAACATTTTTGCTTAACGTTTCTCAAGAAGTACTGTTTTACTGTGAAACATGTTTTTAAACTAACATGTTCTAAGTATCCCACACATTAAATAGTTCTCATGATATATGCAATGACATGGTTTTATAAAATATTGATTTTCAGTATCCGTAGGTCATTTCCAGAAACCTGTAACAAGCACATACGCATCTGCTTAAATTACTGAATTATTGTTTGGTTTTTCTTTTTACAGTTTTTAGTAACTAGATTAGGCACCTTTGCTTTCCAAGGTAATTACTGTCATTTCTCCCTCCTTTGGGACACAACTTTTATCTCATGTACCCTCAAGTACTTCACTGCAGATGATATTGGCTAAAGAAACCTCAATTGCTCAGTGTAGACTGCAGATTACATGTTTAGGAATTTCCACAGAAAAACACCCAAAAAAACCCCAAAAAACAACACAAAAAAGCTTACAAAAAAACCCAGACCAAAATCAAAACTCTTCTGAAGTAAAGCATGCACTGCCAGATGGGCTAGGTGACTGCTTACAAAGAACTTTCTCAAAACCACACAAGTTGCTACACAACTTAGCCTGCTTCTCATGGCAATGAATCATGAGATAGATCTCTCTGTATCCCACCTTAAAATGGAACTGGTACGAACTTGACAGTACTAAGGCAAAGGAAACATCCATCGTTCCCAGGTGTACTGGCCTCACAAAGGGACTGTCTCTAAATTCTTGGGGACTTATTTTGGGGCATTCAGGTGTTTTGTTCAGGTAAAAAAATAGTTTGATCTATATGGCAATTCTATACAGCAATTTAACATCTCAAAGAAAAAAGATCACCAATACATTTATCATCATAAGGATCCATTAAGCAGAATCTGACAGGCTTGCTGCTATTTGTGATGAGAAGAAAGAGAATTGCAGTGAGAATTTTCTATTTTGGAATAGGCAGAAAAAGAGACATCAAAACTTCCAGATAGGCAATTCTTCTACCAGATGTGTGGTCTCAATGGACGATCTTTAAAAACAAACTACGAATGCTCCTACATCTAAATTGCTACTTTGCCAATAACACACATTTATAATGCTATAACCTTTTCCTTCTCTGCAAGAGCCTTTTCTGCATCTACACGAATTCCATCTTCTTCAGAGTCTGATTCTGGAGATACAGAATCATGAGTACTATCTTCTTTATCGAGTTCTTCAAGTATTTTATCCTGAAATCAGAAAAAATCCAAACCACCTATTACCTTCATTATAATTTAACAGTGCGAAATAATACAAGTAAGGCTTTAGGAAAATTATATATGTGTTTTCAAAAATCTTTACTCCTCTCTACTAAGGATAGTTTTCTCACTTTTGAAATGTGGAATACTCCTAATACTAACAGCTATGTTTAGTCTTAAATTCTACTACAATTATGACCTTTTCATAGATCTATTGTTAACACAGATTTTTTTCCCTTAAACTCAAATTCAATCTGCTGGAAAAAAGCACAGTCAATACAAAGCCAAGTATTTATAAATATTCCAAATACTAAACACATAACTTTTTGGGAGAAAGCTACTTTACATGTTCATACAGTACCCAGCACAGTAAGATACCAACTTGAGGACTGAACTCTCAGTACTATAACAGAATTTTATTTAACACAGAATCAGCTGGGGAAAAGACTCAGGTAACAAAGCAAATTTTCGGACTCACCACATCAAGTTTTCCCCATGCTTCATAATCATAAGACTTGATCTTGTTTTTCTTGTTTTCTTCAGAGGTTATCTTAGAAGGGACTTTACTTTTGCTTTTCTTCTTTTTCTTAAAGGTCTTGTTTCGAATTGGTGGTAAATTCTAAATGAAGTAGTTCAATATAAAACAGATGTGTGAAAGTCACTCGCATTGAAGTATCTACAGTACCTATACTTAAATACAGTATGTATCCACTGACTAGTTTTATTTTAGAAATCCATCCAACAAGCTGTTCTCATGAACTCCACAAAACCAGTAAGGACAAGTATAAATCTTTCAATACAGAGCAAATATGCAGAGTATAACTCAAGAATAATTTCGATATATTAAAATTCAGCAGTAAATAAGTGATACTGATGCTGCCAACAGAAATATTCTCATAAGTCTACCCCAAACTGACTAAAAATTTACTGGCCCCATCACCTCCAGAGGCTACAAGCCCACAGTTATGTTGGTGGAACAGTTTACAGAGGAATCTTTGGTCTACTTTAGATGAAGAACAAGTCAGCTCCGTTAGTTCACACCTTCTATTCAGATACTTCAAGTCAACCAATCCAATTTTGCTACAGTAAAATACAGTTATTATAAACACTATCACATTATGAATAACTAAGTCAATACTGGTCTTGTGATCTTTACCTCTTCTGGGACCCCACTCTGCTTCCTTAGTTGAGAATCCACTTCTTTAATATCTTTTTCCCAGCTCTCCAAATCTCTCACAAAATCCTGCAGCTCTTCAGCATTTTGCTTCATTTGCAGCTGTAGTTCTATCGTTTTATTTGGTGCATTCATTGTAATCTGCCAAAACTCAAGGAAAAAAGCTTTCTAAAAAGAACTTGAAAGTATGTAGGGAAAGAAGCTAGCTATTTCAAAATTAAGAACTCTCACTTATATACATGCGAATCAGGCTTCCCAATAGCATAGCAGGAGCATTAAATACTAAGAGATGAAAACCAAACAAAATTTAAATGTCACTAAAAATATGAATGGAAGGCATTATTCAGATATAACAAAGCATACGATAACAAACAAGTCATGTTTCCCTGACTAAAAGTAAGGTAAAGTGCCAACAAGTCAATGGTAATCTTGAAAGTGCCGGCAAGTCCCCAAAACTTAATAATTATTAACTTCATATTCATCATAAGACAGTGAAATTAAGAGCAAAATTTAAGTGAGGAAGTTTTATTATCAAAAAATATCAAGTAACAATTAAAAAGTAATCTTGCAAATAAAAATCTTGGTTACAATTCAGAAAAAAACCCATCTTTGTACAGTTCATAGCACAAAAATCTGAAAGGATGAAACAAGCATGTTTTGGAAACAACCATGATTAAGTAATTCATGATAAGCTAAATACAAACTTAAAGAAGGAGAGTTATGAATGGTTGCTAACTGTAACCTCTTGACTGAAAGCTTCAGGATAAGTATAAATAAACTATTTATAGAGATAGTACACATATCCTGGCCAACGGTAGCTAGAATAAGATACTTCAAATGATGAGAGAAAATGCGCTGTGATCTGCTGAACTTTTCCTTTTGCCATCACTGACTGAAACAGTTTCCACTAAACACGCGGAAATCTAGCACGAAATCTGGCTGTTTCTTCTCCGTCTGTTTCGTTCCACTGTATAATGTAAGCTTGCTCCGTTACCCACTGGCCGTACAGAACTTACCAACAACCTTAATCCACACCTTGAACGGCGGCCTTTTCCCAGCACGGCTCTTACACCCTTTCAAGGCGCTTTTATTGGGTTCTCAGACCTGGCCCTTCTCAGCACCCGAGAGCCGCTCGGTTCCCGCGGCTTTGCGGGGGAGCGGCCGTACGGCTCGGCCGGCAGCACCCGGGGCAGCGCGGGCCCGCCGGGAGCGGCTTCCCAGGCCGCGCCGCAGGAGGCCCCGAGGCGGAGCAGCCCCCTGGAGCCTCAACACGCGCCGCTGCACCGCCCCCAAGTCACAGGCGAGGCCCTGACTCCAGCAGGGTGGGCTCCCCCTCCCCGCGTCACCTCGCGCGGCCGGACCGCCAGCGCACCACGGAGCAGCGGCTCCGCGGGGCTCGAGCACCGCAGCACATCCCACTCCTCCCGTCCCCCCGCGACCTCACCTGCTCCGGGTATCGCGGCTCCGGCTGTCGCCTCTTCCCCCGCCGCCCCCCGCCCTCCCGGCGCGGCCGAGGCCCCTCCCCGGATGCAGCACCGCCCCGCAGCGGAGCCGACTGCGCCTGCGCGCCGGGCCCGCCCCGCCCACGTGCCGGGAGCGCGGGCGGCGATTGGCGCTGGCCGGGCCGGGCGCGGTGCCCGCTGCCCCAGCCCTCTGCCCTGTCCCGCCGGGACCGGGGCCCGCGGCTGGCGGGAGCGGGAGGGCACGGTCGGCCATGGAGCATGGGGAGGGTGACTCGCCGCCGGCGGCCGAGAAGAAAGGGGCGGTGGAGGAGGATGATCTCGGCTATCGGCTCTTCCCAGACCGGAATAAGAAGCCGCAGAGCTTCCTGGTCCGCAGCCTCTTCACCTTCCACAACAAGTGCCAGGTGATGCTGAGGATGACCCTGGAAACGAGTAAGCGCTTCCCCGTGCCCCGGCGGGCCCGGCCGTGGCGCAGCGCGGGCCCTGGGGCGGGACTCGGTCCGCTCGTGCCCCGCCGCTGTGACCTTGTGCCGCGGGGTCTCGGGGCCCGAGCTGCGCCCCCGCCGCTGCCGCTGCCCCCGCGGCGGCCGGCCGGACCCCGGCAGGCGGTGGGATGGGGCTGCTCCTTTAGGAACACGCTGGTTTTGCTTAACACAAATTGTTTCGAAAGTGGCCAAGAGGGCGTTTTCTTTCCCTATCAGAAGGTCCTTCTCTACCTTTTTTTTACTGATAAATTGAGGTGACTCGTCAGTTTCTGTGCATTTGTGCCCTTTTCACTGTGTGACGTTGACTATGAGTGTTAACGGCAGACGATGGTCACTGTAAGTCGTTCTGTTTATACTAGTAATATAATGTCAGGTGTGACTTGATTCTTGAACAGCTTTGACTCTGTATGCTGGGCTGCATCAAAAGCAGAGGGGCCAGCAGGTCGATGGAGGTGATTCTCGCCCTCTCTTCTGCTCTCGTGAGACCCCACCTGGATTACAGTGTCCAGTTCTGGGGCCCCCAGTGTAAGAAGAACTGGTGCAGGGTGTCCAGAGAAGGGCCACCAAGTTGATAACGTGATTGGAGGACCTCTCTTACAAAGAAAGGCTGAGAGAGTTGGGGCTGTTCAGCCTGGAGAAGAGAAGGTTGTGTGGAGATGTCATAGCAACCTTCTAGTATCTGAAGGAGGCCTACAGGGAAGCTGGATAGGGACTCTTCATCACGAACTGTAGTGATTGGACAAGAAGTAATGGGTTCAAACTGAAAGGGGAAATTTAGGTTATATATACAGAAGAAATTCCTTACTCTGGGGGTGGTAAGGCACTGGAACAGTTGCCCAGAGAAGTTGTAGGTGCCTCATCCCTGGGAATGTTCAAAGACAGGTTGAATGGGGCTCTGAGGAACCTGGTCTAGTGGAAGATATCCTTGCCCACCCAGGGGGGTGGGACTAGATTGTCTTGAAGGTCACTTCCAACCCAAACCATTCTATGATTCTATATCCCTTTACAGAGTCAGAACTGTAACAGATGCCAGTTGCATTGTGTTGGGGTTAAATACTGCAAAGTATGAATTTGCATGTATAGTGCTTTTCTTGTTTTGGTTTTTTTTTCCTTAACTTTGTTTATATTTTGATTATAGATGACTTTCAAAATTTTTGTTTTGGATGTAGAGATTTAGAGAAATTGATTGCAGCAATGTTTTTCTAGATCCATATGCTCAACTGCTCCTTGAGGCTATGAAGCAATCTGGTTGGTAGGTAAACTAATTTATCTTGTTCTGTGTAGTAACATCACTACTGTAAGTAGTGACTGATGTTTTTCAAATTCTTTTCTGTAACTTTGTTTGTTTGGGCCTTCCAGCACTGTCTTCAATGACCGGCACTTTTCATGTGAAAACTGCGATGGCTGTGTCAGTGGAGGTTTTGATGCTGCCACATCTCAGGTAGGTGTTGGAGATAGCCCCCTTTTGAAGGACTACAATTTTTTTACTGTTTTGTTACTGCAATTAAATTCACCAACACTGATATTTGAGTTAGTCACGAAAACAAGATAAATGAAAGATGCTCCGTGGTACTGAGGGGAGACCTCATTGCAGTCTACAACTTCCTCATGAGGGGAAGAGAAAGGGTAGGCACAGATCTCTTCTCTGTGGTGACCAGTGACTGACCCAAGGGATTGTCCTGAAGTTGTGTCAGGGGAGGTTTAGATTGGATATTAGAAAAAGATTCTTCACCCAGAGGGTGGTTGGGTGCTGGAATAGGCTCCCCAGAGACAAGGTCAAAGCACCAAGCCTGACACAGTTCCAGAAGCATTTGTACAATGTTCTTAGGCACACAGTGTGACTCTTGGGGATGGTCCTGTGCAGGGCCAGGAGTTGGACTCAATGATCCATGCAGGTCCCTTCCAACTCAGCATATTCTGTGTGATTCTCATATTGGAACTAATATACTACATAATGATAAGGCTATTAATGTTGAAAAACACTGATCTAAAGACCCTAAATGCTGTAGGTGGTGTGTGCTCTGAGAAGTAAGGGAGGTATTGAAACGTGCTAAAACACTTGTCTTATCTCTTTTTCTGCAGATTGTTCTGTGTCAGAACAACATTCGCCAACAGTCCCATATGAACCGAGTGGTCACACATGAGTTGATTCATGCATTCGATCACTGCCGTGCACATGTTGACTGGTTTAAAAACGTCAAGCACTTGGCATGTTCAGAGGTAAGTTGAAATGCTTCTAATGTCATTTTATTAATTACTGCTGGTTAACAGGACTGCTTCGTGTTATATGGTCTATTATACACACTTCATTTGTTTAGTCCATTTTGTTCTTTCTGTCAGGTCAACCTAAATAGCTTCATTCATTAAACAAATACTTAGTTTTCACAAATATTAGTAAGTTAATGTCATATAAGTAGAATGATCACTGTGAGTGTAGCCATAGCAAATAGTGGTTGTTGACAAATGAGAGTAATTAGAAGTGAAAAGATATTCCCACATTATTCAAATGTTTATAGCATTCTTTTTCTCACGTGCAAATCTTGGTGTGTTGGGTAGTTTTCACAGTAGTACAGTAACCTTATTTTTGTTTAGATTTTTTCGATTAACAACAAACTTGTCTTTTCCTGTAACATTCTTTTTTTGAATAATTGTGATATTGCTAATAGTACACTGTAGTTATGACTCCATGTCAATTGGATGGGGCTCTGAGCAACCTGGTCTAGTGGAAGGTGTCCTTGCCCATGGCAGGGGAATTGGAACTAGATGATCTTTAAGGTCACTTCCAAGCCAAATAATTCTAAGATTCTATGATTTCAGAGCACATTTTCTGCTAAAAGGCCTTAATAATTGATGCTTTAGGAGGTGAAATTAAATGGAGCACAGGTTGAGAAGGATTTCTCTTATATATATGATGCATGTTTGCATGCGTTTTTTTAATTTCTGATATAATCCATATTTTTTGGCCACAGAAGAACTTTTATGATTAGTCTTATGAAAGTATATACTCATGACTTTGTGAATTAGGTATTTTTTAAACTTTTTTTTAAAAATACATAAGATATTATGGTGTCTTTGTTTCCAGTTTGGGGGTTTTTTTAGTTGTGGGGTGGTTGATTTGTTTGTTTTTAATGAGAACTTACTTGAACTAGACTATAAATGTGCACATTTCACCTATAAACAGTATGTGAGATAACCAAAATTATCAGTTTGGTATTGAACAAATCAGATTTCAAAAAAATTAATTTTAACTCATTAACTGAATTCATATTTGCTGTAGAAAAGAGCTACTGTCACTTATTATCTTTTTATAGATAAGACTTAATGAAGTAACCTTATGTGGTAGCGATAAAGCCATTCTGTGTATCTGCCAGGAACCCACTGAGCCATTCTCTGACTTTCCCTCCTCAGTGGTACATGGTACAAAAGTAAGGTTAAAAACCTCATGGATCAAGATAAGGACATGGAGGTCTTTCACCAATTGCTGTCATGGCAAAAATACAGTTGACTTGGAGAAGATTAATTTAATTTATTACCAATTAATGACAGAGTAGGATAGTGAAAAATCGAACTAGAAGTACCTTTCCCCCCCTCAACTTCTTCCCAGGCTTAACTTCACTCCTTCATTCCTGGCTCTTCTATCTGCTAACCTGCCAAGAGGCACAGGGAGACAGGGAATGTGAGCTGTGGTCAGTTCGTAACACTTTGTCTCTACTGCTCCTTCATCTTCACACTGTTCCCTTAATTCAGTGTGAGATCCCTCCCACTAGTCACAGTCCTTCGTGAACTGCTCTAATGTGAGTCTTTCCCCTGGGCTGCTATTCTGGCTGCTCCAACTTGAGCCCTTTCCACAGTATGCAGTCTTTTGGGGGTGGACCACTCCAGCATTGCTCCCCCACGGCCCACAGTACCTGACAGAAAATCTACTCCCGCATGGGCTGCAGCTTTTTTCAGGACATGTCTGTCTGCTCTGTCATGGGATCTTCCTTGGACTGCAGTGTAGATATCTGCTCTGCTGTGTTCTTTCATAGACTGCAGGGGCTCCTCTGATGCCTGGAGCACCGCCTTCTTCCTGGTCTTGGTGTCTATGGGGCTGTTTCCCTCACATTTTTCTAACTCCTCTGTCTACAGCTGCCCTGTAGTGCTTTTTATCCTTTCTTAAATGTGTCATCACAGAGATACAACCAGCCAGTAATCGTCTCAACTTTGACTAGTGGTAGGCCTGTTTCAGAATCAGACATGGAGGCAGCCACTCTTCCTGTCTCACAGAAGCCACCCTGGCAGGCACCTCACTGCCAACATTCTGCCATGTAAACCCAGTACAGTAATTCAGAATTATTAACTGTTGTCTAATTTTTTTTGTCTAAGCATTTACACAGTGCAGAATAAAGCATGTAAGCCTCAAACACAAGTTTAGAGCATATATATATAAAACAACATTGTGCATGTTCTTGCTCTTGTTGAGACTATGTGTTTACCTAGTCTTTTGATACTTACTTTATTATATGGTGTTTGCATTTTTTGTTGACAGCTTTTTAATTCTTACCTTTCATATTTTCCATTCATTTATTCTCGCTCTGGTACTTAATTGTAGGAAATCACAGTTTATTTACATTTCCTGACAGATTGGGTAGAGTATGGAACAGTTGGCAGACAAAAGAAATTACACTGTGTACAGAACAAAACAGTTAACAAGCTAAACCATACATACTCATTTAAATTTGGCTTTTTGCAAAACAGATGGGTTACTGCTCTTCTGGGTATTGCAGCTGTAGTCTTTGAAAGGTATCTGCCTTTCTTCCTGATTCTTGTAACAGCTTCTGATATAGACTGAGGAGAATATTACTTTCCATGTTCTTCTAGCAGTTCATGGACATATACACACACACACACACATACATATGATCTCTACTGCTCATTCATTTAAGCTTTAGGAATATGTGAGATGTAGTTCTTGGAAAAATTAAAGGTTACTGTAGTAATACTTCGCAGTTCACTGAGGCTGAGAGCATGGATATAAAGGGTAACAGGTACTTAAGAAATTAAAGTGGCCTTGGGAATAATCTCTACCAGCAATCACCAGAAAAATGCTGAAGAAAATATTTGTTACAACTTTTTTGACATTGTATTTTAACGTGTTTCTTTGATCTTGTGGCTTTGTATTTTTCTCAATAGATTCGAGCTGCTAATCTCAGTGGTGACTGTACATTGATGAATGAGATAGCCAGGTTTAAATTTGGATTGAAAGGGCATCATCAGGTAAAGACTGTAAATATTAAAGTCTAATCATTTTTTATGAACCATCTTTACCTACTTGATCTCAGCCTTCTGCACTTTCATACCCGAAAACATCAGAAAAAGTAGATGCCATGGGCTTGCTGTTTTCTCCTAACTAGCCTTTAATGACCGATGTTACTTTTTTTTCCCCAGGATGTTATTTTTATTGGAGTGAAATTCCTGAATACTTAGTAATATCATAAAGTAATATCACTAACAGTGGATGACTAATATAACCAGACAAAAACCAGGGTTTGCAGGAAATGTAGTGGGAATACCTTATCCACTATAAGTGGATAACACTCTCTTATTTACAAGTCTTTGAAAACTGGAGGAAGCAGAAAGACAAGATTTCTGAATAACCATGTGTATTAAGTCTTACATGAATTAATTTTTATACATAGTAATGAAGCCTACAGATAGAGTCACAATTAGTTGCTCAGATTGGCAGTAACTTATAGCTGATGTTTACATTTTTTTAAATGTTTTTATAGACAAATTGTAAGAAAAATTTGCCATAAAGAGAGGTATCGAATGCCAATAGAGAAGTTATTCCGTTATGTTTTATAGCATTTCAATTTGAAAATAACTACCTGGTATTTTTGTCTGTTCCTTTCTGACATATTTTTCATGTGTCCAGGATAAGTTTTACAAATACTTGATACCTCCAAAAAATGCCCAATTGTATTTTAATTCCTGTTCTAAGGAATGTCTTTTAATTATCACATGGTTTATGTGTACATGGAAAACTAAAAAGCATAATTAACACAGGATGAAACTAAAATATACTTTAATGCTTATTACAGGCACTGTTTGACTCTTCTGTGATACGAATTTATTGCCTATATAGTAGGAGTTACTATTTGACAAAATCTGGGCAAAATTTATACTAATAATGTCAGATTTTTTTTATCTATTTCCCTCTTTAGACTTGTGTACGAGACAGAGCAATTCGTTCCATTCTGGCTGTTAGAAAAGTTAGCAAAGAAACAGCGGAAAAAGCTGTGGATGAAGTTTTTGACGCCTGCTTCAATGATCTAGAACCTTTTGGAAGAATCCCACACAGCAAAGCAGATGCAAGACGTGCTTATAGAGACTTTCAGAACAGAGATCGCTATAATGCTAATTTGTAATGGGGGGAGAAGAAAACACATGAGAAATTGTTAATATTGGACTGTTCTGTAACAGAACAGTTACAGTCTGTGCACACAGTGCTGGTGGAAAGGACAGTTTTATCAAATGTATCAAATAATTTTGTAAACTTTTTTCAGGAGCCAACTTCTGTGGAAGTAAACCGGGTAAATGAACAAGACTAAAAATTGTGTTTCCTCACCTGTTATTACAGGGAGATAATTTAGTATGCCAAATGACTTGTCAAATAATGATCTGCACATGTCAATGCACATTTAATTCTTCTCAGTCTGACTGACTAGGACTTGGTTTCTGAATGTTTTGTTGTTACTAAATAAATCTTTTTATTTCCACCATCTTTGATAGACAGTCATGAAGTCAGTGATCTTAATCACTCTATTTTAAAAGTTGGGTACTTTGAGGGTCTAGATTTAATAATTATGGCTAAACCTAAAATTTAATAAACTGCTACATTTGTTTTTGAGCACCTCCTGAAATTCTTGGGAGGTCTAACATTTGTTAGCGGTGGAAAAGCTTTTGTGACTTGAGTCCTTTATGCTGTGAATTGCTGCTCCTGTGCTGATTGTCTCTGGTGGTGGAGGACTGGGTATGATGATGAGTGTTGCCTTTTCCTGTTCTGTGTCCCAGTATATTTTCTGATAACAGGACTGTCAGTGTATGAAGCTTTTTCAGGCAACACATAACTGTGGCTGCAGTAGGGGAACAGACTCCCTGGTGAGACTGGAGGAGGAGTGAGGTACTGAACTGCTCAGGTAAGGAAAGGTCAGCACATGCACAGATTTCAAGTGCCTGAGAGGTGCTACAGCTGAAAGGGGAAGGTCTTCCCATGTGCCTCCAGAATCTGGCAGCCTCTGACAGGACTCTTGTTTGACTGTAGCTTTGGGCTTGTACAATCCACCTGTTTATTTCACATGCCTACAGTGTTTTGGATCTGACCATCATTGTAATTTCCTCCTGAAAAGTATTCACTCATGTGATTAGCCTCCAGCCCAATGTTCTGCTTCTAAGGTGTTATTCCTGAACAAGATGCATGAAGACAATAGAGCCAGCAGTGCGTTTTTCTTGATCAGCAGCAAACAGTTTTAGAAGATTCACACCTAAGCACTGTCCTCACACAGGATAAAACAACAAATACTAGAAGTGCCTGAGAGATCTAATCAAGCCTGACTTGTCTGAGTTGTTCTGTTTATGCTGGACTATGTGTGTAGGTGTGTAGCATAATTAATACCTACAGGAACCATTACTTCTGGCACTAAGCATTAATGCAGATCCCTCAGAAAGTCATCCCACTTCTGTTGGAGGAGGTTATGTGTTGACAAAGATTCCCCAAACCTGTGCTTTCAGTAATATTAAAGAATTTCAAATGGAGGTTTCATAATCTTATTTTCCTGGGGTAATTCCATCTGTGACTGACATAATCGCATGGCTGAATATCTGAAGAGAAAAAAAATGGGTATATAATACTCTAGATACCTATAGAGAAAATTACACATTGAATGCTAAGCTTTCCATGTTTGGTGCAGTCTGTATAGACCTAGGGTTTCCAAAATACCCCGTGGATCAGAGATGCCTTGAAAACAGCATAATCTTGTATGTTGATATTCCCTTAAACTTTACTGCTCTTCAAATCACCGTTTTAGGCAGTACAATGTATGATGCTGAGCTTTTTAGGCTTCTGACACATATTCTGACAGACAATTCTTTCCCTTCATTATACCTTGCGGAAGTTCTGCCTTAATGAATGTGTGTGTGTGTTTGCATTTATATTATATTTTGACCAATACATAGTTTGAATACATACATTTGTCTGCTATCTGGGATAAGCTTTATGGAGTCTACTTAGAAGTGGAAAATACAGGAATAAAAACTAGAAAATGCAAGCATACAAGCTACTTTTTTTCTTCAGCATGTTTGATAGATGAACATGATCAAAATCTTGGAAAGAAAGTATTCCAGAGATATCTTTAAGAAATATTGGTAATAAAGGGTACATTGAGCTATATGAAGATATAATTTTACATATATATATAATATAAAATCAGTATGAAATGTGATGTGATCTTTGGCACAGTGATCACAAAATGTTTGAGTTTGCAATTCTCAGAGAAGGAAAGAGGGGACTCAGCAGAACTGCTACCTTGGACTTCAAAACTCAGGAAAAAAAGGAGAGTTGGTGACCTTTTGAAGAAGGGGCAGGCGGCTCAGGAGGACTACAAGGATGTTGTGAGGTTATTCAGTGAGAAAATTGGAAGGCCCAAAGCCCAGCTAGAACTTAATCTGGATACTGCTGTAAAAGACAGTAAAAATGTTTCAATAAATACATTTGTGGCAAAAGGAGGGCTAAGGAAAATCTACCATTTACTGAATATGGAGGGAAATGGTAGCAAAGGATGAGGAAAAGGCAGAGGTGCTAATGCTTTCTTTGCCCCAGTCTTTAGCAGTAAGGCCAGTTGTTCCCCGAATACCCAGTCCTCTGAGTGGGTAGACAGGGGTGCAGAGCAGAATGAAGCCCCCATAATCCAAGGGAAAATGGTAAGTGACCTGGTACAACCATTTAGATACACAAGTCTATGTAGCTGGATGGGATTCACGGAGGGTCACCAAGGGAGCTGGCGGAAGTGCTCACTGAACCACTTCCCATCATTTATTGGTGGTCATGGTCAAACAGGAAGGTCACAGTTGACTGGAGATTAGCAGATGTGATGCCCAGTTACAAGAACAGTCAGAAAGAGGATCTAGGGAACTGCTGGCCTGTCAGTCTGACCATGGTATTGGGAAGGTCATGGAGCAGATAATCTTGAGTGCCATCGTTTGGCACATACAAGACAACCAGGGGATCAGCATGATTTATGAAGGGTTTATGAAAGGCAGGTCCTTCTTGACCAATCTAATCTCCTATGACAAGGTGGCCTGCTTAGTGAATGAGGGAAAGGCTGTGGATGTTGCTTACCTGGACTTCAGTAAAGCCTTTGACACTGTCTCTCACAGCATTCTCCTGGAGGATCTGTCTGCTCATGGCTTGGAGAGGTGCACTGTTTGCTGGGCTAAGAATTGGCTGGATGGCTGGACCCAGAGAGTGGTGGTAAATGGTGCTACATCCAGCTGGTGGCAGGTGTTCCCCCTGACTGGGCCAATCCTGGATCTGGATGAGGGGATTGAGTCTATGGTCAATGATCTAGACAAGGAGATCAAGTTCACCCTCAGCAAATTTACAGGTGACACCAAGCTGGGTGGGAGTGTTAGTCTGCTGGAAAGTAGGAAGTCTCTGTGGAGCGATCTGGACAGGCTGGATTGATGGGTTGAAGTCAACAGTATGAAGTTCAATAAGGTGAAGTGCTGGGTCCTGCCCTTAAGTCACAAAAACCCCATGCAGTGCAACAGTCTGAGTGTCTGGAAAGCTGCCCATCTGGGGATATTGGTTGACAGTTGTCTGAACATAAGCCATCAGTGTGCCCGGGTGGCCAAGAAGGTCAATGGCCTGTATCAGAAATAGTGTGGCCAGGACTAGGGAAGTGATCCATCCCCCTGTACTCAGCACTGGTTAGGCCACACCTTGAATCCTGTGTTCAGTTTTGGGCTCCTCACTTCAAGAAGGGCATTGAGGTTTTGGAGCATGTTCAGAGAAGGAGCTGGTGAAGGGTCTGCAGCACAAGTCATATGAGAAGCAGCTGAGGAAATTGGCGTTTGTTAGCCTGAAGAAAAGGGGGCTCAGGGGAAACCCTATCACTCTCTACAAATACCTGAAAGGAGATTGCAGCTAGGTGAGGGTTGGCCTCTTCACCCAAATAATTCAAGACAGGAAAAGAAGAAACAAACCTGAAGTTGTGCCAGGGGAATTTTAGACTGGACACTAGGAAAAATTTCTTCATGGAAAGGCTGGTCAAGCTGCCCAGAACAATGGTTGAGTCACCATCTCTGAAAGTATTTAGAAAGCATGTAGGTGTGGCACGTAGGGAGATGATTTAGTGGTGGACTTGGCATTGTTAGTTTAATGGTTGGACTCAAGGATCTTTCCAACTTAAATGATTCTTTGATTCTATGAAATAATTGCTATGAAATAAAATTGCATAACCAGAAAATGTCAGCTTAAGCAACAGATACATTTCTGTTATACCAAGTCAAATTGTAATGGCAGAAAATATGTGCTGCAAGTCACCAGTAAGCAAGCAGGACGTTCTGATGTCTTCCTGTCATTCCCTGAGGAAATGAAGGACAAAAATTACATGGAACTTTACGCACACTGTTTATAAATTCAATCAATTATTTAATTGCTGTAGGTGCAATTTTAATATACATAATTTTTTCTCATCAAAACAGAGGTAAAAAAATTACTAATAGCTTCATGCAAATACAAAAAAAATATGGCAATCAATTAACCAGCAGAGGGTGCTGGAGGACTGTGCAACAACATACTGCTGTGGAAAGCCACTTGCAGATTATACACAGCTATTCTTCAGTGTGCAGTTCAGTCTTGGTTTAAATCTCTGTTTTAATCAAATTTGCACAACTTTCATATTAAAAGAGGTTAAAGATTAAGATACATTTCCATTGCATTTTTTTTCTGCGTCTGTGGAATATTTACTTCCTTTAGAAGACCACCTCAAGACATATATGGAAATAATTTTGGCATCTGTGCTGTTTTGGAGTGTGATTGCATTTACAGGGAGAGTTAGAAAAATGCTGGGATACATATGGCAGAGAAAAATGTCAAATGGTAAAGACCCATCATCAGTAAATAGAATCATGCAAATTGCATTAGCTCAATTCCCCATGCCTGAATTTTCACAAGGTTATAAGTTTATCTCTTATATCTGAAAGATTTTCAAGTTTTGACAAAACCAAAGAGCAGGGAAAAAAAGAACATAATTGTCTGAATAGTAAAGATATATAATTTTACATAGGAGAGTAATTTAACAAAGAGTCTTCAGGTGTTTTGTTTCTGCTAGAGAGGAAGAGTTAGCTGTGATATACCTCACTAAATAGCTCCTTGTCAGAATTGGTTTTAAAGTTTGCAGTACCTAGCTCTCAGGTGCATGGTTGACTGTAGTTTTTTAAAACTGGTTTACAGACAGCAGCAATTATAAGTGAAAACAACTAAAATCATCAGTAAGCAAAAAAATGCTGAAATAATAAAAGTTCCTAAGTTTTCAAGGAATTGGTCAGAGAGTCTTACGTCTTGCTAGGTTTGAAGAATTCAGTACCAAGAGGTTTTTATCCACTGGAGATTCACCCAAATTAACTAACTAGCATTTATCCTTCAGCCTGCCAGTAAGCCTCATTAAAAAGAAAACTCAAAACCAAATATTTACATATTTTTATTCAATAGGGCAATAGTTTTGTTGTTGTTGTAGCTCTTTAATGGGTCATGAGAAATTAATTCACAGCTTGGGAGAGAGTGCAACCATTACTGTCACTTTCTTTGGAAAGAAGACAAAGAGAAGAAAAAGGAGGAGAAGGGCACGCACAAAAGACTCTTTGTTGGTGGATAAGGAATAAATATTATAAGAGAGTTCTTGGCTTCAGCCCCTGTTCTACTAAACACTAAGCAAAAAGTTTAGAAGTGCTTGCTGTTTTTATGCCCTTGTTCCTCACATACAGACATCATCTGGGGAAAAGGTTGTAAACAAGGAAGGACCGTGTAACAGCTGGGCAGCATGATGGCTGCAATGGGAGCAGGAAGCCTCTGGTATCCAGTCACTTGGGTTAGTTCCCCTTCCTCCTTTCAAGTGCAAAGTGAAGCCCTGAGGGACATCTTTCCTGCTCTCCAAAGTGTTTTGCATTTGAATGCTTTTCCTTCATCTCCATTTTTTGTCCTGCTGTTTTCTCCTTGTTTGAGTGAGTTACTTCGCTATGAATACATTACCCTTGTCCCCTTTTCCTACTCAACTTCCTCCTACAAATGTGTGTGTTCTCGGGTAAAGGATGCCCTTTCTTCTATTCCTTTCATTACTACTTACATGCTTGTTATCCAACTGTGTGTCTCCAACACACATCAGGGAAATGATAAATGAAATCCTGTCTGGGGAATCAATCTGCCATGTTACATATGTGAGATTGAGGGTATTTCTTCCAAGTGTCCTCTTTCAATTTCCATGTCCTAATCACACAGCAGTTGATTTTACTCTGATAGCTTCAATCTGGTCTAGTGGGATCAAGCTGGGAGTTCCCAAGAGCAGACTGTGAATGAGGATTTGAATCCCCTTAGCCTGATGCTGTTTCTATGGAGCTTCCTTCTCAGCTCTGGTCATATGCCCATGAATAAACCTAGATATGTGTATGCATCTTGACTGTGTCTCCCCCACTCCTCCTGTGCCCCACCTCCTGCTACTGTCCTCTGTTCCTCTGTTCCTGCCCTTACACTCCCTGCATCCATGCTGAGCTGTTGTTGGTGCCAGCAGGTGGTTGACCAGGCTTTAGTGTCTTGATTTTACACTTTATTGGAATACATTTGGGAAACCACTGGGGAACATGTTTCCTTACCATGGAAACCATGGCAGGGGATGGGCATTACCTGCCAGACCTCATGATGATACTGAGTTGAGTTTCTGTCAGGACTGAATATTCCTCCATGGGAACTGAAACATTCAGTTCACATATTCAGCATATATCACAGAATATATACTATGCTCAGGTTTCATGCCTTCTGATTTAGATCTGGTACGAGGAGTGGGAGACTAATTACCTGTAGTACTGGGAATAGAAGAGAAGAAGGTCACAAGTACGCATTTCTATCTTGATGCATTTTTCTGACTGCTGGGTAAGAGCAGACTTAAAAGGACAGCTTTAATATAATAATCCTTTTCTACTCTTTGGCTGCCTCCAGTAGAGTGAATTTGTCTGCCAGCCACTGACTGAAGAGGACTGGATATAATGTTAACTCTTTGTGCTTCCTGTACACTTCTACTTACTCCCCGCAAAGAAAAGATACCAAGGGGGTCCCCTTCCTTCTCTTTACAATACCGATACTCTGACCTAACATTCCCTAAGAAGTGGGAAGCCTAGGTTCAAACCTCCTCAGACTTTTGCTCAGAAAGGAAAGGAAGATCTGTATTTCAGACACATGGGCTCAGGAAGCCTTCCTGGGTTCAGTCAATGAACCCTGGATAGCTGAGTCCTTGATGCAGTTAAGCTTTTAGAAATTGTACTGTTCACAGTCATTTTTGAGTGCCTATCTCACGTAGAAAATGCACTTTTCTGAAGACATTTTCTAGAAATCCACTAACTCCATCCAGCAAGGCCAGGCACTTTACAAGTGTAATTTGTACACTATGTATTCATCATGAGGTAAAGCATCTACTCCATGTATAGTGCTACAGTCTTAAAGAGTGTGTCTTAACCTGGGAAAAAAAAAAGTAAATGTTAACACTTTCTTTAACATTTCTTTTAGATTTCACTTTAGAGAGTTTTATGAGTTTAGGTTGCTTTTCTCTTGCCATGTTGGCCTTCGTAGATGCTTTTTGAGACACACAACTGTCACCATTCATGACATGTTTAATGTAAGCAATCTAACTGCATTCCAAATGATGGCATAAAAGGAAAGAGATCTGGTCCCAGAGGTTGGGTGTCTGAGAACAGAATGTTGTCCCAGGATGACTGAAGCACCTGTGCATGAACTTTGGGAAAACACTGGGATCTTCCTATTCAAGATCACCCTTTCCTGTGGTAATCCTCCTTCATACTTCTTCAAGACTCTTGTCTCCTGAGAGTCTCAGCAGACTCGTGTCTGCTCTCTCCAACCCCATGCACCTTCAGCAGCAGTGGCTGTGGCAGGTATCAGTCTTCAGGCACATTTGCCTCTATCTGAGAAATTCTTAAACTAGTGCTCAGAGTAAACCTCCCTCTTGTACAATCCTTGTTACAGCACTGGAAATGTCTATAGAAATCAGCATCTCTACAGTTAGGTTAACAACTGTGCAGAAGTTTTTTAGAGACCTAGGTTTTGTCTAAATTTTTTTCTGATGTGTTTCAGGTTTTTTTTTGTTGGTTGTTTGTTGTTTTGGGATTTTGTTGTTGTTTTTGTTTTGTTTGGGTTTTTTCTACAGAACTCTTGTCCTCTTCCACTGTAGCCTCATAAAGCAAATTCGAAAGGAATGGGTGAGAGGAAGGATTTTGAGAAAAATTATGTTTGGCCTTGTAAGTGATGCCAATGAAAAATACCATACCTTTTCACTGCTTCTGTTTCTCTCCTTCAGGAATCCTGCTTTCAAGATGTGAATGACAGGCTCTTAGATACACAGACTCTTTTATACAGCTCTGGAAGTTCTGATCAGTAAAGCACTTAAGAACTTACATTTAATTGTGTCATTTTTACAGACTTACCATTTGTTGCCTTGTGAACCACAGTACTCAGCACCTTGGAGAACACTGCTTTAAGTGTATGAAGTGCACTTGAACTTACTCAGGGAGTTATTGGATGTATGGTCCTCTCAAAACACAAAAGGAAGGTCATTAAATCGATGTGACACACTTCCTAAGTAGTATGTTAACTTCAGTGGTCTCTTTGCATTTCCATTTGAAGTGTTATTGTCTGCCTGCTGAGACTCTTCCTGCTTTATAGTAGTCATATCTTGTCCTAGAGTGAACTAGACTTTACTGTGTGTTGTTAAAAACCTTTCACAACAGAGGCTGCTGAAATTCAGTGGTGGATGGCAAGATTCATGTATGTAATTTGTCAAGTTTTAAAGCATTTGGACATTCTTTGGCATGAAAACCACTCTATAAATGTAAGATCACTGTGACTGTGACTTGTCTCCTCAGACAGAGAAAAACGTGACTGGTCTAACAAATCGTACCAGCATCCTCATCTTGTTAAAGCCTCCAGTTTTGTTCATTCAAGTCACAAATTTCTAAGTAGAAGTGGAAATAAGAGGATATTGATAGCAAATCGTTTTTTTCCACATCATGGCTATAAATAAGTTACGTGAGCTAATTTTTCTCATCCTATTTCAGTATAAAAGTTTACACCTAAGTTTGATGGAAAGAATGAGGCAGAGTAAGAGTGACTATTGTTTTTTAATACTGTTCTTTGATTAATGCTTTGATCCCATATCTTAAAATAATGAACATTTCACACAGATTCAGAGTTAAAAAGAAGGCAGATACATAACTTTAAATTGTAAAAGCTACATCAAGAGCAGAAGGGGGAAATCATTAGGAGGGCAAGAGTCATGCTTATAGTAAGGCAATGTATTTGTAAAAATTCTTTTGTCTTCTAAAGAAGGTTTTGCTTCTGATATATTCATACTCCATCTTGTATTCTCCTTTCTTGTTTAGGTTTTTATTCCCATAAATTTGATATTTATAATGCTGTATTTGTAAAGATAGAATTTTATGAAGCAAGAGAGATTTTAAGTGAGGCAGTTATATAAAATTAAGTCAACTGCTTAAAGAACTGAAGTAATAAAATGTGGTTTTGATGACTAAACGACATTGCATCCCAGAAGCCAAACTGTTTGCACATGTGAGGAATTGGACTTTATTAAGTGCCTTAAAACATTGTTACTGTAGTGAACTGTGCAAAGAAGCCAGGAGAGTGAAGGTAAAGGCTGAGGGGACAAGGCCATAGCCCACAAACTTAACTTTATAGAGGCGCCCGGGGGAGTCTCTAGGTGTATGATGCTTCTCTGGGTGTGTGATGCTTATCTAAAAGAGACCAGTGACAGCTCTCTGTGTTGTGATGCTTACCTCCTATGAGCCAGGCTATGTTAAAAAAAGCTTTCTGTGCACACACCCACTACTACGCCGGAAAGCCTCACTCTTAACAAGGGTGCCTCCACAGCACCCACACCCTCAGACTAAATAACTGTGCAAAAACCAGTACCTCCAGCCTCTGCAAATCCAGCATAACTGTGCAAAACGAGCACCCCTCCACGCACATGGAATAGGCACCAGGAGTGTTTCTGAGGGTATATAAGCTTTGTGTTTGTGGGTTTCTTTCCCCCACCACTATGAGACAGACCAAGACACCGGCGAAAACAGCAAGAACAGCCAAGTTCGTTGGAGGCTTCTGGGTGGTGACTATAAATTTTTATTCTTTCTCTCTTTTAACTCTTATTCCTTTCTTTCTCTCTTTCTTTCTCTCTTTCTTTCTCTCTTTCTTTCTCTCCTCTTTCTCTCCTCTTTCTTTCTCTCTTTCTTTCTTTCTCTCTTTCTTTCTTTCTCTCTTTCTTTCTCTCTTTCTTTCTTTCTCTCTTTCTTTCTCTTTCTTTCTCTCTTTCTCTCTTTCTCTCTCTTTCTTTCTCTCTTTCTCTCTTTCTCTCTCTCTTTCTCTCTCTCTCTTTCTTTCTTTCTTTCTGTTTTCCCTTACACATTTTGTACCTTTATGCTTTTATATTGTTATATTACTACAGATAATAACAACCAAAATGGCTACATATCTGTTTCCTTTGCAACCTAATTTTTCTAAAAATAAACCATTGATATATATCTATAAATACTGATCATCTAATATCGATTTACTTTAATTCATCCCAAGGGATTTATTAGCAAAAAACTAAAAGTTACCGCTGCCTTGTGGTGTGGGGCATAACAGCACAAATCATTTCTTGCAGAATTTCAAGCAGAAAACTGCTTTCTTCTTGCCAAAGCATGTATTTCATCACTTATGAAAAAGAAAAAAAAGAAAACAGTTCTAACTCACTGCAGCACCTCACCTTACACAGGTGAGGTGCTGTAGTCTCTGGTCTTGCAATGAAATGCTCCCAGCAAGACCCTGCTTATTGACATGGACCAAGGATATGATGGAACTTCAGGAGGTACTCACCACATTTGTTATCAGTGTTGTCCTCTCCCTGTTATTTCACATTCCTTCTAAAGGAAAGCAATGGGTTGCGACGGTTGCTTGGATGGGGAAGGGGGAGCTCCATTCCCAGGGGTTCTCAGCCCCGGTGCTTGGAGGGGATCAGTGCTCCCCCTCCCTCCCTCCACGTGGTCCCATGGCCATCGCAAGAGTCAGCACACACTGGGACGTGTAGGGAGAAGGCAAAGAGAGTGTTTATTGTTGGAGTGGTTACTTACATAGCTTCCAGTGGGATTCACGGAGTTACCAATTAGAAGTTCAGGAGGTACAGGAACACTAATAACAAGAAGGGGTTAAAAACCAATAGGAAGAGTTGAGGATATCTTCCCAGGACATTCCTGAAACAGACATAACACTTGCCGTGGGGGGTCTTGGGAAGAAGAAGGTGAGTTAGCAAAAAGACTACAAAAAGCCATCTTGAAACATGTTCAAACAACAGTTTCTCATATATTGCAGACCCAGCTCCCACAATGGGTGACACAGATTTGATTCTTCACCTGAATATTTTCCTATTTGTAACTGTTTTGTGAAATTGAGATAGGTTAGCTGGGGATTTGGCCTAGAATAGGATATAACATATGTAGATACTGTCAGAATTTCCTTTGGGAAAGCATACTACATATTTTTTATTATGTAGTAGAGTTTATAACACAGATAAACATTGCCTAGAAATTTGTTTTCCTTCTCTTTAAGACAATTATGTGTTTGAAAAGAATATCTTTTCCTTTTTCTTTTTTAATTCTGCATCGGAATGGTTAAAAACTCACAACTTAAATTTCTCCCAACTCCTACACATTAGTAAGATCAAAGCATTTAGCACGATGAAACACAAATTAAGAATAAAAAAAAAAACCATGTACTAATGAAAAGTAGTTTATTTTTCATTAGTATATTGGTATATTTTGTGTTTATTTTCTAAAATCAAAATTACACAACAGTGATGTATCTAATTTAGTGTCACAATAATTGTGCTATGAAAGAAATTTGTTCCAAAGTGTCACCTTGCTGTCAAATAATCCCATAGATTACCATAAACAGAGCTAGTGAAATTGTACTGTGACCAAAAAGATATGTGCTGTGAATCCCAGTCATTACCAAAGACATGACTTCCATTGTAATTATCTGCCTATCACAATCACTTGTTTCTACAAGCTCTTGCTTACCTGCTGCCACACAAACTCATTAACATTTCTGTTGCTGCAGTAGCATTTGTACAGCTAACCTTTGTGCAAAGTGGCAGCATTTCTTCATTATGATGGATTCTGTAATACCACAACAACTTGCATTGAGGCTTATATTTCTCTTTTCTTAATTTATGGTTAAATTGGAAATTAGTCTAACACCTGGGTTCCATTATACTAAGAGCTGCCTTGTCAGCTGTGGAAAATGCAATTTGGTTTACAGGTAGCTTCAGTGTTCTCCATCTAAGAAGGGATTACTGCTGTTGCTCAAAGCGACTTTTAAAGGCAGATAAATCCTTGCTCATTTCAGCTGGTTTTTGATGGAAAATAAAACTATTTTTAAAGTAAATTAAAGAATTATTGTTTCACTTGTAGATGTCAGGTTTGAGAAACTGCAAAACTCTTGCTATATCTAGACTTTATAACAAAAATGATACAATATCTTTTCTAGATGATGCGAGGCTAAAGATTGATTTATATCAATATTTCAAATTCAAAGTAACAACCTTCAGGTTTTTGCCTTCTTTTTTATGGTCTGAAAGCATAGCCTCTTGTTGCATTTTTTGGACAGTTGTAAACTATGAATGGCTTTTGCAACACCTATAGAACATTTTCCCTATGTAGTTACTTGA
Source organism: Lophotriccus pileatus (assembly GCA_035583135.1). Taxonomy (NCBI): domain Eukaryota; kingdom Metazoa; phylum Chordata; class Aves; order Passeriformes; family Tyrannidae; genus Lophotriccus; species Lophotriccus pileatus. The sequence goes on from JAWWES010000041.1 coordinate 30,103,763, forward strand.
TTCTTGTAAATTTAGGTTAGAATTAATACTCCCTGACTGGTTTAAGATTGAAAGTAAATACAGTTTTTGAATTCACCAGTGCTGAGAAATATGAGAGCTTTAGTGCTAGACAGAAGAAATTATTATATTTCAGGTCTTGAGTGGATCTGTAGAGCTTGTTGCAGTTAGTTTAGATGATAAATCTTACATTTCATCTAGCAATTTCATGAAGATTATTAGGCATCTGGTATTTGAATTAACTCTATACTTCTCACAGTGGTGTGGTTTGTGAAGCTGAAGGTGAACATGCAGCTAATTCTACATGTGTGATTCTCTGCCTCACATGTAACAGACACTGAGCTACTTTCTTACTGATCATATCTCTTCCTCTCCTGAGAGCTCAGACCTCCTTTTCTTCCCACTATTTGATTCCTAAAATCTGGTTAATCCTTCTTTCTGACCAATTTCTATCTCACTTCAGTTCCTTTTTAATTCTTTCCTAAGGTTGCCTGGAGTATCTCTCTTCACTTTACTGTGCAAATTTCTAGTCCCAGTTGATGCAGCAGCAGGGAGGCAGGTCTCTCACAGACTGTGTATTAGAGACAGAAGACGACTCTGGGCAGCAATGGGGTGTGGTAGGTCAGGATGTGTTCTGCACTCTGAACAGAAGAGCTCTGTTAAAATCCAGACTGTGAAAGCTTGCCAGATGATAATTCAGCAAGGGAATTTGATACAATGAAGAGTGGTCCATGAAACAAAATGAAAATAAGTTCTGGTGGGTTTTCTTGAGATATGGGTATAGTTACAAGACATATGTTTAATTCTGTGACCTTGTAGACCTGCAATATAGTATTAGTATTGCTTTTGTCTGGCCACAGGCTTTGAACTGAATTTGTAAGGCCCAGAAGAGAGATGTGTCAGGCTTGCCGTCTCTTAACTGTTTTTGTTTAACTTGGGTTACCTTTAACTTCTTTTTAGTTTTTCTATCAGCTAGGTGGTTGCCACTAATTCATTCTACTTTATCTTTTTAGAGTATTCTCATAGCTTTATTGAGATAATAAGAGTAAGCAGTTGTTCTGTGTAGAATGAGGCATTTAGAGCTGCCATAAATACATAGTGTAGAGAATTACCAGCCTGGTAGGATAGCAGTGGCATCGAGAAAGGGAAATGCAGATTGTGAAACAGAGAAGAGCAGATATGCAATGATAAGAAATGGGCACAGGCTGACACGGGGGCTGTTTATGGCCCCAGGGCTATAAATAACTCACTGGTGGCCAAATAAAGGAAGGGACACCTGAAACTGGACAAATGTACTTTTAGGGATAATGAAGAGAACAAATAAATAGTATCTTACATAGGTAAAATGTACTGTATATAGTAAACTTGGTTGTAACATGGAACTCCAGATCACTGGAGAAAGAATAAAGGGTAAAGACATATTAGGAAACATATAAAAATGTTCTCAGGTATATCATAAAGTGAGGAAGAGGACATCACCAACACAAACCTCACATTCCTACCAGTGAAATACTCCATATACTGACACTCATCATAATACTCATCACTGCTGACAGGCTGAAACTAATGATTTCAGGATCTGCAGAAGCAGGGAGAGGGTGTGCATAACACTAGGAAAAGAGACAGAAACTATATGTATGAAAAGATGATGGTGATTATTATTAATTATTGTTATTATTATTACAACAGTGACTTTTCCCAATAGAAAAGTAGTCTTTCTCTTTCTGCAGTAATTAGGTCTAAACCCAAAAATGTTTCTTGGATTACACTGTTATAGTTTTGAGCAAAATTTAAAATGAAGCAACACTAATTGTCTGAAATGGAAAAAAGTTAGGCAGAATTCAAGGAACTGAAGAGGTTTTGTCCCCTTATTCCTGTAGCTTGTTAAACTTTTGGAAGACCTTATACAGACCAACTTCAAGTAAAGGGACAAAGTTTTTTCCCGTGGACTGGTCACTGGAACAGATTGCCCAGAGAAGATGTCGTGTCCCATCCCTGGAAGTGTTGAAGGCCAGGTTGGACAGGGCTTTGAGCAACCTGGTCTAGTGGAAGGTGTCCTTTTTCATGGTAGGGAGTTGGGACTAGGGGATCTTTAAGGTTTCTTCCAACCCAGATCATTCTATGATTCTATGATTCACTGTGGCACATGACATTTTCATTAACCTGTGCTGTATCGATGAACCATAAGCTCTCTGGGGCCCTATGTCTTCATTCAAAACCATACGCATAAAGCACCTGAAATCCGAAGAAGTTGCCTGAGCTAGGTATATGTTTTCTTAAAATCAGGCCTATTGTCTTAGGTTATTCATACTTCTAGTATAGGAGCATTTTGTCTTTTGTGTAATAGGGTGAGTGTCTTGAGTGTGTGGTTGGTCTCAGACAGAAAATGACTACAGACTAACATGACTGCAGGTAATTCTTCAATACGGGCCTTAGTGTATCTTTGAAACTCTGTATAACGGATGCATTCACTTTAGTATTTTAAAATAAATGAAACAGAAACAGAGGAAGGAATATTTTATGTTCTACATTCATAAACAAGAAATGTTTCCTATTCCTTATATAATAAGGTTCCTAATACGGAAGGCTTTCAAGATCTTGCTGAGCTTTTGCCCCTAGAGAGGGAGTTAGACATTCAGTGCCTGAAAGATTACCCTTAGGAGTACAGTAGTAACATTTCACAGTGAAAAGAAACAAAAGAGAAAAGTGAAAAGACATTTTAATTGTTTCTCATTAAGGAAAAAAGTAAAGTAGATTAATCAAGAGAAAGACATAAAACATTTTATTGCATGGACAGTTTGAAACACTTTATGATTATGGGTGCAAAGGTTAAACCAGCTGGCATACATTTTAAATAGGTGCTACAGCAACATGTCAAATATGTCCACATTTGCATATACTTTATGTTAAAAACATGCCAACACTGTCTTATATATTCAGAGCCTGGCAAGTGGAAGTCAAAGAGGTCACCTGTACAGCTGGTGCAGGTAGTGGAATTCCCACCAGGCAGATTTAGAAACTGAAGAAATGTGCTGAACACAACGCTCCATCTGTTTGTAACCTATTGAGACAAATATGTAATTTGTATGCTTTAAAAAATAGATACCATAATTATAGTATTTTACTTTGTGTGTGCTCTAATACATTTCAATATGTGTCATTTGTGTGGACAACATATTAATCTGCACATAAATATCTAAACCAGGTATACAAGTGTGTTTTGGGGTTTGCCATCCTAGTTCTGCTTCTGATAAAAAATAATAGGAAGCATCATAATGATCTTAATGTTTAACCTAACAAAGCAAATGCTAAAAAATATGTTATGGCCATACTGTGCCAGGTGGTTGCTACTAAGACCTGTCTAAGACGGAACACTAAATAAAATAATAAAATCAATCTGAAAAGGAGAGACAATAAGCATGGAGGTCATAAGACAAATACTTGTGAGAAACATAATAGGCCAGATTCTTCTCTTAGACAGGCATGAGGACCTTTAGCTAGATGCTATGTGGTAATTTTGCCACAGAACAGAATTGAAGGCAGTGTTTCTAATATCTACTTTAACTTCTAACTAAGTTTTTCTCTACAATGAGAGTCATGTTAGATTGAGACAATGACTGAATACAAGATTTTGTACAGTAATTACTGCACTGTAATTTCATAGTGTCCTGCCTGTAACTTTACTATGATCCTATTCAGGTTGCCTCAGAGGCAGATGAGGGAATACACACCTGCTAATGTTACTGCTTTTGGCAGTAGCTTATTGCTTTTATGTCTCACCTCCTACTCTCCTATCAGCTTTAGCCATTTTCTTTGGGTTTTCTGAGTGCCCAGGAGTCCCCTCAAAACAGAAACAGAACAAATGACAGCTGTCTATGTCCAGGTCATCTATATTTTTCATACTTGATTAGTCCAGTCAACTGCCCTTGGGTAAGCTCTTGCTTTGTGAATGTCTTGACCACTGTGTCTGTGTTGCAGAGACTGTCTGCTCATGGATCTGATAAAACTGTCCTTCACTAGACTTGTTAGACATATGTTGATTAGCTGCACAAAACATCGACATAGTTCTCAGGATGTTCCAGTGTATTGAAGCCCTAACTTGTGTAACAAACTGGCGAGGAAGTGGACAAAGTCATGCTGTAACGATATGGCACAATTTTGTCCCTTTTTCTTCTTCTGTTTTTTCTCTGGCTAATGTGCTGAATGACAGGGTATTTCAGTTAACATCATATTTATTGTGATATGCTTCTCTGAAAGATATTTATGAGTCTATATGGACAAGAGAAGTGTTGCACTGTCAGGTCTGCAGGATGCACACACCAGACTTTGAACCCTGAGTTTTCAGGAGTGGCTGAACTGAGGGCCTGGGCATGTTAGGGATGCTGGTGGAGGAACTGGATATGTGAGTGGACTCTGTTGTACACCTGTCAAACTCTGTTCTATGGCAGTGGATGCCTCTAAAATGTTGAGTGGACAGCCCCATTCAACCCAGTTTGTTAAGGAACTATGGCTTGTGGGTCCACGATTCTGATGTGACTGTCCATGGATCCATCCTATCCATTTCCCATGCTCTCCAAAAGTGCTGGGGAAGAGAACTGGGAACACCAGATGTATCTGAGGATAAGTTTGGATGAGTGACAGGTATTGCACTGAGGGTCTGAGCATGCTATAGTGGTGCTGATGGTAAAAGATGAAGCAGCTGAGTGTTGTGATGGAGAGGAGAGTAAAAACTTCACGGAAAATGTGGAGAGATCTATTGTTGTTGTTTATTGTAAATGACAAGACAAATTCTTTGGAAACAAGTCTTCGTGACTGCGTGGTTTGCATTAATTATTTTCTTGCTTTGCAGACCTTTAAGCTTTGTTGTTTATGCATGTAGTGTCTTAATTAAATAAAAGCTTAATAAACTGACAAGGACTTCAGTCCCTGTCAGTAGTATCTTCTGATCGTGCTTTCTTCATTTAGTAATTGAATGAGTAAATTTCTCGTTCCCAGTAGTTATATACTCACACCAATTTTTATTTCTTCAAGGCATGAAATTATGGATAACCCCTTAGCTCAGCACATATAACAACACAGCTTATGTTGTATTTAGCCTGTGCTTGGCCTACCTTTGACACAATATTTACATCTGGTTTTCTACCCTTAATAAAAGTGTTACTTCATTGAGTTCATTAAATAAATTCGTAAATGTTTCTGAGATCTTCCTTACCTTAGAGGTCCTCTTAAAGACAATCCACTGGGCAATCACTGATTATAGTAGTTTCTTCTTTTTTTTTTCTTAAAGCAAAAAAAATCAATAAAAAGAACCTTCTTGTATATGGATAAGCACAGTATATATTTCACCCTCTCAAAATTGATTCTTGGGAGGCAGAATGCTTTCTTGGTGAAGGGGTCAGGATGTGAGCTCGAGCTGCACCGCTAACATGGCCCTACACTGTGGATGGGGGAAGGTGGTGGCATCCTCTCTGTGCTTTTATTTTCCCAGCAAAGGAAGAAACATAATGTTGCTAAACTACCTTTCAAACTGTAGATGAAAAGAGCTGTGAAAGCGTTCATTATTAGTAAAAGAAAGTCATACCTCTAAAAGTGGGTCTTCTTTTCGAAACCTGAAGATTAATTAGAGAAAAAAAAAAAACATGACTTTTTACTTTTGTCAGTGGTTTCTTGGAGAGTGGCTACTGGAGTATTACTTTATTTGGAAAATTCTGAAAGAAGTAAGACAGGTTTTTATATAATTGGTGTTTATATAATTGGTGTAATATGACATAATATTCTTAATATTCAGTTAAAGAATCTGTAAATTCCAGTTTTTATAAACTGGCTATGAGGAAAGGGTACTACTTGTCATAGCTCTGCAGATCAGATGTATCTTGATTAGAAAAGTCAAAGGTGAAGAAATGACTTTATTCAAGTTAGAAATAAAAATTCTCAAGGACTTAAGCAAAGTCCAATAAGTAACTTTAAATAAGAATAACAGTATAACAATTTAACATTAGAAAATTATCATAGTTGCCATATGTTAGAGTAATATATAAGATAGCAAAAACACTAATTTAGGAAACATATCCAACAGCTGTACTTACTGATTTTCACATCATCTATAAATCCATATACTAATCTAAGGATAATTAATGTCTTTAATATCTTTCACTGTGAAAAACTCTTCTAAAACATAATTTTCTAAAACATAAAACTGTATTCCTACTACTATCTTCAAATATTTTCCTTTGTAAAAAAAATAAATCAAAAAAAGAGATAATTCTCTTCAGGAGGAGAGGGAATGTAATTCATACTTAAATTAAACATCTTGCTACTGGTATTGCCTTGTGTATATTTTTGATCCAGAATAAAATATTAGCACTCCTCTGGTATCAAAGAGGTATTTATATGCCAGACTTTATTTCAGAGTTTCAAATAAATAATGCAATGTCACCAGTTTTTAAACTGTCCTTTACATGTTATTTTATATGCAGGCATATGTGCATACATACACACATTCTGTTATCCTCCCACACACAGATACATATACATATCCACATCTTTAAAATATTGAATTTGGAGTTGGATTGAAGCTTTAACTTCTAGTAATAATGCTGCAAAATTTTGAGCAAGTGCTTTTGAATTTTTAAATTTTGTAGTGAAACAAGTTTTTGATTATAGTTTTAATGGGGGAAAAAGGATACTGTTTCTTTGTCTGCTACATATGACTCTGGACTGAGTAAAGTGTTAATATATTATAAGCACATTGATAACACATTGATACACATTGATATTGAAACCACCTCCTTGAAATTTTAATATATCCAGGCAATATGCCTAGAACATATGCCTTGACTTCATCCCAGTGGTTGTCATACACTATATCTAACTTCTTGATTTTCATTTTGCTATTAGAGGGGAGTAATACAGGGAAATCAGCCAAATGCTCCTCAGAACTCTGCTACTCTTTTTGGGTTTGTCATCCTACTGTGTGGAGAGAAAAAAAAGAAATCATCAACCATCAACACCTATCATCCTTGGTAGTAATATGAATTATTAGCTGCAAAATATTTACTTAAATTTATTCCATTCATCCCTTTATTACCAGAGCACTTAACATTGTTGATATAATTCTTAGTCACCTAATTTATTCACACTGGAATAAATAGCTAAATAATTATAGTGTTCTTTGTAGGTTTTTTGTTGTTTGTTTTTGGGGAACAAAAAGGTTTTGTGATATATATTAGCTGGATCTGCCACTGATACAAGAAAGCAAATGAAAAGTCTACATTCCAGGTAACAGTGACTTTTGCTTTTGTATCTTAAAACCTCTGTTATGTGCAGAGGTGAAATATAACTTGCACACCTAATTTATAATCCTTTAATCCTCAAATATTTTTCTCTTCCTAGGAAATTGAATGTTAGATCAATCTCTAGTCTATGTTTGCTCAAATATTGTTTAGTTGACCTTTATTTCACACATTACTTATCTGAATATTATGCTGAATGTATGTTCTTGACAAGGAGTAGCAACTTATAATGGCCAGATATCCTAGACATTTTGTCCTTTTCCACATAAAATGCAAAACTCAACACGCATTGAGGCAGAACTACTCTTTTGTCTTCAGTATGATATTTCAAGGTTGAAAAAAGTCATGGTAATGGAGCAATTTAGTATGTAATATATAGTGCTTTGCCATTGCTTGTCTTATATTTCTTCTACTATCTGGATTCTTGTATTTTCAATCCTACCTTTATAAGAAGAGCAATGTTCAGGTTTTTAAAATGTAGATGACCGTATACTTGTGTTTTCACTTTGATACTACCAATTATGTAAAGTATAGTGTTATACTTCTCATACAGTTTTCTCATTTTTTGTCACAACATGTGAAAACAGAATATATCAAGGCATTGGCAATATTTACAGATGTACAAATTTTACAAGGCAGCTTTCTAGCTGCGTGGCCCCTATCATATACTGGTGTGTGGAGTTGTTCTTCCTCAGGTGCAGGACTCTGCACTTCACCATGTTGAACTTCAAGTCAGTCCACTTTTCCAGTCTGCTGAGGTCCCTCTGAATGTCAGGATGATCTGGCTTGTCAGCCTCTCCTCTCAGTTTGATGTTGGTTGCAAATTTGCTGAGGGTACACTCTGTCCCTCATGTTAAACAGAATTGGACCAAGTACTGAGTATATGCGACCAGCCTCCAACCAGATTTTGTGCTGCTGATAACCACACTCTGGACCCCACCATTCAGTCAGTTTTCACTCCACCTCACTGTCTCCTCGTGCAGAATATACATCTATAGCTTCTCTATGAGAACCTTAGCGTACCCAGACATGGATTCCATGATTAGCTGCTTCGTCAAGTTCTAGGATTATGCTCTAATAACAAAACCTACTTATCCAAAGCAAAAATATCCTCCTGAAACTAAACTTTTGAGTAGACACAAGTGAAAAAAATCACAGGCCTTGAAATAGGTGAAAGCAGGCATATTTCTCAGTAAGTCATTTACAAATTCACTAGGGCGTATGCAGAACTGGAGTTCTGTTCCCTCTGTTCTCAATCTGGAACTGGGCTTAATTTTTTTCTATGATCTATTGTAAAAATCACTTCTCATCCAGGAGGCCTGGCATAGGCACATTAAGATTTGAGGTACTGAATTGCTCCATGGACGTTATTAGCTCTAGGTATTGATCATAAGAAGCATTTGGGATGCTAATTTCTTGAACTGTGTCCATTAAGTTATATGCCTGAGGTAAATGGGATGACTCTGGGTACAGGAATTTTGTTTGCATTTTTGAAACTTCATCAATCTGCTTCTGATGTGACAACTTTCCCTGTTTTGAGCAGATAATTTAAAATCCTTTTTATATGTCTCATCAGTTATTTGCAAAGTTACCTTTGTTGATCTTTGATCAGTTTTAGGAACCAGGCCTATTCCCACTGACTCCAGAAAGCTTGGGGACAAGCCATCCAGACTCCAGCACTGCTGATCCATGTCTAGGTAACATCAATAGAAAGGCATGACGTACTTTGTGTAGCAGATGCGTGAGAGACAGGCAGAGTGCACATGCTCTTGCAGGCCCAAGATGTCTTGTGGATTCTGAGATTTTGATAGATTTTAGGCTACTCTCACCTGCACTGGGCAGCACCAACTAACCTCTGCCTCTTCTAAGTGATTTCTGTTGTCTTTCACTTGGTGTTTAATAGCTCGTCTCATGACAAGTCTGTCTTTTGCATCAATCTGTGGAGCGGTTGATAGTTCTTGAGGGCTCTCACAGTCAATATAAGGATGCCTATGCTTCTTCTTCATTTAGCAAATACATTGTGAGTAGTTTATAATGTTTGGACATTTTTATTTTCTGACACAGCTTGCAATTTTATAACTGTTGATCACTCTGTCACGTTCCAGGATAATATTGAGACTAGCTACATAACAAAGCACTTGGTCCAAAATTTGAACTGCAAAATGAAAAGTTACTCTTAACCACACTTACACATTACTTTTCATCTTGTCTGGGATTTGTTGCATTTACTGTTGCAAAGACTTTCCAAAACACATTAGTTAAATGGAGCTGAAAATCATTCATGCATATTTTATGGAAAAAAAATACAGATATATCTACAGTTGTAAGTTATAAAACATGTCTTTGCTTAGGCTATTAAAATATTCTGCCCCATTTAAAATAAGCTACATAATGAAACTGATGTGCAGTAATAACTTTACAATTCTTATTAACATATAACATTTTAGCATAAAATGCATTTTGAGAAGTTTTATGCATAAATTCAAACACTTCTGTTCAATTCTTCTCAGCAAATACAGAAAGCAAGTTATATACAGGGACTATCTAAGACTGGGGAAAAAATGAGTTCTAATTTTTTTTAAAGGCCTTTAACAGCCATGAATATTTTGCCATATTTGCAATAATTAAAGAGGATAAGCTAAATGTAGCTGGGCTGCCTGGAGTTGAGGGAAACAAGACAGAATCATACAACAAAATACCATGTTCAAAATCTACCTAACAGAGATTTTTCAAATTTCTGTTATAGGGAGAAGGAAGATTTTAGTGTATTTAATGTGTCTTAGGCTGGCAGCTTATGTGATGTAGAAAAGTTTGCTGATACTGAAGAGGAACTTTTGATCATTAGCAAGAACTTGTATCAGTACTGTACTTCAACATGCAAAATCACAGGGAGTTTTGTGTGCCCTATCACCACCATTATAACCAAAGAACCTATACTGAATATGGCTGAGATGGAATTCACTTCCCCATAGCAGCCCTTGCAGTGCTGTGCTTTGCAGTGGTAGCTGGAAAGGTGTTATTTGGTGAATGCTGAGCATTGCTGGCACAGCATCAGCACTATCTCTTCCCCCTGTTAAGGGGTTGGGGGTGGGCAAGATCCTGGGAGGGGATACAACCAGACCAGCTGACTCTAATTAACCAAAGGGATATTCCATACCCTATGACGTCAGCTCAGATATAAAAGTCAAGGGAAGGAGGAAGAAGGGGGGTGGTATTCAATATTAGTGATGTTTACCTTCTGGAGCAACCACTACACTGCTGTAGCCCTGCTTCCTGGGAAGCAGCTGAACACTGCTGATGATGGGAAGTAGAGAATAGACCTTTTTTTTATCTCTTTACTTGTGTGTGCACAAACTTTTGCTTTTGCTTTGGTAAACTGCCTTATCTCAACCCATGAATTGATTTCCATCTTATTCTCTCTTCCCAGCTGGGAAGGGGAGTGGTAGAGCAACTTGGTCGGCACCTAGTGTCCAGCCAAGGTCAGCCCAGCACAGCACTTGACAACAAATTACATTCATTTTGATGGTGTTGGAGGTAAGTTATTACTAATTAAGAGAAAAGAAAGCTCTTGATATCCTTGTTGATTAGAAGTGAGTTAGACTATGAAAGGCAGGGTCTTAGCACGAGTTAAAAACTAGAATAGTAACATGGAAAGTCAAACTTGAAAAAACAGGATAGACAGGTAGACAGGAAGAATAAGAGATACTCTTCCAACCCTCAATAAATTGGTGGGTTTAGACAGTGGCCAGCAATTCAAAGAACTCAAGGCCATGAAAAACCTCCCTATCTATATGTCATATTTTTTCAACTTTTGTATAGCTGAAGAGATGTCTAAGACAAATATTAAGACTAATACAAATGAAGTATGATGGAAAGTGTGAACAAGCACCAGAAGTAAAGCATCAGAAAGGTTGAAAGAATGACCTCTGTTGATACTGAGGGACCCTGACCTCAGGACACTATTGCTAGCACCCCATTCCTGGCAGTAAGATTGGTGAAAGTGGTATTTGTGCTGAAGTCATGGAGCTTGCACTTTGATAAAACTCCATGTTGGCAAAGATGTCTTGCCAACAGGAGTCCCTACACCCTGACACCAGGAGGATGGTGTCAAGGCTGCAGCATGTCTAACTTACTGTTTCTTTTTCCCTCTAGCCCAACACAAAAATTAATTACAAGCCAATCCCTCAAACATATATTCCAAACAAGGGAAATCAGACAGTGTACTACAACAAGACCTAAGATAGATGCACTAAGTGAGATTTTTAAGTAAGGGAGACACCATTGTGGCTAACAACTCCTGAAGGAAATCTGGCTAAACACTAGTTCCACATTGCCAGTCATGAAGAATCCCAGAGATGTATTGACAGCCATTGACTCCCATTCTCTGTGGGCAGACCACCTAGTGAGTACATGAATGGTGCTTGTGACTAAGTGGATGTGAGTGTGTGAGCATATAAAGCCAATGAGCAAATGAGTGAGTGCATAAAATCAACTTGCTTAAAAATTTTGGAAGTAAACAAGAGTTTCCTCTTCCTATGTAGTAGGCTCACAA
>JAWWES010000041.1:30115703-30158824 GCA_035583135.1 Lophotriccus pileatus
CCTAAGATAGATGCACTAAGTGAGATTTTTAAGTAAGGGAGACACCATTGTGGCTAACAACTCCTGAAGGAAATCTGCCTAAACACTAGTTCCACATTGTCAGTCATGAAGAATCCCAGAGATGTATTGACAGCCATTGACTCCTATTCTCTGTGGGCAGACCACCTAGGGAGTACATGAATGGTGCTTGTGACTAAGTGGATGTGAGTGTGTGAGCATATAAAGCCAATGAGCAAATGAGTGCATAAAATCAACTTGCTTAAAAATTTTGGAAGTAAACAAGAGTTTCCTCTTCCTATGTAGTAGGCTCACAAAAATGGCAGCTGAATAGTATGGGTATGGACTGAAATCATTAATAGATAGGTAGAATTCCGTTCAACTTTCAATATGTGTGGACTGTGGAATTAGCTGAATTTACTGGGCTTTTAGTCTGGATACATCTCTGTGCACAAATACAAATAACTTTCCTTAAAATTTTGATTTCTTGAGTCAAAAGGTAATTATCATGGTATTTTTACAAATTTGATTATTGAATATGCATCAAAAGCAGTGCTTTCTTCCTATACAATGAATTAGGGCTTCCCTTTAAATTCTCTGAGTACTGAAAACCTCACAGAGTAAGCTGAGCAGTTCTGCTCCAGATCCAGAGTAGTTACTTCCTTTGGGTAGTTTAAAATGAATAGTACTGGCTGACATAAAATCCTCCCCTCAATACATCAGGTTTCTCTTGCACAGGAGAAATAGTCTCTCTGAATGTTGTCTTTGAATGAGCTGAAGTAAAGATTTGGTATCTGCAAATCCTGAAGGAACACTTGAGGATTTGCCCTCTTATAACCAAAAGTTGAGTCCTGTTTTTCTAAGATTTCCCTAAAAATAAATGCTCTTCATGTAAATAATAATATATATTAAAAAGCTGGGGGTTTTTTGTTTGGTTGGTTCGTTTTTTTTGTTTGGTTTTGGTTGGGTGGGGGTTTTTTCTAAATTTAATCAGGGGAAAACAAAGATAAGGTGCAATAAGAAGTTTCAGAGCAATAAACATTTATGTAGTGGGTGCGTGCAATAAATCTAAGGGAGCTTTCTTTAGCTGAGAAGGGTTCTCTAACACACTCTTTGAGGCCTGCATGAAATGCAACAAATTTTTGTTTTGCTGATCTTTGCTGAATTCAGTCAACTCAAAGTAGCCTTCCCTAACCCACTGGTTACAGTACCTTGCTTTGCTGAGTCCCTTGTTGATGCATTGAAGACAGAATCTTTTAAACCTTCTCATACCATGTCCACAGAGCAGCTTGTCTATGAAAGAATTGGTCTAGATACTAAATTCTGTTTAATTTTAATCCTGCACTGACTATCCTTCATAGATTTAATATTGAAATATCTTCACAGAAAAATGTCTAATAAAAGAAGAGTTGAACAGAGTTTGGAAAATAAGTTGAACAGAGTTTGGAAAATAAGTTGAACTGAGTCTTTGGCTTCTTTTACAGTCTTGCTGGTTGATATGGCATGGCATTTTTATAGCCTGGTTTAAAAATAATTACTGGAATACTTGAAATTGTATTGTTTTAAGTCACATGTCTTGCAAATCAAAGCCTAATTAATTATATTATTAAACAATTTGTATTGTCTAGTGACCAGCAAATGTTTGAAAATTCAGACAAAATATGGTCTAAAATGGGCCTAATTTCTATTAGTTGAATTAAAAAATGACTTATAAACTAAAAACTGATGTTTTGGTTAGCTGCTGTGAGTAGTACTCCAAAACTGACTTTATAAGCTAGCAAGCTTTCTGGCTGAGGATGATTGCATAAAAACAACATTCACGCAAAACTCTTTCCTCAGGACTAGTTTTGAAACAAGAAATTCAAATAGATGTGAATAAGCTCCAAATACTGCTAAGGTGTGATAGAAAAAGCTACAACAAAAGCATACAGTCTTTATGTACTGGTTCAGTATTTATTGTGTATAAACACTCACAGCTGGCACATATTTCAGGAGACTTTTATCAACACCAGATGTTTCTCAGTGCTCATTATTCTAAAACCGGACTACACCAGTCCATCCTGACCACAGTAAAGAGACCCTTATGAGCACTCACCTAAACCTGCATCTCTTTTAGCGGGCAGGATTTTGCATGATTAGTTTTCTACAAATGATAAAAGATTTCCTAAGCATGTGGTTTGTGAACCTGAACCTTCATTTCCAAGGATTCTGACACACCTATAAATGTAGACAAAGGTAGCATGACATATTAAGACTAAATGCTTTTGTACAAAAATGTTACACTTAGAAAAACCCTGGTTCAGGTTTACCAATCTGAAGAAACTTTTGAGAGAGACACGTCATTAACATGACCATTTAATACAGGTCTTTTTTTTTTTTTAATAAGATTTTGTCTGACCTTCTATGTGACTTTCTTCCTCTTCCCAGCTTTCTGGGCAGTCAAGATATCCCTATGATATGTGGCTAGGAAAGTCGTGTTAATCCCTTTCAATGTTGTATTCAGAAATTCCATTTTTTTGTAATTTTTCTTATTATTAATTAGAGTGGTTGGTAAAGAAGTCAGAACTGTAACTTAAGTTCTGATTGGAAATTCCCTTCCTCTTACTCCAGGTATTTTTATGAAGTTTTAAAATGTTTGCTTTGGATAGAGAGAATGAGGGTGGAGGAGCTCTGACAGCCTGGAAACAAAGCAGTCTGGTGAGCAGTGTCCCTTGTTGGGCTGTAACTAGATGGGAGGAAATTAGGAAGGAGAATAGTCTTCAGGAACAGAAGTACTCCACCAAGGTTGTAGCACCCTACAGAAAAGAGACATGTTTTCTGCATAAAGGTATATTGTACCTATGGAGGAGGTGCCTTTTGCTGATCTTACCTTAAATTTCTTCTACCTCTATAAATCTTGATGTTTTCCAGAATTCCTACTGACCAGAGCAGCAAGGCATCATTCCTGGTTCTATCTCCTGTAAAAAATCCGCCCCTTAACTTAACAATAACAAGAAACTGCAATTTCTACTGTGTGGTGTTGAAGCTAGAGAAGGTTAAAGATCAAAATGCGTTACTTCCTTGACTGAAGTTCCCTTAGTGTCATCCATAATGCCGTGTCCTCAGAAAGAAACATATCAGTCTGCAGACTAATGTCCTGACTTCTCACATGTCAACCAGATGGGCAGAAATTTAGTGAAATGGGACATAAAAGTAGTTTTTTGAGGATGTGATTATCATGTGGAACAGCTTTTTTATCACTTCAGAGGCAATATGATCTCCGTGAGTGTTCTCAAAATTACTTGTTAGGTCACACTCCTTCACATTTTTGTATATCATTTACTTAATAGGCCAGAACTTGTTCTTTAATTGCAGAGTTGGCATCTGCTTGACATGTGCTGTGCTGGTGGACACAATGCTTTGTCCTAGAATCTGTGCTTTGTCCTAGAATCACTGCCTTCTGTTTAACCTATATATGCCTGATTACTTGGAATGAGGAATGAGAAATATCCCAAACTGTTTGCTGGTCTTAGACAGGTGAAACATGGAGTCTAGATAGTTAAAATAGTAAAATGTTTCCATATTAGTTCCATGCATGAACCAAGGGAAAAAATATGCCAGGTGCCACTGCAGCCATCCCTTCTCCATCTACCAGAGATTTATCTTGAACAGTTAAGGTGAAATTTGGTGTTCCTGTCCATTTTCCCAACCAGTATGCTAAAGAACATCTCTGATACAGCTGGGTTTGAGGCCAGTAAGTTCTTCACTGGGGACTAACCTGGTTGCAGTGTTGCATCATTTACTGGGACTCCACAGAGAGGTCACTGTTCAGCTGTCTCTAGCAGCTTTGTCTCTGATTCCCTTCTTTGCCTCTGGCAAATTAATATCCCATGGGCAGAAAATATTTTATTCTTCACATTAAGATAATATGCACATAAATATGTATAAATATGCCATTCTCAGTGCCCAAACCATCTGTACAAGTGTCACCACAAGAGCTATTGGTAGCTTTTCTGAATGTCCCTTTACTTATTTACAGCCTGAATAAAGCATTAAACTCCAACTTGACTTCTAATTAGCAGAGCAACAGTTACTCATTATTGCTTTGCTGTAGCCTGCGATCTGCTTAGTTCTATTTCAGCAAAGCTATCTGTGAATATACTAATAATCAGGTATTGCAACTTGCCAAGGTATTGAAAGGTAATGTAACTCATCTTTAAGAAGCCTGCTCAAACTTAGCCCATCTTTGCTAGTCTTACATCTACAAGCAATATTGACAGTGGGCAGTTTATAAAGGTAAACCATAATGGGAAGAAGAAAGATATCACACACAGTTCCCAGAGGCATTTATAAGTCTTGATCTGGCATGATTTATGTTGAATGCTCATTTTATCAAGTCTGTTTCATTTGGTTTTAGGTCATCTACTGAAACTATCCTTCACATATTTACTTCTGTCACGGAATGGGCTTTTCTTAATCACATTTTAAACTTTACTCATTTATTGTGTCTTTTTCATCATCTGATGCATTTACAGATTTCTTTTTTTTTTTTTTCCAATTTATTTTTGTCCCTTGAAAATGCTTATTTGAAGAGGAAAAAACATCAGCAATGATGGAATAACAAACAGATTGATTGACAAAGATGTCCACATTGACACATCCATAACTGCAGGGCTAAATAAAATCAAGGATTGTGAAAGAAATAGTGAATATACAGCAGAGTTTATTTGACAGGAGAAAGACCACATCCATTTGAATTCTAACATGTGGGTTGTCTGCAGGCTTCCAAATGACTTTTGCAATTTCTTATTTTTATAAATTACTTGAGTGGACTATAAATAAGTCAGATTGGCTAGCAAGGCAATAATAAGAAGAGGAATGACTGTACATCAACTGGCAAGAAAGTTTCAGTGTCAGTTTTGTATTGTGGCTGACGCCCAGGAAATATAAGTTATTCTAAATAATCATTCAGCTTTATTAAAAAGAAAAAAATTAACAAGAACAAGAGAAAAGTAACAGAATAAAACTACATGAGGAAATAAGACTTTTAAAAGAGGATCTTGGAGAATGGAATCATGATTTTCTTTTAAGTGGCACTTCAGTTATCTGAAAAGACAATTCACTGATATATCAACATACTGTATCTTTTGTTAGATAAGTATCATGTGTTCAAGTCAGTCCTATTTCATTTAAAATACACATCCAATCTTTCTTTCCCCAAAGTTGACTATTTTAATACAATGTGACTGAAAATAAAAATCATGCACACATAAACACCTGTGTTGTTTTAGAACCAGTGACTCTGTTGGTATTCAGCAAAACCATTCCCCAGAATTCCTACCAATAAAACTGATATTAGCACGTGAACCTTTGCAACTATTTCTGACGTACAGAAATTAATTCCTGGTCTGGAAAAAATTCCCTGTCTGGAAAAAAATAGGGGAGCTCAAGCGAATGATGAAAAGTTACCTCAATTGGTCAAATACAGAGTACTTATAAACTAAACTCTACCTATACAATATGCTTTTAAATTAAATATTTTAAATTGCAGCCTTTCCTGCGGGGATTTCAAATAGAATTAAAAGAAGTGCTCTGATACGTAAGAGGAGACAAGAGCCAAAAGTATGTGGTGTATTTTTGAAAAAAAATGTGTGGAATCAATTGTGGGATTCCACTTTGTCAATAGAGGTGAATTTCCCTTTATTACCTTTTGTCAATAGCAGAACACCTGCTAGCTACTAAAGTACCAGGATTTCATCCTTGGATGCTGTATCGAATGGAAGGAAGTAGCAGAAGTGTAAATGATAAATAAACATATTCTCATGCTAAAAATAGCCTCACTTTCTACAATGCTTCTGTCAATGAAACACACAGATATTTCTTTATCTTTCTTTGGCACATCATATTTTAGTTCAGGTATGAAAACCAGCATAGACATAGACTTGTTTACTTTCCCTTATTCCTAATATTTTATGGGAAAAAATAAACTTGGAATAGCTGAAGGCTTTGTGAAAAGCAGATGTTTCAATGTGATGCTGATGGAGTTATTAAAACATCTTTTCTGTTGTCTAGTTGATGTCAAACGTGGTAGTGAACATGAGGACTCATGAAATTCAGAGAAGGGAAGTCTGGGAGTGATGAAAACAGTTTTCCAACAACTAAGAGTATTTTTTGAGAAGATGGAATCAATCTCTTCATATGGAAGGAGGATGAAAAATAAGGATCAGAAACTGAAACAGGGGACATTTGGACTTGACATAATGGGGCAGGAGGAAGGGGAAAAATCACCATAAGGACAGTAAGGGAGGAGTACAGATGGCCTAGAGCAGAGGCTAGGCAAACTCTTTCTCTAGAGGTTTTCAAGATCCAGCTGCAAAAGCCCTGAACAATCTGGTCTGAGCTCAGATGTGACTTTGAGCAAGAGGTTGCACTAGAGATGAACTGAGGTGGTGTGAATTTTAGGAGGTGGAGATGTTGGATTTTCAAAGAAAAAAAGAAATATTGAAAGATACAGGAAGTTCAATATAAGTGCTGAATATCAAGGTGATTTAAAAAACATATTTCCCTAATCTCTCAGTAATTGAAAGCATAATGTAACAGTGAAATCACCTAAACGCTATTTCAATGCACTCAGCAGCTAGAATTTTTATTAACATTTATTCCTGTAACTATGTTAGATATCAGCAAAGATTTGGTAGTTACGTAGTTTAAATTTGGATTAGACATTTTAAGTTGTATATTTTCATAGCTGAGCCTATCTACCTTCACTGCAGTGAGAAAAATATTTTTAAATTCTTCCAGGCTATATGCAAGACAGAATAAGGGTTAGTTTGTCCAATGAGAAATGTGTCTTGTTAGTAAGGGAGCACTGTCATCATCTTAAATCCTTGAAGAAGGACCTAAAACTAAGCTTTTGAAGTAAATCATGAACAGAGATCATGATCAAGACTGACTTGGTATTGGAAATTTCATTTTCTGTCCATTGAAATAAATAAATCAATTCTTTTTTTTCCCCACATACAGTGTTATTCAGTCACATAGCTGTTCTCAAATCCCTACCTGCTCTGCTTCCTGAAGAAGGACTCTTCTGTGTAACCAGTTCCAGGCTATTCTGCAATAAAGCACACAGACCCAGGGTCCACATTTCGGCCGCTAATTCTAGAAAAGCCATATTCCCAAACTCCTATTTTTGTGGTCCACTATGGTTTTTGAATAAGTAGTTTGAATAAGTAGGAAAAATTTGAATAAAGGTTTTTTTTGTTCCTTCCCCTTCCCCCCCCCAAAGACAATTCAAAATCCCCATGCCATAGAGGAAAGGGAAAGAAAAGATTTTTGTTTTCTTCTAATTTCAGGACAAATTTAAAACAAAAGTAGTTGGAATTTCCAGCCAAGGAGAATTTCCGGTTTCCAGCCAGTTCACAGCAGGAGCTGGTTATTAACTTCCATTAGTCAAGTGTGCCTTCATATCCTTGAAAGGAATTTTTCCTCTGACACATCCAGCTGTCAGAAAAGTTGTCATTTAGCCCTGGGCCATGATATGTTTTGTTCCATTGTGATAGTCTACTTTGCTTTGTGAAATTTAAAGAATTCTGCTCCCATTTTGACAAGGATTTGTCACATTTGCAATGTTCCTATGCAACTTCTATAGAATTCTCTGTGTGTTTTCATGCAAACTGCAATATGCTATTACGACTGTAAAGTGCAGACTTCACCTTTTGGCACAGCTGATGTTTGTTTGTATTTTATGTCTTCTGTACTTCAACTCTGTGCTATTTTTAACATTAGATCCTACCCATTAAAAACAGTTAATGGGTTGGGGCTTTGTTTTGCGTTTACTCATCTACAACTTACTGAAAAGATGAAGTCATAGTCTTGGATTGTGTCATTTGGGTACATCACAGCAAGTGTAAAAGGTACATAATTTCCACAGGATAAGTACTCAGACATTGATTTCATTTTCCTTGTTAAGTGCTTTGACGATTAAAGTAGGATTCTCCATCTCCTAGAATTTGTTATGTCTATGGCTCTAATTTAAAATCTATCCATTATTTTAAAAATAGATTTGGTTGTATAAGCATAAGACATTATGTTGTAATATATAAACTGTTTGATTAATTTGAAGCTAATTCACTAAATGAAAGATATTTGCAAATTGGAAAATAAAAAATACAGTTAGATTTTTATTACACTTTCACTTTAGCCAAATAATAAATTTTTCATTTTCCCTTCTCATTGCAACTGTATCAACTTTTGTTTCTTTTTTGTTTGTTTTCAACTTGCTTAAACTAAGGTTTCTTTTCCATGAAGTATGTAAGATAAAGATTTTCTCTTTTCAGTTTCTTTTGTCTTTTTTTTTTCTTTGTCTTTCATTCCCACACAGATTTTTATTATCACACTTCTATTTCTCTATTTTATTGCAACCACTTTTTCCTTTTCCTTATTTGAAACTTACAAAAATCTGAACCTTTCTGCTAGAATGGGAATAAATTCAGTGTGGTCCTCTCCTTGGAGAGCTATTAGTCCCTAAAGGGCACAAAGAAACTACAGAATTACTTTTGAAGCAATTAAGATCCCAGCCCAAACATTAGGATTTTAAAGTAACATAGTATATAAGAGTACTTATCACAGTAACTTTGTTTGCATGTTAAGCAGCTTTCTGAAACCTTTGTGTCTGTTTTTTGGGGGGTTTTAGAGGATGTAAGCTTTTGATTATAGGCATGCATTGTGGGTTTGTGTATGTTTCTGCAGCATTTGATCTACTGGAGACAAATCCCAATTTCAGTCTCAGACTTGTATTAAAATAAACATATGTGATACAACAAATGCTGAGAAGATTAGTGTGCTATTGACTCTCAGTAGAAAACACTAACACTTTTCAGTGATAAAACTATTTAGAAGAATCTTTGTGTGATACGTTATTGTGAATTAATCACAAAATTTTCAGCCCAGTTTCCCTGTAAATACTGAACATCAGACAGAGCTGAAAGCTTTTTTTAGAAAAGAGCTCATAATGTACAGCTAAAGTCACTTTTGCTAGACTGTGAATTGTTTGCCTGTTGGTAAGTTTACAAAGGTAAATTCCTACATTTTATTTTCCTCAACATGAGCCCTCTGAAAGTTGAGGTATTGTAAATCAGAGATTTAATGGAAAGGTTCACTGTCAAGGATGAAAAGGAAATGTAAGCATTATATACGTAATGCGGTATACATTCCGTTTCCAGTTTTTCCCTCGTTGTTTGTTACCAGCTTAACATCAGTAAGAAGATACACTCTGTCAGAGCAGCCATAAAGGTGACCTGGTTATAACGGAGAAAATTACTGACAAAAGATGTCTGCTAAAATACTGACAGAGAAAATCTTTGCCAGCATCTAGCCTGGTCTGAGAAGCTGGAACATCCTTTACAAACACAAATGGGAGCTTGGGTTGGCCTTGATAAGTACAGCTGGGACCCTGGAGCATCCTTGACAAGCACAAAACAAAGAAACTGACATAACCTGCTGAACAAAGAAACCTGTTATAACCTACAAACTGGCTTCCTAAGAAAGCAGAAGTCAGCAACAGGAACTGGTGTCTTATGCCCACTTATGTAGTCACATTAAAGATATAAAAGTAACTCATGATTTTCTCTCCAAAAAATACCCCTTTGTGAATATAACTAGGGACTCATTTGGACCCACAGGGGATGCCCAGTCTAATGAATATTCCATGACTGACCACTGCTGCAGTGAGACTATGTCTGTAATCAGTTGGCCCTGTTCCTGGGAACAGACATATTGTTAATAGTTTGAAGGAAAAATATTTATATAGACATGCATATAAATAATGAAGCAACTTGTTCATGATTAGTGTTAATTTGTAATAGCTTGCAAATATGTGTATATATTTGTGTGTATATATATATATATATATATACACACACACATATATATATCTGCTTGCTTTACTAATCGTAAGTATATACCCTAAAAGTAATTCATAATAAGTACATTCATGGAAATAAAAACCTCTAAAAGCCTATTACAGGAGTCTATG
This sequence comes from Lophotriccus pileatus, assembly GCA_035583135.1. Taxonomy (NCBI): domain Eukaryota; kingdom Metazoa; phylum Chordata; class Aves; order Passeriformes; family Tyrannidae; genus Lophotriccus; species Lophotriccus pileatus. The sequence continues at coordinate 30,125,713 of JAWWES010000041.1, forward strand.
AACCCATTATCATTATCAATTTGTGGGTTGTGTAACCCATGTAGGTCATGGCTGTAAAAGTTACGTGTTCAGAAAGAAATCAGCCTGAATTAAGAAATCAGCTTTTCATACTAAGGAACAGCATATTATCTCTTTTCTTGTAATTTCAAATATGCATGGTTTCTAATGTTATTTTTTGCATTATTAACATTATTAACGTAATAACAACATGTTGCCCACACACTCGAGGAGAAACTGAAGTATCTTTTGTTTTATTAAAACATCTCACTCACAATTTGTCATAAATTTGTTTTGTCTCGATTTTGAGCAAAGTTCATGCACAAATGAATGCTCTTTATTTTCAGATAACACTACAGATTGGAATTTAGGACTCTGGCTATAACTAGTAATATTTGCATTTCTTTACTACTGTCATCTGTCTGTATACATAGACATGCACATATACAATATTTTACTATCTTATTGTTTTTCTTACCCAGAGGTCTGCTAGCACCTGGGAAAGACATTTAGATTTATGTTTACATTTAGCTTAAAAGGTATTCCAGGCAGTATATTACTCTGATCTTTGTTTTGTCTGACATAAAATTCTTTAAAATCCTCCCATTTATATAAAGACTTTCAACAGAGATATTAAGATCAGCATGAATGAAGTATATATTGAAAAAGGTGGGTTTGCATATTTGTGTGAAATCACCAGAAGAAAAAGCAGAAAAGGTGCTAAAAGAGTGGCTCTTTTCTGTAATGGGGAATATAATTTCCATTCTGTGAAGTTCAGAAGTGCACATTTTTTGGTTCTAGAGGTTGGAAAAAATAGAACATTTCCAGTTAAAACTACCCTGAGTCTTTTGTAACGTTATGTTTTGGCCTCACTCATCCCAGAGTGAGTTGTCCTAAACTGCATCTTATGTTAGGATCCAGAGGAAGGGAGAAATATGGTGGCAATAGCAGTGGTCTGGAGTGATGGGGACAAGGAGGCAAGTTTATGGGAAACAAGTTTGCACAGGTGCACAGGTTGAAAAAGAGAAAATGAAATGAAAAGCCTTTTTTGACCAAAAGGTTTGAAAAACAGACCTTAAAAATATAAGGATCTCTAAGTTAGACTAGACTAGAACAGAACCAAGCAGAACGGTTGCAGTTGGAAGGGACCTACACTGATCATCTAATCCAATTGGCCATCCACTTCAGGGCTGATCAGAAGTTAAAGCATATTATTAAGGGCATTGTCCAAATGGATCTTGAGCACTAACAGTCTTAGGGCATTGATCACCTCTCTAATAAGGCTGCTCTGTGTGTCTGACACCTGCTCAGAAAAGAACTGTTTCCTTATACTTAGTCTGAATCTCCCCTGGTGCAGCTTTGAACCATTTCCACACCTATTGTCAGACTACACTGTAGAAGAACAGTTTGTAAACCATGAGTCCAAATGGAAATACGTCATTCATGGATTAATCCTGTGCTGGGTTTGGTGGGTTTTGATATGCTGTGTTAGACTTACCTTAAGTGTTCTGAAATCCATCTTTTTGTGGTAGATCACATCTGTCATGTAAGAACGGTTGTCACTGAAGGTGCTCAAATGTATAGACACATTTTAAGATAAATTAAGGTTGTCAGGAGAGTGTCTGAGGACTCTAATATAATCTAGTGCTTGTCACTCTGAGTTCAAAACAGGCTAAGTTCATGACCTTCACAGCAGCCTACATATGCTGTCCTTCAGTTAGGAGACATTGCCATGCCTGCTTGCCTTGTTCTGTGAACAAGGTGAAGGTCTGAGTTTCTAGTGCTTCCTGTAGCCTTCCGGGGATATCAGAGAAGAAAAAAGATCAGCTGTAACTGCTCTGTAACAGGTTTTCATTAATCAAATATGCAACTTCCTTTTACATCAGTGAGATTTCTCCATGAGAATTTGGGAACAAGATTTGGCTTTTGATGTGATTTGTATAAGTCATAGCTTATTAATTCTAGGTTTGACAGAGAGTTAAATATGTTTAGGTAACAATAAAATGCAAGAATACTAGCAAGTTCTCCTGTAACTACCTTAGTCATATCTCCTTAGAAAATGACACTCATTGGCCTTAAAAAAAGTTAGGTTAAAAAAATATGAGGCAAATTAATAAAGTTATAAACTGGAGCACCCTGTGAAGTCACAATTGCTGGAACTGTCTTTGTCAAGCAGAAAGAGTCTTTGTCATGGTGATCCATGATTTGAACAAGAATTCTGCTTTAGATTGAATTTAGTTTTAAACTTAGCTTCAGTACTAAAGTTACTTACATTTATAACTACTCTGGTGTCACTTTTAAAGAGATACCTGACTGAAAGGCACACAGTTGATCTGACACAGATGACATTAAAATGTGTCTAAATAATGGTGAGGAACATCAGGGGGGTGTGTGTTTTCCCCACACAAATCAGGGAAGGTAAATCTAGGTGACATTCTAAGTGAACCTTGTGGAGTCTTGTGCCCTTTCAGTGATGAATTATTAAGGTCAAATTTTCTTGCAGCAATCCCCATGAGTTATAGACAATTTGTGTTAGAAAAAATGAAGTTCACAACAGAATTGTAATGAGTAAGCAAATTGTAATGTAAAATACCACAGATAACAATGTAAGAGGCAATTCAGAGCATCTACCTCTGTCTGCTATGATTTTATATTTTTCGTTGGCTTTAGATGAATCAACTTTATTTTGACTGAACTAAATGATTTGATTACTGAGCTCAATGAGTGCGCTCTCAGGTCTTATTATAGGTTACATGTGTGTATCATACCAAAGGAGGAATCTGAAGAGGAACCCAACAGGATGAAATTTATCTATTTGTGTCCTAGGTATTTTGTCTGTTCCCAGTCTTTGAGCCTCGTGCTGGCATCAGGAGCAGCAGAGAAATTCCATTCTGAAAGCCTATAAATGCTTGCTAACTCCGCTTTGGCTTAATGCTCCCAGCCCCTTACTACTGCTCCTTGGAACACTGTGGATTCCTCACAGCTTCCCCTGATCTCCCTTCTTCTTGAATTAGATTTGGGTTGTCCCAAAATTGAAAGTGTTAAAGAAAAATAAAATTTAGGTACATCTCCTAATAGATTCAAGAAAAATCAATTCTGCCAACAGACCTGGTGTTGAATGAGCTCTGTTATTCACTCACTTTACACTTTAGTGGTGTTAAGGCACTGGCCAGTGTCCACACAAAGTGAGAGTTTCAAGCCATTTTCTACTTCAACACCTAGATATGAAATTAGAGGGAAGTTTGTTTAGTGTCATCTAGGACGATAAAGAGTCCTTATCCTTGCTGATAATCTTTTGAGCCATCTGATCATTCAACAATTTCTTTCTTAATACAGGGGCTCAAAATATCATTTCTGCTTTATACATGACAGTAGTTTGCTTTAAATTGAAATGGAATCTCACAGTCCATCGGTACATTAGTTTGACTGTAAATCATCGTCTGAATGATGCAGTTCATATAAATTTTTCAGACCACAAGTTTGGATTCAAATCTTTGAGATGCCTCTTATTACACATAATCAAAAAAGTGGGGTTTAGTTTGATGTTGAACTAATCCCCTGTTTGTGGAATTGCAGTATTGCAGTATTTCAATACAATGCTTGCTCCTAATGAGAGATGGCCAGGTATTGGATCAAGTTGCCCAGGAGTCACCATCCCTGGAAATGTTCAAGAAATGTGTAGAAGTAGCACTTGGGGACATGGTTTAGTGGTGAAAATGGCGGTGTGGGATTAATGGTTGCATTCTATGGTCTCTGAGGTCTTTGCCAGCCTAAATGATTCTACGACTCTATGATTAAACCCTTCCAACAGATGGCAGTCTACATTTATACTTTGGGATTCCCTTTGTCTTTTTGTGAGCAAAACAAGATGATGCATTCTGCATAAAGCTGTGGTTCAGTGAATAAGTAAGTAAGGCTACTGCTGTGCCCATCAGGATAACTCTCATGATACATGGAGGTAACACAATGGAAATCGCAGTTTAGAAATCCAATTTATCTCACTGTGAATGGAATTGCATCCACTACAGACAGCAATTAGTTTTGTTCTATAACACTCTTATAGAAATGTGACATTGAAAAACTATTTACAAACTCCTAAGCTTGAATTCAGGGACTTTAGAAAAATGTTAATGCCTGGTATGCAAAGGAAAACAAAGAATTTTTTACCAACTGTAGCCAAAAGGTCAGATCACAACTGCTGAGGTAATGAAGCAAAAGCTTCCTTCAACTTCAGTTGCTTATATAGTTTATAAAAGCATATTATGCTGTGGATACCTATTTCTCTCAGCATTGAGCTTCTGTCACAGGTGAATTATGGGTATCTCTATTTTAAGTCTATACCTTCATACCAGTGTTCATAGCCCCAAGACTGATAAACAAATGATGCCTGGTATTAAAGTACGTGAACGCTATTTTTTTTTTCCCTGAGCTTTTGCAAAATAGAAAGTTTCCTCATAAAGTAAATATATACCACCAGTCCTGTAGAAGTTTTAGCATGTTAATGCAAGGCAAGTGTTTCCTGCGTACATTTAAGACAGTGAATGATGGGTTTATGTATCAGGTGTTATAAGCTGATTACCTATGACAAAAGGAGATGGAGCTTAATAGTTTAAGAAGTGCCTTATACTCTCATATTTTGTCTGCATATGAACCAGTCTTCTGGCAGAGATTAATTTCTTTTTAAAGAATGGGTTTATACATTTTTCATTGCTTTCCTCCTTCCTAAATTCAAGCTCAGTTTTATTCCTTGAGTCAGCCAGAAACATATATTAACAGACATTGTAGAGCTCAGCACACCTAGCTGCTGGGAAGTATAGGAGCTTGTCTTCTGCTCATAAGAATTAGAAACTGTGTCACTTGTTTTTTCTGGGAAAATTCATTACCAGAATATGGTTTTGGTCAGGGCTCCTATACAGTTTTACCTTAGAATTACCTCTAATTTTAAAAATACTTTTTTAATAGAAAAGTTTTAATTAGACTCAGAACTAGTTTTTTTCCCCATGAGAACTTCTCTACACAGAGAAATGTTCAGAACCAGTGTTTTGAGGACTGCATATTTTTATTTGCTACCTCTAGGGGCAAAAGCAGAGTCTATATAAATGACAGAAGAAAGGAACTACTGTCCTGGGCCTGGGTTACACTAAAATTCTGTTATATACCTTTTCTCTTTTCTCCAAATATAACTTTTTGGGTTTTTTTTGGTGTTTTGCCTTCTTTAAAGAGACTGAATTTCTAGTGATTAATGACTCAAACATTCAACCACCTGAAGTGACTGCCCAGGTGTTTTAAGAGACTGGGCTATTGGTGCTAGTGGTGTAAACAAGACAAAGAAAGAGGCAAACCCTGCGAGGTGAGGTAGTATTTCTTTTTCCTTACTCAGATGACTCAGCTGTAATAAATCCTGGGAACATTCACACCTAGACTGAAGGTTTCCATCTCTTGTTGATGAGCTATAATGAGCCATATGGACTCAGCTTCACTGATGTGAGAGACAGCTGCGACATCTCAGAAGGTGTCAAAGACTCCCGAAATATCCATGACTCACAGTATTACATCACCAAGTGCAAACCTCCCCACCACAGGGGGGCTACTGGGCGCATTATATAACTGAGTTTTGGGGGTTCTGTCACCAGCCTGGGCTGCAACCTCCACCTTGGTGGATCTCGGGTAGGGCTTGGGAAGCTTCTTCTCATGGGTTGGTTCAAACCAGTTTTATCAGTATTATTATCAGCATTCTTCTTGGTAAAGAGTTATTTCTTCACTTACATCTTGACATATTTGGTCTCTTCCTCTTTATTGGAGAAAACAGTGGTATTGAATCCGAGGGAGGAGACTTCTGTTTGAGGTCTCCCCCCTCCAAATTGTCTCAAACCAAGACAAATATATAGATATTTGCCTTTATCCACGCCACCTGACTCAGGAGAATGCACTTTTCCAGTCAATGCTGATGCAGGAATCCCTTAGGTCCTCCCTGTTTCCCTTCTGTTTAAGTATGCCAAAAATCCCTGTTGCACAGTCACCCTATTCTAGAGGACAAAGCATTGTAACATGGAGTGCAGTGTTTGCCCAAGAAATTATGCCAAAATATTCAAACCAGGTCTTTGCACAGACACAGATGATTGCATGTTTAGTGTGGTTTAATGAGCTTAATGAGTAAGGAAATAGTACAAGTCTGAGTAAGTCTGTACTGATTCTAATACTTAGTTCCTACATGTCTTTTCTAGTAATAGGTCTCAAAGGGGGAATTGGTTCCTCATTTTGGAAGTAGAGAAACAGAAAGGGTTAGGAAGATGGACTACATCATAGTAGAGAGCATCATAGTTTATGATCTTTTCTCCCAACTCCCAAGAGCATAATCTAAATATTTAGAAAAAAAGACAAGTTTTCACAAACCTCATCTGAGAAACATTGAGACAAGTCACCTTATCTTTCTTTGAATGTTACCTAGAAAAAGAAAAGCAGCTGCAGACAATAATAAGAAGCAGTCACCTCAGAAGGGTGATTTATTTTTTCTGTTACAGATACAGATATGGCCTGAATTCCATAGTGGAAAGGTCTGATCCAGTCATTTAAAAATAAACATTTAGTACCTTTTGAGGTAGATAACTTGTAGCTGAGAAATATCCATATAAGGCTGGCAGATATAACCCCAAACCCAAAAGTCATTCATACTTCTGGCTTTCTGAGTGGGACAGCCTAAGACATTTAGAGGGGGATTAAAGACCTATGCATGGGCAAGCAAGTAAAGCCAGAAATATTTACTGTTCTTTCATAACTAAAAAAGCCTTATTGATGCTTAAAAATAATTCTTATTTGTCTAAAGATGGATGCAATTCACTCAAAGCTCTCACACATCACACAGGTTTGTAATGTTCCAGAAACCCTGTTCTACAATCCATCGTTACCATGGAGAAGGCAGTTGCACACCTGGCTTAACCACTTTGAGAGGGTGGTGCCCATCTTGCATCCACCATATCCACTTTCATCCACATGCCATAAGGTAGGATGAGCATATTGGAAACTCTAATCCAATACCTTTCCTAAGTGAGCCAAAATCGTGCCTATAATTCAACACTTCTTAACTGCAATGGCTGAGGCACTGGAGGAAGTTTTAAAACAGATAGGATATAGGAGCTTGAGTGATATCATTTTACTTCAGTTGGTGCCTTTACCTGACAAGCAGGTAAGAAATCTGAGGGTGTTGAGACTCTCTCAGGATAAAAGCTTGAGTTACATAATAAGATGAGCTAATGGTCTGGATTGTGCTAGTTTTGGCTTTAATTCACTCTGCCAGGCTCAACAGTAACCATATTTCACTGACTGCCAAAGTAAAGAAAGACAAAAATCCAATACCAGCAGGCAGCATTTCAAGACTACATTTAAAGAAAAAAAATGTTTCCCACCCACACCTCGCAGATTGTCTACTGAGAAATCAATAGAGTTAAATAACTCTTGTCAATTTTGGACACTGTTTACATTTTATAGGCTTGGATTTTGATTCTTATATTGATTTTATGTTGATATAAATCCTTCACTTCAAAGGAGCTACTTGATATAAGTCTGTAACAGAACATAACAGGACCTATTTGCTTTTGTCAAAGGTCTTTTGACTTCAGTGGAACCAGCCTAAAACAGGAATGGTCAGAGGATTGCACCATAAATTGTAGGAGTACTTAATTTCATTTTAAGTACATGTCACATAATTACATTGCCAAGACAAATTCACTCTGCAGGCTATGTTGGTGCTAATCACAAAAAAAAAAAAAAAAAAAAAACAACAACAAAAACCAAAGAAGCCTAATGAAGAAAGCTCAAAAAAGATGTAGATCTTGCAAGTGAGTAGAATCTAATTTTGGTAACTCAGTACATATATAGAAGAGAAAAATAAGTAAATTGGATCAGATATTGAAACTGTTTCTTTTATGTCCCTTAGAGCAATGACAGTGTATGTGTGTGGGTGTGTCTGAATGCATTTAGAAATAAAGATGTATGTGCTTATATGTGTCTGTAGACAAATTATATATTTATATGTTAAAGTTAAGGAGGAGGATCAGTGGAACTAGATAGGCCCCCCCGTCCCCCCCCAAAACTGTCAGAGCTCAATTCCTTAAGTCTTTTCTCAATCTGAACACAAAAGTAAAAATGAAACTTCATCAGTTTACCATTTGGTAATGGTAAGTAGGTGCTTCTCTTAAGGGAAAAGGTCATTTTGTCTTGAGGAATTGAGAATGAGAAATAACAGCTCAAATTTTTAAAAAGTGATAATGAAGAATTTTTCAGTTTAAGTCCTTTGAAAGTAAAATCCAGTTTTGTGACTTCAGAAGTATATAATAACATTTTTTGGGGGGTCATAGACCACTTCTATGCCATAATCAGGTTCTGCACAGACACCTGGTGGACATCAGGGATGTGTAGCTTTTTGACAGCTTTGCCATGCACATTTGGCAGGAGCTGCCCTGTTCTCCGTGGCTTCTCATGCTACCCAGATCTGGAGTGAGTCACGGAGTCTGTTGTCATTAGCAGATGCCTGTTCTTCATGGATTTCACAATTTATTCCTCTCTTTCACACACCCAGTACTTGGGAAATTTTGAACAACGTCCTTTGTATGTAATTGGAATAAAAACACGTGTAAAATTACAGGACACTACACTAAAATGATATATTTAATCTTGTATGGTTCAAATATTGCCTCTCCTGCTGTTCCCTCTCTTTAACCAAGTCCTGCCTTTTTTCCGTACTGCATGGCCTAAATGTGTTTTTTTAGTCCCGGTCTTTATAAAGCTTCTTTTCTTTTCCATTCACCCTTTTTTTTTTTTTTTTGCCTTTTACCTTTGTCTATCACACAACACAGGTTTATACTTACTGCTTGCTCTGGAAATGGGCCTTGGGTAAGGACATAAAGTCCTCATAAGGGCAATTAGTAATAGTTTGTAACCTCTCTTTGAAAGTTTCTTTTCACAGGTCACCCGATCCAGTTGTGTGTGCTTTGGTTAGATGGCTTGTGAAAAAACTTTGAATAGGTTTGTCTTGCAGAAAAAAATCATGCTTTATGGCCTTGCCCATAAGGAGGAAACAGAGAGAAGGAGAAAGTATAAGAGACATTGAAGATTATTTTAGACATTTTATGTGCTGACAATATCATTCTGTGTAATGAATTTTACAATTCATTACTGTGAGTTCAGGAATTCACAGGTGTTTGCAATACTAAAAATGAGCTGGCACCAGCTTTGGGGTGCACTGACAGAGCTTTAGAGCTGTGGAGAGGGAGTATCCTTTGCTCTACAGATTTGTTTCAGAAGGATCTCAGGAAATGCTGTGAGAACTGATGGCCCCATGTTAACTGCTTGGAAATGCTGCCACTTTGCAGTGTTACGCTGTCAACTTACATTCATTCTTTACCATAGTTGTTGTGCTTTGGAAGAAAAAAATACTTGTTGATTAATTAACCCACTGTGTATTCTGCTGTAGTGTTCTCACCTTGGAAATAGTGACTTTTGCTTATTATAAGGAAGGTTAGAAATTAAAAAGTGTAGGAATGACACAACTGAAGTCTTGTCACACAGGATTTCCTACTCTCAACAATTTGAGTGTTTGCTGGAGGGCATAATGTCATTTTTTGCTGGCAGTCCTCTCAGTGACTGGCACACAAAAATTAATGTAACTTTCTAATACCAATGAATATTCATTAGGTCTTGAAAGATAATGATGGTCAGAACATTGAAGGACAGCCACAGCTCAAAGGGGAGATAATGTCAGAATGAGATTTTGGGTGTGAAATTTTGGTCAGTTCTTCTAGGAGGCAAGATATTGTATAAAGACAGATGAACGCATCACAGAAAAAATTATGACATTCTAGAGAATAGAAAAATAAATAATTACTCATGGATTATGTGCCAGTTATTCCATTAATGATTCTTGTAACTATGGTCATGTCTTTAAATTTTTAAACTGTGTCTCTTTGTGGCTAAAAAGGGAGAAGAAAAGAGCTAGAATACTGGACTGTGATTATTCCTGGTGATGAATAGCTAGCATACAACTGACATGATAATGGCCCAGGTCAATTAGCATTTTTTGAGACATGTCTGGGCAAAGGTTGAGAGATTTTACGCACCAGGACTACTTACAAAAATCAATATGCACAAGGCTGAATGAGGTTTTGCTTCTCTCCTCTCAGGACAGGTCTCCAGAACTTCAGTGTTCCAGGAGTTTCTCTTGATCTGTAATTTAGTGGTGTAAACCACAAAACACTAAAAAAGCAAGGACCATCGGTTTTACCCTGCTAAAATGCCACTATAAGTGGCTGTAAAGTAACCCCTAAAATATTCCAGATTTTTAACTTAAAAAACCCAGCAGGAACAAGAACCATGATTCAGCACAAGGTTCTATTAGCATGGACTTAAAGGATGCTCAGCATGAATGTAGCTTTCTGGGCGCTTTTATTTAGGTGTGGGTGGGTAGTCTGTCTGAAGACTTTCTATATTTCTATGCTAAATTGTTTATTAAAATGCCCAACTCTTTGGTAGATTTGTCATCTTCTCTTGTGCCTTAGCACCTGAATAATTACACTATTTTATGACTATTTTTTTGTGTTTTAGTTGTTGCATACCTATTTATTCAGTTTTAAATAATCTTTAGCTGTAAACATCCTTGAAAATGTCATTTCACTGCCAAAATATATAAGAACTGATATTTACATTCCTCTTTTTTCCACCTACGCATTCCTTACTCTATTCTCAGTGACCACAGTGCTGATATTTTAACTATAGTATGCTCTTTTATAATTTTCCTTTTTGTATGTTGGCAGCACTTTGCATACCAGCATCACATGTTCTTTATTTCTGGAGGAACTCGTCACTCTCTACCCTTCATTTAGTCTTTGCTAAACAGCATAATGGCTGTTTATTATTCTCCTATAATTCTCCTCAATAGCACTTTTCTTCCTAGAATGAGAGATCTAACTAATACTGACTGGACTGGTAGCTTCTCCTAGACCTGGCCTTTTAGCTCAAAAGATGCCATTATCAGTGCTTTAGATACACATACAAAAATCTTTTCATGTAGAAGAATATTTCCTGACTACTATCCCCTCATTTGCCAACATGTGATACCTGGGAACTGATCTGTATTACCATACCTATAAAAAGAGCTATCATAGCAGTCCAAGCTGCCTTGACTGCCAATATGTCTTAGTAACCTTTTATATTATAGCAGAGTTGCTACTGCCACAACAGGTTAGAGTATGTCACCATTTCTATTATATTTGAAACTACATTTTTCAGAGCTTTATAACTTTCATACTGTGATAAACACTGAATTGAATCTTTATATATGGTTTGTCAGATAACATAGATGAAGACATAGTGGCTGGAACTTGGGTGGTATATTACAACAAAATGGTAAAAAAAAAAGACAAAAGTGAGTAGATTTCTTTCATTTCTGATAGTACAAAGTTTAAACGTTCTTAAAAGAACATAAAGTCTACTCTGAAATTAGCCTATTTTTGAACCTGTAAAGAAGATTCCTGTGTTATCTGAGTGAAATAAAACTAAAATCCAAGAGCTCTTAAGACCTAGGATAGTATTACATTTTTACCATTTCTGTAGATTAAACAAGGAAGTTATTCTCTGCTGGGGAATACTCCTTGCAAGAGCTGGCAGAACACCACGTTCAGAGTGTGCGAGGGTGGTTCTGAGGCATGTCTGGCAATACTGACAGGAATGCTAACAGACAGACTGTCAAAGAAGCAGGAAAACTGCATACCTGATGAAATAATGTGAATAAGCTCTTTTAAAAGTGTTATGGCATTCCTCCTTCCCATGGGTACCTCTCTGCAGTTTGCTGTGCAGTGCACCAACTGATACAATAAGCCAAGACTTCAAATATGTAATATGTAATCTCTCTCCTCATCAAAGATGACAAAGCAAGCGCTTCTAGCTAAGGTATTAAATATAATTCATAAATCCAGGCAGTATTTGAAGAGGGGTAAAAAAAAGATACCTAAAGAAGGCCATGAGTTTGAAGCAGAATACTTGGATATCATGTCACCAAGCTGTCCATGTCGAGTCATCAAGAAGGCAAATCTGCAATCTAAAATCTGATAGATGAATACTTCCTCCTGCCAGACACTCCTGCCACCTATTCCATCATGTCTTTACACATCCACATGTCCCTATGCCAATTCCCAGCTGAGAAAAGGAGCACTCAGCTTGGCCTCCCTGCGTTTGGATGTGCTCATACCCACATCCTGAATATCCATCAGTATCTCTGAATATATTCAGGGCAGAAAATGAGTTCCAGCATTAAAGCGAAGTGAAAAAATATCTGTCTGCTCACAACACCTGTATGATGCAAACCTTAAAATTATAGTTCTTTACTTTTCCAAGATTTGGTTTTATTTTTTATTTTTCTAAGTAAAGTTGAATAGACAACAGCAAGACACAGCTGATTATGAGGATCATTCTTTAAACTGCAACAGTGTCCCAAACACACTGACAAGATTATAAGGGTACAAACTTTGCAAAAATCTGTGGGGAGATGTTCTTCCCAGTGGAGATGAAAATCCTCGCATGATATTAGAGGATTTCTTGAGATTCACACGCATTTTTATGTAACAATAAACAGCAAACATTAGTAATAAACGATTAAAGTTATTTGGTTTATCTTTACTCATCTTTCATCTTATTCAATTGCCCTGAATATTTTACTATTTGACTATCTGATAGTTAAATATTAAACTTCCCTGCAAGTCCTTGTGTAAATTTAACTTTACATTTATGAAGTGCACACTGTTTTTTAAACATGAGTATTGAAATCAAAAGTATTGCATGCTTATGTGAGAAAAGAAAAAACACAGTGTTAGTTTGAACAATGACAGCTAAGCAGTACAGATCACATTTAAACCAGAAGTCTTTTATAACTCTTGAATTCTCATGCACAGTCCAGCCTTGAGTCCATGCTGGGGCATGCACTGTGCTTCCTCTTCTGTATCTTTTTTTCAGCATGAAATGTACTTGTGTGGGTGAACCAGGTCAAAATTAAAATAAGTTCCAGGACTATGTGGTGTGCTGGAAAACACACACGCACACACACACACACACACACACTGTTTAATAAAAGCTTATCTCCATTTTAGTGGAAATGATTTATAGAAAATGTTTTACTGACAAAAAAGTGCATTTTCATTTGAAAACCAAATACAGAAGTGAAATTAATCAAATAAAAGAAATATACTCTGTGCGTAGAACCAACCAAAATTTCCTGGTTTTATAATATTTGTAACAAGCTGCTTACAAATTAATGGCAAGCAGAAATCATTCAGAGAAATTGGGTGTAAAGTTGAGAAAAAATGTATGTTTTACATACATTTACATGTTTTGCAGCCTGCTACAGATGGTGTATAAACTGAGAGATAAACTTTAATTAATATAGATATTGAACATTATTCACAGTCATCTGAATTTGCAGTTGTCTTTGCATAAAAAGTTTAATCTATCTATGCAGGAAGAAAACAGTGTAATAAAAACATCAAAATAAAAAACTGATATAGTCAAATCATAATTTTGCATAACATATTAATGAGAAATTATCATTAATAAAAATCTAATCAGTAAAGAAACAACAGAGAAGCAAAGAGAAAAAGCTCAGAGAACAGCTGAGAAAACCAGTAATGTGTGTTTATAAGATTTGTACAGTTATGTTTCTTTCTTTGTTTCAATTACAAGGTAAGATATTAGTATACATCATTTTTATTGAGCTGGAAGGAAAGCTTTGCTCAACATATCGTACAAAATAGTAAGTTGTCTTTGAATTTCTGTGTGTTTGTCACCAAGGAAATGTACTCCTGGGTTATGACTGTGATTTACAGAAGTCAAATGTAATCAGATTATTTCTTGGAAAGTTATGTTGTGTCTCTTGATATTTATAAAACAAATAAATCATGTTCTGCATTTTTGCACTGGAGAATCACTGTGGTTCAGAATCACTGGACTGATCACAATAAAAAGCTGGATTGCTCACAATAAAGAAGGTAAAAAATGCTTACATATACTTACTAAATGAGATGACCACATAGTAAAATATTAAAAATGCATTACTGTTCCTCATTTCCTCAGCCCTTTCCACTATTAGTTGAACATCAAAGATGGTGGTATTCTGTACTCTTATTGATTAATTTTTCATATCCAGAACATTTGGTTTGAACCTATTAAAGAGTCTTTAATTCCAACACCATATATTTTAATTGCAATATTGTTGGTAAAAAAACCATCTGAATAGTGAAGCCTTGGATTTTTCTTGGAAATTTTTTTTCCTGAACACTGGGCACTAGAAAAATCAACATATGAATATTTTGCAAAAGAAATATTTCCCAAGTATATATTCTCTTCGATGATAATAGTGCTTATTGAAAAATATTGATCTGGAATCCAAACAATGAAAGATCAAAAAATACATTTTATCACACTTCCATTCAGCATCACCTATAGTTCACTGACATAGTTTAGGCAGAAAAGCAATATGTGAATTAAAATACTAGACAAAATGTATGGATACATTTCATTAAATATTTGCCTAAATTTCATGAGGTATTTTCCCTACACTTTTGTTTAGCAAGATAATGGGAGACCCAATGTTTTTTTCTACATTGCATTTTCTGAACTTCATTTTTGCCTTGAAGCTTCATCAGTGCTTGAACATTTAAAATTAATTCATGTGCAAAATGAGAAATCACTTGAGTATTACATGTAGATAAGAAAGAGACACTTGTACCCTGTGCAGCTTTTTTTATCACCAGAAATCTGTTCCCAAGATCTCTGTTTTTTGTCCCAGCCCAGTATTTATTTATTCATCGCAGTGTACACAGGGATATGCAATCATTTATTTGCAAATGCTTGTACTAATCCTCTTGCATCCACAGGCTCTACTTTGCAATCTCAGCACGTTATTTAATGTGCCCAGTGAAAATCAGTCATTACGTGTTGTGCCAGGGGACCAGCACATTCTGTGTGCTGCTGTGTGCCAGCTGACCCTGAGGGTGATTCCAACTGTGGGCTTAATCATTACTGGATGCCTCTAACCTTGCCATTACTAATATCAGGTTCTTTCAATCGATTCCTTCAATAAAAAAATGCAGTGTAGTATAAAATTGCTAAGTGTCAAACATTTTAATATCAGCTATGCATAAAGGCGTGTTTAGCTGAAACAAGTGTTGGTGATGCATTCTATCCCAGTAGTAATTGGAAGTCAAGTCCTGAAGGTATTCAAAGGTCTAAGCTGCTGATAAAGGCAATTATCAGAGTTGTTCACCTGACATGCAGGCTCTCAGGAAATAGTAGTGACTTTCCCTGAAGTTCTGATTTTAGCTGAAAGAAGTAGACCTCTACTATGTTGATGTTAATATTTTATTAAATATAGATATGCAAATGTCTGAATCTATTAGATTATAAAACACAATGTTGATATCATTTCTTGACTATTAAAAATTCAGAGCTATGTTGGGTCTTGTAACCACTATCTTTCTTTGTGAGTTTTCTTTTCAGTAAGCCTTTGGGTTTGTTTCAGTGTGAAGTATTCTTGGGATAAAAGGGTGTACCTGGCATACCAGTGCTCAGGAGGCAGGTAATATTACACTGGGGACATTTGTGGGTGCTTATTTTGGCTGATCTCAAGCAGTCAGACTTTGTGCAACTGTTGGTGTAGGTATATTATGGGTGGAGGCTTTTTGGAGATCAATACAAGGGCTACCATGCCCACCTCCTTATTTGAGAGCTGAAAAAAAGACTTGTCACTGTGCTTAACTTCTGCAAACCAGAACAGTGCCACCAGTGCACAAGGAGCTCTCTCTAATTCTAGGAAACACTATGGCTGGATAATTTTTGAAGAACATTTTCTTCTTTTATGTCGCAAGCAATATCTGAAGAAAAGTTTAAGAAAACGTGTCAAGTTTTGAAAACTAGAAATCTTTGGAAAATAACAATTCATTCTACCTCAGGATATTAACATTGTATTGACACAGGCAGTTTCTATGCTTCTATCTGATGGGAAATTCTGTGCAAAGCTTTTTTTAATGATTCATTTCAGAAAGGCCGAATTATTTTTCAGTGTGTATAGTCCAAGCAAGACTGCAAGTGTTTAATAAGTAATTAAAACCTACATAAAAAATGAGAATTTGGAGATACAACTGATTCCTCATAAAATGTGTTATTAATTGAAAGGCTAACCAGATTGTCAGACTGTATGAATATCTGCAGGAAGACTGGAACAGCTGTTTAAGATTCTGTGTGGGTGATTAAGCACTTGCTTTTCCTGTTCCACCACATCAAGGTCAAAGCCCTTGTCTTCACCCTCAAGTCTTGTTGCAAATGTGTTAGAATTTAGTTCCTTTTATTTTGTATTATTTAACCTAGTTTGCCTGCCTTGCCCTTTCCAATTTAGTTACTTGTCTCTCTGAGGGATCATCTGTTGCCTCCTTTTTCCATGGTCAGCAGTAACCCTGGCAAGACATCCATTGCCTCGTAAAGCTGCCCTGACAGCTTCCAGCTGGCCAATACTTCAAAAGTGGTGAAAAAAGCTTGACTGCTAGCTTGGTGATACAGTACATGACTACATACTTGTACCAGCAGTTGTCCTTTTATGTTGTAAACACTTTGGGGCTTCTGGAGCAACATATACATTTAACTTCAGAATAGAAACTTCCCAGTAAGAAAATAAATTATTAAGGTTGCAAAGTGAAGGATTCAAAAGGTATAATGCTCCTCAGGTTCATTTTCTCAGCAGATTGTACACTTCAGGATGCAGCCTTTTATTACACAATCACAACTTTATTTTTTTTTTACACAGTTGCTCCTTTAACTAGTGCTCTGGATGGCTGGAGCTCTGAGGACTGTGTATTTATTCTCTAAAATATTCTTGTTTCATCTTTAACAGAAGTTGAAAGATACGTGAAGAGTAAAGCAAGAGTTTTGAGAGGAGTAGCCAGAGGATTGCAGATGCACACTGCCTTGAAGATCTGGATGTTTTAACTGGCAGCTGTTGGGCGTATGATATAAAGCAAATTATTTAACAATCAGATTAAATGCTCTGTTATTTTTCTTAATTTTCTGGGTTGCTGGCTTGAGATCTTCACTTGCATGCAGTTAATACTTATAGCTTCCTGCCAAGTCAGAGCTTCAGTCTCCCTCAATTTACTGACTCTCCCCATTTCCCTTGTACTTCTTTCATTTTTGTCCCACTTTCAGTTAGTTATGAGTTCCTGTCTCCTTAAAAAAATCCCTGTTCCAGACTCCCATTCCTCCAATCTGCTCAATTCCCCTTCCACACCCAGATCTCACTTCCTTCCCTTCTCTTACTGTCTCTCCAATCCCTCCAGTCCCTCTACTGCATTGACTCCTCTTGTTTTCCCTCTCTCCTGTCAGTCCAGCAGCCTCCTCGGCTGCACTGCCTGGACACCCATCAGGGACTTGCAACTACAACAGCAGAGCTGCAGGCTTACGACCTTGTTCTGACCTGGCCTTCCTCAGCAAGCACTCTTCCAAAGGCTGCAAACAAATGAAATTATTTCATGCTGCATGGGAGTACTGAAAATGACAGGCGAAATTTGATGAATATAGTATTTTGGTTAAAACTGTCATTCAGGATGGATATCAGTGAAAAGTATGAAAATGGTCCACTTGGCCATAGACTCATTTGGTTTAGTTAAGGTCAGAATGATCTGGATAGAGGATCAGAGAGAAAAAACATACCTGGCTACCTGAGGAATCACCCTATTGGAAATATCAGAGGTCTGTGCTTATAAAGTACTTATGAAGTACTTTTAATCTGACAGAAAACACTTTTGTTCATGACACTAGACTATAATGTCGCCCAGAGTTATATGTATATATGTTATTCGTATGAAAAAACTTATTTCTTGGACAACAGCCAACTACACTGTAAAAGGAAAACCTTTTCTGTTTGAATTAACACAGGAATGTTATCTTGAAGTTAAACACACATACATGTTTCACACAATATATCAGGATATGACCTGATTTGACCTCATTACTTTTCTGAGAGTGTCTTCCTCCATTTAAAATGTAATGATCCCAATATTATGTTTATTTGGCTTCTTGGGCTGCACTTGTGCTTAACTCCTCCTCAGGATACAGAAGGGCAAAAATGATTGTTAATGAGTCAATAGTAATAAGTCTTACTGTAATGAATAGTTTAAGTGAGAACAGAGCAGAAAAGTGTATTGGAGGATCTAGTTCCTGCCTGAGGTAGGAACCATTTGTTTCTTTAAAATAAGAAGCAAGGTGCAGTTGGCCTGCTAATCATAAACACTGGATGGCTGTCGCAGGCAAAAATTGCTCAGTCCACATAGTTTAAACCAAATCAGAATCAAAGCAACTTACTGATTTATTAACAACATTCAATTAACCATCAATCAGTGAACCATGTAAGCAAGAGCAATATTTGCAGTGCAACAGATAAACCACAGTACAAGAGATAAAATAGAATAAAGTTCAAAATGCATTTATGATTTTCTACTCAACCATAATGCATCCCAGGATGTTTTTGCTCTGTGGAGAAGGACCTGGAGGTCCTGCTGGAAAACAAGCTGTCCATGAGCCAACAGCGCGCCCTTGTGGCCAAAAAGGCCAGTGGTATCTCAGAGTATCTTGGGAAGAGCACTGCCAGCAGGTCGAGGGAGCTGACCCTGCCCTTCTACTCAGCACTGGCAAGGCTGCATCTGGAGTTCTGTGTCCAGTTCTGGGCTCCTGCAGCAGGTCCAGCTGAGGGCAGCAAAGATGATTAAGGGACTGGAGTATCTCTCTTATGAAGAAAGGCTGAGGGAACTAGGACTGCTCAGCCTTGAGATGTCTGTGAGGAGGGGACCTCATCGACCGAGAGGATGCTCTTCTTGGTGATGCCAAGCAATAGGACAAGAGGCAATGGGCAGAAACTGATGCACAGGAAGTTCTGCCTGAGTACAAGGAAAAATTTTTTTACTTTTTAGTGTGCAGATGACCACGCACTGGAAGAGATTGCCCAGAGAGGTTGCGGAGTCTCCCTCACTGGAGAGATTCAAGAACCATATGGACACAATCCTATGCAATGTGTTCTAGAATGACCCTGCTTGAGCAGGGAGGTTGGACCATATGGCCCACTATGGTCCCTTCCAACCTAAGTCATTCTGTGATTCTATGATTCTGTGATTCTACACTAATCCCAACAGTCAATGTTTATCCTCCCATCAATCCACTATCAAACCACCATCAGTGTGGCTTATGTGCACATCCCCTCCCTACAGTGTGGGTTCCTCCCCTGCTCACCTCTTCTGGAGGAGAGCTGGATGTTGCAGGTTTAAGTGTGCCTCAGAAGTAGTGCAAAAACTCTGCTACACCTGCATGTTTCTGTGTTGTGTGTCCCATGTCCTGCCTCCTGTCCTGTCACCACTAGTTGGTGGTGTCTGTCTAGCCTGAGTAGGCTGTGATGCTGGCAAGGCACCTTCCATCAAGTTGAGACCAAGGAATTTAATGATTCACACTGATGGGAAGACAGGAACGCTGTTTGCAGACCAAAAAAACCAAAAATAAACAGCAAAAATCCCAGTTTGTTTGCTGTGTGATGAAATCATGGAAATGTCCACTGACAGTTTTCATGCCTCAAATCCGGATAATTTTGCCTTCTATGCATATTTTAACATTTTTCATCTGACAGACATTCAGCTTTCAGTCATGGTCTCAAATATATAGCTAGGGGTGGCATAACAGTAACAGTGAATGTGGCTGTTTAGACACCATCTAGATAGGGAAGTTAGGATGCAGTAAACTTGAGAATCAATTTACAATGCAATGATGGCTTTCGTTAGCAGGTACAAGGAGAGGTGCTGTGTGCCTCCATAAAGCACAAATAGCAAGCACACTTCATGTTCACATCTCATCTTAGCACTGTAAAGGATTCTGTAGTTTCTTAAATCCCACTGTGATATCTTCATATCTTATTTACTACAAAGGAGAAGAAAGCAACAACTGTGATGAGATTTTAATTTAGAAGTATTAGGGAAAATGTATGAATACACAAGCTCTAGGCTGGACATTACAAGCAAAAATAAATCTTTGATAGCTCAGGAAAGGACAGGATTTTCCATAACTGAAGTCCACCACGGGATGTAACTGTTATTAATATAACTAATGAACAAAAAGATGCAATTTTATTACATCCAGTAGGAGATAAAACTCACACTTGGTTTGGTGATTTCATAGTTCTTGTTAGGTACCTAGAGAAAGGAATAACTGATGTGGAGGCATCTTGAAGAATAACTTTCTCCCAAAACAATGTGTGATCACAGGTTTTTTAAAACGAAAACATGAAACTCTTTATAAGGCTGTATCTAAAATACATAAACTGTTAGTTTACAGAATGCTTGAACAATGTATTAAGAGATTGTACTTTATTTGCAAAACATAGTATAGACTACTGCTGACAGACTGAACAGACTATTATTTTAGTGATGATGATTGCTGTTGAACAAGCGGAGCCATCATCATCATGTAACTGAACTATATGTATAAACCATGTACAGATGATATATGTTAAAACCTAGACAACAGATTATCTTCAATCTGGCACAGCAGTCAACAATGCCCGTGAGCTTTCATTGTGAGAAATAATCTTTCATGCATTGCTTGAAGATCAATCTTTTAAGAAGCTGCAACAAACTGGGGGGAAGAAAGAAGTGAAAATCCGTGCAGAAACCACGGAGAATAAGTGATGGTCTTCATTCAAACTGTAGATTACAGCATAGAGTTTGCAAAGAATATATGAATGCTTAATTGATCAGGCAACAAACTGAGTGTTAAAACTGAGTTTTATAGTAAGTGGGGAAAAAACCTTTAAGCAACCACATGATATGGCTTTTACTGTTCTTGCATAACTACTAGAAATGAAGAGGGTGGTTCCAGAAAGCTTCACTAACACGAGAAATGCAGTTTTCAACTTTGAATTGATTAGACGGGAAGCTGTAAGACTGCAAACGGCATATCCTAAACCTCTGCCTGACAAAAAAAAAGGATCATATGCTGTATGAGAAAGAGAGTGATTCAGAGAAATAGCAAAGTACAAGGAACCTACTGGTTAAAATTATAATATTAATATTATTTACAATATAATTATGATTAATTTAAACTTAAAGGTATCCAAAACTGCAGAGAGCACTCCTAGTACTATCTCTCAACTGACAAAAAGATTCACATTCTTCAGCCTGATGGCTACTCTCTTGCCAATTGAAGAGTGTTAGAGAATGTGGATATCTTCTAAGGTCAAAGAAGATGCAGGAATGGCAGCAGTGAAGAAGTCATCCTATACAATTAATCAGAATGATAGGCCTATAAATTGTGTCCTTTGCTGAGGAGAACATCTGTGTTTATTTTATGACTGTGAGAGAAAAGGATCCTGCAAGAGCTCTTGACTCCTTGTAAGGCTGCACCGTGCCATGTTCTCACTCATAGGAGAAGTCCATCAGTGATTGAAACCTTGTATTACTGACCTTGAGTTCTCTGGGAGCATTTGATATCCAGCAATGTGTGCGTGAAGATGAAAAAAGGGAACCAGAGCTGAAGTCCTGAGTAACAGTGTCCTCAAATCATCTGTCCTGACTTAGCAGGAAGTCAAATTTGTGTAGAAGACAAATTTGTATACATAATCTATTCCATCATTTTTCCTCCCTGCTTATCATGACCAGTCTCAAAAATCAACTAAGCTCCAAACTCTATTTCATTTTCAAGAGATCTGTTGATTTCTCTTTACTCAAATCAGCTTTACATCTGTGGGCAACTATTTTCACTTCATTCACCTATAGAAGATGGAAACTGGATTTATTGATTTTCAAAATGTCTCTTCACAGGCAGACCTGGCAGCTCATTTTCCATTTTCTTTTCACTGACATGTAAAAAACCATGGGAAATGGAAGTCTTATGCCTGCTGAAGACAGCATGGTATGTAATGTGTTGCCAGTTATCTTCAAAAATGCAATAAAGAAGTGATTTTGCATGTAACTGGTGGGTTGACCTTGTCTGGCTGCTATGTGCCCACCAAGTTGCTCTGTGACTCACCCTTCTCAGCAAGACAGGGAAGAGAACAGCATGAAAAACTCATGGGTTGAAAAAAAGGCAGTTTAGTAAAGAAAAGCAAAGACCACACAGAAAAGCAAAGGAAAACAATGATTTATTCTCTACTTCCCATTAGCTGGCAATGCTCAGGCATTCCCTAGGAATACGTCTGTATGTATTGTTATTTTGGAAGATAAATGCCTGCCTTCCCTCCTTTCCCATCCTTCTCTTAGCTGTTGTTGCAAAGTATGATATCGTATGGTATGGACCATCTCTTTGGCCAGTTTGGGTCAGCTGTCCTGACTGTATCCCTTCCCAGCCTCTTAACCACCAGCAGCCTACTGGCCTTTGGGGATTTGGGTTGTAGAGCCAGCCTTGATGCTTTGTGAGCACTGCTCAGATGTAGCCAAGACACTGGTGTGTTATCAACACTATCCTATCTACAAATACAAAGCACAGCACTATAAGGATGAATGAACATGGAGACAATACATGTCTGAAAATAAAAGCCAAGCTCAAGATTTACTTGTCATGATCACGTAGAAACCACGTCATAGACAGTGACGTTACAATGAAGCAGATTAACGGATAGAATAGCACCCACACCTGTTCTTTAGTAGAGCTCTAGGTGAGGTATTATTGTAAGTAATTTCCATTTTTTGGATAAAACACTGCCTGCAGGAGCCGGTGACAAGAGCACTTGAAGCTTTCCTAGAAGTTATTCATGTAATTGGTCTTAGAATATTGGTTTCTCAAAGCATCTGCAGACAACAACAAGGCTTGTTTACATGTTCTGGACTGAACCAGATCCCAAGGGATCCTGCACTTTTACCAACATCCAATCTCTGTAAACTTTAAAGGAATCCTAGGCAATCACCCGATATTCTCCCTTGGGCCGTGGTTAAGCTTGCATAAACAATTTTGTTTTGAGTGAGACATTTCAGAAAGCCTGCATAACTGACATTTTTCAGTGCAGCTTTGTTTTACTGAAAATCATTTGTCATCCAAAAAAGATAAAACCTGCAGTTGCTTAGATAAAATTTTTTAATATAAAAGTTTTGTGCAAACTTTCAGCAAGCATTTCAGATACGTAACCAGGCTGTGTAGGGCACGATGGGCTATTGCTGTTTGGACATCAGCAATCCAGCTGTGTCTTGCATCTCATCCATCTCTGCTGATGCTGAGGCAGATGAAACACTGCCAGTCAATTGAAGCAAACAGCAGCTTTTCTATTTTGCACACTCATCTTAAATTAATGTCTCTGCTGAATTTGTAAACACTACCTGGAAATCAAGCCAAATACTTCCACCCAGTTAAAAGCTTTTGGTTTACTGGGGCAGTGGACCTTTCAAACTACATAAAGGTACAAAGATAAGTCTTAAGGGAATTAGGTAGTTTGTAGTGTCTGCAAATTCAACTAATTTATCAGTATGTAAGACATTTAACAATCACCACACAGGAAAGCGTGTTGGAGTAAGTAATCTGATATGCAAAAAAGAAATTAATTTTACTTTGACACCTCTTCTTTAGCTCAGAAATTATGATCTGTGCCCTAGGCTATCAGACATCAATGCACAAAATTATTCACAAAGGGTTTATGGTTCAAGTGGTAAATCCAGTCATTTGCAAAATGTTGACCCAAGTGAGTCAGCACAGAGAGCTTGATCTTTCAGTGGGATGAAAATGTAATTTTATGGATGTCAAGTTGAAGTTCAAAAGTGACATATAGTGTCATACAGATAAATAGTTTTGCCAACAGCAATGCCATACTTCATAAGTACTTATCTGGCCAATAGTAACTGCTATGATGATTAAGAAGGCTGATAAAATGCATATTTTATCTCATTTTACATATCATGTGAGTCTCTAGAGCTAAAAATCAAGATAGGCCTTTTAAAGAATTGTTTTTAACTCCTATATGTAATGAAGATCTATGGAGATTTTTTTTTTAACTTATTCTTTTCATTACTATTATTTTATATGTACCACTTTCACAAGATTAAAGATGAGTTGCAGTCACTTCATTTTTGAATCAATGACAAATTGAAAGTTGAAAATGCTGTGTAGAATTATTGCATTAGTTAGATTGTAGTTGTGAACAATCAAAAGTGAAAGGAGGGATCATTTTTATTACTCTTTCATTTTTCCTGTGAGGACATTATTACTCTGTATAATTTATTTTTTCTCCCTCAAATAATTTCACATATAATAAAAAAGCATGTGAAAAGTGGTATGTAGGGCTTTCTGGATAGTGCAGAAGAATGTAACAGCCTATGATTATTTTATTTATGACAAAGAAATAAAGTGTAGCAATTGCTTCTTTAATTATCTGTTCCCATTTGAAGCAACTAGGTAAAGCCAATCTTCCAGTTAAAATGTAATCTCTCTAGGCCATTTCTGATGTATCTTGAATGAGTCCAATTAAAATTTAGGACTGAGTTCTTCTATATTTGTTGAAAGATGTTGCACACCCAAAATCTTACCCTTCTGAGTAAGTGAAGCTAGTGAAGAGATTTGTGTCCAAATAACTCATTCTGAGTTTAGACACATGTTAAACACAAAGACACACAGACCTGTTACCTAATCTTTTCCTTTATGTACAGTTTACATAAATGCCTTGGAATAGGAATACAGATAAAATCCTGTTAATAACTCGTATTTATTATAAATTGCACTTGTGCTGAAACCCAGTACTTGTGATTCCTGCTGTACAGCATGCAGAGTCTGACCCCAAAGATAACATTCAATGTCAGGCACTAAAAGGCTGAACAGGTCTATGTTATCATATACCAAAAATGTTTTGAAAATTAAAAAATATGTGCAAATCTTATTTTATTTTATTTTGATCAATTCTATTATTTGAAGGGTAGGGAAGAAGTCTTGGCTGTTTCAGTTAGGAGACTAGATCAGTGAAAGTCTCTTGGGCTATATGCTCAAGATGAACCCCTGAAGAGGATCCAGAATGAGTTCTCTCCCAGGTATGGCTTTTGGAAACTCTGGAGTGTGTAGGGTGTGGCCCTGCCTTTTCCATGGAACTTCTCCATGTGGCTCATCCTAAGCACAGTGGTGTGGAACTTCAGGTTGCACCTTGCACAACCACTTAGAGAGAAGGGTTGTTATTGTCTCTCTTTCTACCATCACAGTTTGTATGCTATCCATATGTAGTAGAGAAAACACTTCTGTCTCTGTCCTTGTTCCTTACCCTGAATATTGGTCTTGTTATTTTTTCTCTTTTGTCATGTGACATTAAAAAAACCCAACCAACCACAACAACAACAACAACAACAACAACAAAATTACAAAACTGGAAAACAAAGGGGGGGAAAAAAGGAGTAAAAAACCCTAAGTGTTTGTTGGATCAAAACAAATTTGAGTTTAGTTCTGATGTGTATGCCAAAAGAAACCTAAACTTAATCATTATAGTCATAGCAGTAGATAAGTAAATATTGCCAGCAGCATTCATCAGTTTCCTTATTCTCATGCCCTTGGCAACACATGCATTAACAACAGCCCTCAGTGGCAGTCCTGTCTAGGACTAAGTTATCCCTGGGTAAGATTAATGACTTTTAAGAACCATGAAATGTGAACTCCTGGCTATCTTCTCCTCTTCACTTCTAAACCTCTGCCTTCCATACTGACTGTATCTCCATTTCTCCGCTGAAGTTTTCAGCCTCCTATGCCTGCCTGAATCTACAAAAACTTTTTGAGTTACTCTTCCCAGATTTTTAGAGGAAGTAATTTCAATTTCTTGAAGAGCTTCTATGCAGGCAAGGCAAGATGAACAGAATGCAAATGTCACGGGATTTTTTTCCCAGGCCAGTATTCAGACTGGAGATAAAGATGTTTTTTTCACAATCATCTACTTCTTCTGCAATAAAGATATTCTGAAATTTTGTTTCCTAACTCATCTAATATTTCAGCAATGTCTTTATTTCATTCACCCTTTTAGTCTGATATCTTTCAGACATAACAAAAAAAAAAAATAGAAAATATGAAGATGTTTCTGAGCATGTAAGATATTTCATTTCGGCCTACTTTCCTTTCCTCTTCTTGCCTCCTCTATATTAAGCACTCAAATCCACATGAGTTCTTTCCTACATGTTTGGTTCTGTCACACCTGTGCTAGGAACTTCTTGTGAAGGTGTAAAATAAAAATATGTGAAGCAATCCCACAAAATGCTCAGATAAATACGAGATTAAATTAAAGAGCAGGAATTGCAATGGGATGCAAACATCGCAACTTATAGAGCTCTGCAAAGTTTACGGATTCAGATATATCCTTTGGGTACCTCTGAGTCTGTAAATCCCATCAGTCCTGCACCAAACATCCTCTGGAATATTTTCAGAGTATTCCAAAACGGTTGATTTAATATTTCTGGGTCTAATGCACTTAGCTAAGTGATTCTTTGGATGTTCCATCTATTAGTGAAGTTTTCTCACTAAAATATTTTTTTAATAGAAAAGTGAAACTTCTCTAAAAATCCCTGGTACACTACATTGGAGAGTTATTCCTCATGACCCCAAAACATCAGTGTCAGTTAGGAACTGTCACAGTGTCAATGGATTTCCATAACCAGTCTTGTTCTTCACACCAGTTAAAAAATATTTTTTTTTGTAATTTATAATATCCTGCTTTGTGTTTATGAAAAAATTTAAAAAGGAAACAAACATAAAGCAAAAGTCATAGGAAGTCTTAATAAATTCATTTACTTTTTTCATGTATTCAGCTTGGAAAAGAATTACAGGTTTAAATTAGAAGTTGTTATAGCTTTGTTTACGTTGTAGAGCATTAGTTTTACCACCTTTTTAACACATTTTAACAGCAAAATATATTCTTAACTATTTTTCCAGCACTGAGCTTGCTAACAGCAATCTTCTGTGTTTTAGCTTATGAAAAGCATCAGTCTCAAGGGAGTTCATTAACCAGATGCTCTGCTGGCTCTGTCTCCCAGATTATCTGCCTGTAGCATAAAAGAACAACAGCAGATGCAGTAGAATTGACCTTGCCTTTCTTATTAATATCTATAGCACTATTAAAGGCTAAGGCTAAGAGCATATATATCATGAACTGACTTATATATCACTAAAACTGATCCACCACTATAACATCAAATATTTACCTTACCTAGAGCTACAAGTTATTATATGGTTATTTTGTTGGAGCTCAAGCAAGATGAACTAAGAATTTCTGCTAATTATTAAGCTGTGATAAAAAATATGATTTGCCCCTCCCATAGATATCATATGTGTATGATCTCTGAGTCTCAGGGAAAACTTCAATTGGTGTGAATATATTCAATGAAAGAAATCACATCAAATGTGTCACCTAGAAGTAATTATTAGTCTAGGAAAATGATTAAAATTATTTAAAATTAAGATTTCAACTTGCCATGGTTATTTCTATGCAAATATGCTACATTTTTTCAGCCAACATGCAAGTCTTAATTAAAAGCAGACTAAAGTTTTGAATAGCAAGAAAATGTTAAAATTCATTCTGTAAACATAATTACTTGAGCCTCACCTAAAAATGAAAATCATATTTTTTGCTTGCTGCACTTCTTTTCCCTCCCCTTTTCTAATGAAGAAAGATGTCATACAATGCCCTATTAAATTACATGGTGAATGAGGGCTTGAGAGTATTAGTCAATTTCCTTTATAGTGACTACTTATAATAACTCAGAGTGGTATGTTCTATTGTAAATTTATTTTTATATGAAATACTTGCCTTCAATATATGAGATGAGTGATTTAATCCTCAGAATATGACATCAAAATTATGCCATAATTTGCAATGAAAATCATGATAAACACTTTTGTTGACTGAATCTACTCAGCCATATTTGATTGACAGTTTCAGCTCTACTGAAAGGTGGGTTAATACCTTAGAACTCCTTGGAGGTCAGCCTGATCTGTGTAGGTAGTGCCCTCTGCTAAAATGACACATTTCGCATATGGATATCTGATAGGCCAAGCTCATCAAAATTGGGCATGATACCTGCAAAACTGTCATTGGATGTAGTTTGTCCTTGGACCGTAAGAGTGGAGCAATCAAAAATCGAAGACTCTGTATGAGTTGTCTCTCCTTTGAGCTTCATTCTCAGGTAAGTCAGAATTAAATAAGGATCAGGGAAAAATATTCAGAGTTTAATACATTTTATTACTTTCCTTCCATATTTTTGGTTACCTGAAAAAATATGTTAGTACACTTGACTTGATTTTGGGAAGAATTTCAGATATTCCAGATCTTCAATATTCAGTGAACTTGCTATTTGTTCAAGAAAATCTCTTTCCATACTTCCCCATTTCCAAATTATATTAACTTCGAGACAGTGTGTTACTAGTTCATAGTTGGACTGTGAGAAGTCTGCAGGAACTTTTGCAAAATTCAAGGCATGGAGGGCATTTTGAAACAACTCTGTAAAGCTCTGACATGTTACTATTTAATTTAAAACCTGAAGAAGCACTTAGTAAACTAAAGAACTCTGGTACAGTCAGTCTAAAAGTTAATTTTGTTTTGTTTTGGGGTTTTTTTTTTTTGCTTGTTTGTTTGTTTTGGGTTTTTTTTTTTTTTTGGTACAATTCTTCTCAAGCTTGAAATAATATAGTTTGATAGTTAAGATTTTCTAAATTAGTTGAATGAAATTATAAAATGCTAACTATCAACTGCTAAAGAATCAGTTACTGCCAGAAAGTAAGCTGTTTTCTCTTTGGTTTCTTTTTATGGTCTCTTGTGGCTTGGAGATATGGAATAAAGCTTTGTTTTCAGAGAGTTCTGGTCCTGGTGGAGCTTCTGAAGTATCACCTCCTGTTCTTGATGTATTTTTATAATGTGTTCACAAATTATGAAAAGTAAAGCAATCACAGAGCTATCTAATTTATTCAGAATAAACGTATATAATAAATTAGAGGTGTTTGTATTATCTCGCTTAGAGACCAGCTGGTGCAGAGTGGATTGCACAGAAAAGCTTAAAAATATTTAGTGTACCCTTAGATATGAGCATGTTTAATTTAAAAAAATTAAAATGGAAGTGTCCTGGGGTAAACAGACAGGCTGATATATTGTTTAGGGAATTTTAAGGTTTAGTACCTTTTAATGCTCCCTTACTACACGGGTTTTCTTGCCTTTCTGTGTGCCTCTACACTGAACAGAAGAACTTGTCAATGCTCTTAGTTCCCCTATATTGCTATCATCAGTCCAGACTGGGAAGTATAACAAGGATGAGAGACCACGAACTGTACTGACCAAAAGTATCTAGCTGATAAATGCTATGGGTGCTCAGCAAATAGATTTTTTCACTCATCCACATAGACATAGTTGTTGCTGTTCAAAATCTCTTCTGGGATTAGAGTTTGCAAGAGACCACAGGGAAAAATATTTCCTTGGCTGCCATATGCTCACATAGAGAACCCGCATCCTCTTCTTAGTATGCATTGAATATGACAAAGATTGACGATTTGAAACCTTTATACAAATTCCTGAGATAGAAATGCAAAAATAAATTGAAACTTTTACTTAATTAAAGTAATTTCCCCCCATACTTATAAAAAATTACTTGAGCAGGCAATGCTGAAATATGTCAAAAATATCTCTTCTTGCCCAAGAGTAGGTGTGACATATTTCAGTATAAATTTTTGAAATACTGAAGTACTAAGTAATGGAATAAAGAAGGAAAAGACGTTCAGTACTAACTTTGCGGCAAATGCAATGATTACTTTTTACTGTTACATAAAACAAAGTGCAGGTGGATTTTTGTAGGAAGTTGTACAAATGAAAAACTATTACTAGTCAACCAGATAGCCTAGTCTATTTTTTTCATGAAGTTCATGAACAGTTTTTTTGTTCATTAAGTTCATGAACAGTTCATATGAAAAACAGTAATACAGATAACTACCTGTGAGGGAAAAGAGTTGTCTTACTAGAGAGGAAATGCTACCAGCACAGTTTGATATTATTTTCTGCAAAGCTAAGATAATAAGGAAGAGATTGTGAAGTTTTGGCAAGACACTCTTACACAGGTGCACATACAGGCAGTTTCTGTTTAGTTTTATGATCCTTTAATCACTAGGAATAATGTACAGTCTTGTCTTTGTCAAGTTCCTTTTCCATAATCTTAGTTGTGTAAAAGTCACCCAAACAAATCAAAGTCTTCAGAGTTGAAATAATTTAAAAATAGGAAATAAACTCAAGTGCCTAGTTACAATTCTATCTGGTATCTGAGTTTGTTCCTCTGCCAATTAAACATACAAATAATGCAGCTGGAGTTTATTGCATTGAGTTTATTTTTGCCTTTCCTAAGAAGACATTCCAATCACAACAGGGTTTCAGAGCTGGTCCCCATGTTCAACATGCTGAATGACATATTAATTAAGTTTATTAAGTTTACTTTTTCATTATAAAAGTGCCAGTGTTAACTACTCTGTCAAAAGGAATATTGTAATTTTGGCACTAATAAACTACGTGCTGTGGGAGAGAATAACAAAATTTTTGGAAAATGTAGGAGAAGAAAAGAGAAATATATCTACTATTTTTAGAAGGCACATTTCTTCAGCCACTGACACGTTTTACTGCTGCATTTGTACATGGTATGTGGATCAAACACACTTATCGAGACATGCAGTAAAGAGTATCAGTGGAATTGTAAAGGTGTTGAACACTATGAAATATAGTATAACAAAGAAAGGCGAAATAACAGAATTTTAGGGATTCTATGATTCAAAAACTTGTCTTGGTAAAGACATGACAGTTATATATTTATACATTCCCAATAGAAGATTATACCCTCAAAGTACTGCAAGCAAATGATGAGTATCTCCTAACCTGTGTTTTTCCTTTATATAACAATACCTTCTTACGTACCACTCCTCACATTTAGAAGTGACACAGTTTGCATTTAATTTAGTAACACCTGGAAATCCTCATTTCATTTAGGTATTTACCTAGAGAGGTCTGGAGGGCAATGTTGCCAGGAACATATTATCAAGGAATCAGCGAGATTTCTTGTAAAGTCATGTGATGAATGGTAAAAAATTGGTTAGATTTTTTAACCAGAAGATCAAACTATTTGTTCTGAATATATGCTATAACAATTATTTAGGTGCAACTGCTTGTTTTTCTTGCGATATTTTTCCGTTTATTTGAATTACTTTTTGCTTACACTTGATTTTAAATCCTAATGCTCTCTTTTTTTTGTGCAAAGGATAAGACTGCAGCTGAAAGACAAGTGTAGTTAGCATATTGCAAACACTGATATGGATTCAGGTTTTATGGATTATAGGTTTCTTTGTTTGCTAGTTCAGTATTTAGATATTACAAGTCATTTCAAGTGATATAATAAATACATTATTTTAAAGTTATGTGTAATAATACTGCAGACAGAGGTACATGGCATCAATTTTTTATGACATACAATCAAATGAGTTTGCAAGCTTGCAACACCACATACAGATTGTGACAGAAACATTAAGCAAGCTTAATAAGTGACACATTAGGTTCATTGTTAGAACATCCTTTTTTACCTTACATCCTTACTTTACTCAATCTCTGGGTAACTTGTCAAAGCAAAGAATTTTGAATTTTTGAATAAGGCAAAATGACCTTTTGATTAGGGGACAGCATTAGAAGAAAAAGTGTGATAAGACATCCAAGCAGCTGACCATTGTTAAAAGGCAGAGGATGTTCCATTTTATGAATAAGCAAGCTAAAAGCACGTGCCCACCAAAGGTGACAAATAAACATTTCTAAGAATCAGCTCCACAAAATGAGGATTCATTTATAACCCTCCTTCGTTTACTTTATGAAACAAACCAGACTTACCCCTCTGGTCTCCTCTTCGCAAAATAAGCAGTTTCTTCTTACCATCTTAGCAGTCCTTCTGTCCACCTGTAGCAGTTAAAATAATTCTTTTTTTGAGCTTGCATATCTAGAAGTGTTCATGCTATAGTAGGCTATTTTTACCAATGCCTGCTTCCACAAAAGTTATCCCTGCCCGTGGCAGGGGGGTTGAAGCGAAATGATTTTTAAAGTTTCTGACAAACCCAACTCCCTTAAGGGGAACATGGAATGGAGGAACAGAGCAGAAAATCCAACAATCTTTGAAGCAGATGTTGGATAAATGATGAAAAAACAGACCAAGTCCTGGGCCCTACAAAAGAGTGAATTGTGAAAGGAATGGGTTCTAGCTGTCCACCAAGTCCACACAGTGCACAGTTCTATTTTTACAAAGGCCAGTTTATGTTTTTAATAGTTATCAATACATTAGAGAGATTTGTCAGACTTCGCTTGCTCAGAACAGGATTAAATTCTCCAGAAAATACACAGTCTTGAAGAGAAAAAGCTATTAAAACTTAAAGTATATGCCTTAAAATAAGGAAACCAGTATTTAAAAAGATGATTATAAGTCCATCTTCCAGAAGCAAGTGCACTAATTACATTTTCCACTAGGTTTGCTTCTTGGAATTAAAAAGTGGAGTGACTTCTTCCTTAACTTATTAGACTTCTGTAAACAAAGTATCTGCTATTTTTTAAAATCATTATTTTTGTTAGCTTGGCTGCAGTTCATATCTAGATAAATTGTGCACTTGGTGTCTGCTAATGGACACAGAATTCTGCACATTTAAATTCTCACACTGCTGAGCACTGAGAATAGTTGTTCAAGTATATTAGTTTTACAAATCAATACTGTGAAAAATCTGATTTTTTATATAAAACAGATTTACACTTACTGTTATTTCTCTTTTTTGTCTGTTTGTTTGTTTTGTTTTTTGGTTTGGTTTGGTTTGGTTTTTTTGTTTCTTTGTTTTGTAAGATTATGCCCCAAGGATGACAGATCATCATCATCATCATCATCATCATGGCTGGGCTTTGCGAATGAAGATTTGGGAAGGGCTCTACCCACGCTCGCTACAAGCACGCTGATGGCTAAAAAGGCCAATTCGAGACAGACAAGTCTGGTTGCAAAAGGCACAGCAGAAAGACTCTCCTGGTGACATCGACAAGACGCGATTCTTTCTGCGCTGTCTCTTCTCC
>JAWWES010000041.1:30158924-30193877 GCA_035583135.1 Lophotriccus pileatus
GCTGTGCTCTCAGCAGCATGGCCTCAATACTCGTGACAGCTGCCTGTTCCAGGACAGACATGTTGGTCACATAATCCATCCAGTGGATGTTTAGGATAGAACGGAGGCAGCGCTGATGGAAGCGTTCTAAGAGACGCAGGTGGTGGCAGTAAATGACCCATGACTCGGATCCATATAAAAGAGTAGACAGAACAATGGCTCTGTAAACACAGACCTTTGTGGTTTTCTTCAGGTTTTTTTTTCACCACACTCTTTCATGGAGTTTGCCGAAAGCTCTGTATGCCTTTGCTAACCTGTTGTCTATTTCTGCATCAGTCTTACCGTTCGAGGAAATGATGCTTCTGAGGTAATTAAATTGCTGGACTGATTTGAGCTCTGATTCGCCAATGGTGATATGGGGAAGACGGAAGACTTCCTGAGGTGCAGGCTGATAGAGAAGTTCCGTCCCAAGGATGAGAGATACACTATTTTTATGGGGTTGGTTTTTGCCTCTAGTTGGGGTTTTATTTTTTTTTTTGTTGGTTGTTTTTTTGTGGGGTTTTTGTTTGTTTGTTTGTTTGGGTTTCTTTGTTTTTGTTTTTGTTTTTGTTTTTTGTTATTTTTGTGGGGGTTTTTTAATTTAATGAAACACCACTAGAAAAATCTATAAGTTGTGTTTAGTTTTTATTGTATTAGTCTCATAATAAAAAAAAAAAAAAAAAACAAAACAAAACAAAAAACCAGAAAAATCCTACAAAGAAAGGTTTATTATTTCAGTTTCAGATAAGACTTATTTGGTGAAATGTGCTTGACTGACTCCTTGCCTCTCAGTCACCTGAAAATTTAACCATTACTGGTGTGATCAGCTTGGTGTTTACTCGAATGCTGAGGAGCAGAACAGCAAGAGGTTTTGAATGTCCTTTTCTGTCCAACTGATGGACAGTTCAGGAACTGCCTTTCTTTTTAACATCTGGTCTCCAACGTTTGCAAAAGTAGAATGGGAGTGAAAGACCAGCTATTTCTAAGTTTGCACTGTAATATTACATGCTGGAAAAGAAGGAGACAGATGCAGTCAGGTGTGGAAAAATATAATTATGCAACTAACTATGTAGACATGTCTTGCTTAACGTGCCTGCAGAAGACCAGCACATATAATATCAAAAAAGAAAAGCTAAATGTAAATGCTGTGATTGTGGGATTCAGTCTGTCTGTTTTTACTGCTCTGAGGAAGCAAGCCACAAGTTTCACCTTTCAGTCTGCTCCAATATGGTGCCTGATCAATTTTCTTTAAATGTGTCAGCTTAACATTAAATACAAAAGTATAATGCATGCAAATTCCTCCCCACATATATAAGGATCTTTTTATTTGTAGGTACAGAGAGAACATTAGATAGACTAGAGGAAAAGTATTAAACCTCAATAACTACAAAATTAAAGATGCAAACCAAACTTGAAGGTACTCAGATGACAGAGTTGGAGGAGTAAAAAAATTAGTAATTGACAGATGTTTTGCTTTCTGCTTGCTCCAGAAAGAAGCCTTGATCACAGGTCACATATTCACTGAAAGGCAAATCCTCAGCCCAGTGCACACAGCTGAGGACAGTGGTCACACTGCATTCATGCCATCTTGTGAAACTTTTTGTGTGTGTCTTAAAGCAAAGAATCCCATTAGAGATAATAAAACAGCTCACCCAGTATCTGTAAACTTGAATTACTGTCACTGCTGTGGAAATGCGTACTCAGTGACTGTGGGGTAATGAAGAGAACGAATGTGAACTCACTCTCAATTCAGCCTAGCAACTAGTTCAGGTATCACTAGATACTGTAGTTTCATGGACTTGTCTCTGTATCTCCATAATATTATGGAGCTAAGAAGAAAATAAGAGCATATAACACTTTGGACAAGAAAGAAATAAGACTTATCTCATGAGCAACAAATCTAATAAAACCTGATTTGCTTTAGAATTTCATCTGAGAGTCTTCCTCCCCAAAGAACTTGTTTCCTCACACCTATGATATTTGCACTATAACACACTTGGTTCCCAAACCATGATCTTCTGTGCTTATCTTTAGTTTAGCTACATCTGTCTTGCCCTTAATTTGTGTGATGCAGGAAGGCCTGTTTCATAGCTGGGTCAGAATAATTGGTGAATTGTTGTTGACTTTTGAAAGAGAGCAACTGTGGTTTATCTTCTTTTACTTCCTTGCAATGTTTACTTAAGCTGTTCTTTCTCCAATCAGCTGCCAGCTTGGAGAAATTTTTAAGTCAGTCAAATTTCCATACAGATACAAAGGAATGAAGGGAGAAAACCCAGTAGGTTTCCACAGATGGTCAGGATAAAATGCTCTTAGAACTCTATCAGAGAGTAGACAGTTCTTTTACAGGCTTTTCTTTGGAGTGTACTAAAGGAATTCCATGCATTTATTTAATAGAATAAATTTAAGCTATCAAATTTTCAAAATAACTATGCATGAATTCTGGTCATTAAATGGATTTCTGCCCTCCATATAGAAATTGGCTTTTATTTTTTCTCTTCCGCTTATGCCAATATCAAAACAAATTGAAATATTTTCAGCAAAATAAATTAAGAGACCCTGTCAGATTGGTTAGCAACTGAATCAATAATACTTTCATGTGGCTTGAAGGAGAGCTGGAGTGAGATCCATGCTCCAAAGTAGGTATGAAAAGCACATTTAAGAGTATATCCTAGCAGTTGTACTGAAAAATTCCTCCTTGGCTTATACTCCACATCTTCTCTGGCCATGGACCTGGAATCAGATTTCTGAAGGAGCACAGAGGAAGTCAGGAATCTTCTAGGAACTTTGACTTTTATTATTCAGAAGAGATTTTAGAAAATATCTCAAGAACTAAAAAATCTGAAGTTCAAAGAAAAAGTTTTGAGCCTCACATACAGAAATGATTGGAAGAGTTTTCATATGATTTTCAGTATATAAATACCAATTTAAATAAATGTGGTAAAACTGGAATCCTGCATAGATCAATTTGACCACTTTGGCTATACAGAAGACAACTTTGAATGGACAGTTGTCCTTCTAACTTCATTTTTTGTGTGGCATGTATGCTTATCCCAATATATGAGTTTAGAACCCACATTTATTCCCCTAAGAACATAGCACACTAAAAGTATTTGGATTTTGGAAGTAAAAACTATCAAAAAGTAGTAAAGTCAGTAAAGATCAGTTGAAAGTTAATTGTTACAAAGACACATATATTTTCTAGGACTCATGACAAAACACTTCAAAATGGGAAAATTATGAAATTAATTTAGATGCACAATCAGAATTAAGCTTTTTTGTTTGCCTTGGTCTCTGTGGGAGTACACGGCTAAGTATTTATGTTCCTAAAGGTGAGGGAAAACTAGGCTCAGACATCTATGTTGGCAGCAAACCATTCTGCTGAAGCTTCTGAGGGAACCTGAGCTGAGCTCAGAGCTCACCCTGCTTTGTGAGTGGGGGGCTGCACAAGAAACCTCCTGAAGCCCCTTCTGTTCTGAATCATCACTGGTGATCCCGTGCCAGCAAACAGAGTGGACTGACTCTGGGTTTAGACTTATAGCTCCTCCCTTTCCAGCTGCATATTGCCACATACTGAGGGTATTGCCAAATCATTCCCTTGGCAGCTGAGCTGTGACTGATGACTCAGCTCCTTCACCTGTCCTCTGCATCAATGATTTGAGGCCAAGGTAACTGGCTATGAGGCTTCCCCAGGGTGCTCAATTAGGCAGGATAGGGAGATGGCAGCTCAGCACTCCCACCAGGCAGGCTGGGAAAAGCCAGATGTAGAGAAATAAGGGTGCTGAGCAGCAATGCATTAAAATGCAACATGTGTACTGAGAAACCACAGTATAGATGCTGATCAGTCTCCAGACAAGAAATGCCTAGAGGGAATAAGGAAGTTGGAGGCAGCATGCTCCTGTGGCAGGGAAGTCTTAGGTAGGAAGTGTTTTCAAAATGGCACTCTTGCATGCTAAACCATAATGGAGCAATCCCTGCAGAGATCTTAAGTGCCAAGTGTGAGCTACTGCGCTAACCAGAGCCATGCTCTGTATTTTGAAAATGTTTTATTTTATTACCTTCAAAATTCAACCAGTTTCTGGGAGAACAAGTCACGGTTATGGAGTGACTCAGTTACTCTTATAAGAGAAAGATTTTTGGGAACATATAAAGTAAATCTAATGAGAAATACAGAAAAAGAAACAAAAAAAAAAATCAAGCTCAGGACATGAATCACCTTCCAACTCCAACTGTATAATCATTACTATAATTAAATCCTCATAATTTAAGTTATGCTTCACTCAACAGAAAATTGATGACTTATGTTTTGATGGGAATTTTATTGTATTCCAGTAATCTGTTTTGTATAAATTAAGTCTCTAGGGTAAAATAATCATTTTGAAGCGTACATTTGTTTGGATTTCTTTTCACACTACAACAGCTCTTACTCTGAAAGTGGCTAATGCTCTCACAATTTGGAAACAAGGCAATGATTTACTGTCTGTGGTATTAATTAAATAAGAAACACACTGACAACAGGAGACTTAGCAAAAAGAAAATAAAAACCAAAATGGAATGTTCTTTAGCACTAATCCCCAGCACTTACAGCTTATTCTTGAAGAGTCAATTATCTGAGTGCAAATCCCTTTACTAGCCATGCTCAAAAATCTTATATTTTCCCCTATGTGTATTGGAGTCTCAGCTTATTTATCTGGTGTGCAGGAGAAAGCAAAAGCCCTGGCTTGTTACTGAGAATAGAAAGTTGCCGTGAGTGCCTCTGATGTTGCCCATACCCATGAGAGAAAAAAAAGTGAACAGTAAAGTTGCCATCGCTGCAGTCCAGCCAGAGCAGGACAGCAAACCATAAGGCCTGCAGAGATGGTGGAGACAACAAGTTTGCAGTATCCTACAATAAATGCTAAGTATTTCACCCATTTTACCTCACAGAAACTTCTTCATGGGCTGTACACTAGTGTCCCAAGCTGTTCATCCTTAGTGGAGCTTTCGTTGTATAGACAAATATTACATTTGCTTACTTCAAATCCAGTTTTGATAACAATTTATGCTTTCTCAAAAAATTTGTGAAAGTCCTACTTGTTTGCCCAGCTATCTCCTACAACACAAGGTTGCTACCTCCTTAAATAAATACCTCTTTGTGCATTTAGGTTTACATTTTGTGGATCAATAATTTGTGTGTTGTCTCATCTTTCTTTTCTCTATACCCTTTAGGCAAGATGTTGCCTGAGCATGTTGGCTTATCAACACATCACCCACCTTGTGCCATCTGGAAATTTGCTAATGGTAGACTCAATCCCCTTATCCAGATCATCAATAAAGATATTAATAAAAACCATTAAGATCATCAAGTCCAGCTGTAAACCTAACACAGACAAGTCCATGTTCCTAAGAGCCGTGTCTAAATGTTTTCCTAGAGTGGGATGACGCTGTACTATTGTGTACAAGATATGCATAAGGTAGGGATGACGTGAGGTTTGAGGTAACCATTACCACCAAGGGAGGTTGTTAGAGGAGAAGTAGAATATCCCAGGGCACTGGGATAACTAGAGTCCCATATTTGAGAAAAATGAGTCTGAATAGGTGCTTGCCTTTTCCCCAAGGCCCCTGCCAAGGGTACTGCTTGTGATGAACTGTAGCTCAGTGCTCTCTACTAGACCAAGTTCTTCACAGGCTTTAGTCACTGCCATACTTCATTTATGTAATTCTCTAAAGTTGAGACACCTGGTAGCTTGCCTGGGGTAATGGTCGGCAACTACAAAAAGAATGTAGGAGAGTTTCAGACAAATAAAACCTGTTTATGTTCACCAAAGAAGAGATTATAGAATGGCAATTTAGGAGGCATCTGTATTCAGAAGTTCTTTGCACTTCAGAAGCCGTTAGGCACCTAAATTTTCCTTTAGAACTCCTGTCTGAGCAACATTTGTATGTCATTTAACAGAGTGGGCCCTGATTCCACATTTAAGAGTTGTGACTTAGGCAAAATCTTCACTGAAGTGTGCTTCTCAGTGTGAACATCTGTATCTGCTAACTGCAGCCAATTAATGTTCAAGGTCTTCTGGCTGGTAATTAATAAACTCCTTGTGAAATTATCTTCTAATATGTAATAAAACCTTATAGCTGGAAATGAGGATGCCTTTCCAGAAATTGCCAGTTTCTAACATCCTTTGGTCTCTCTGTGGCTCATACATAATTGCTGCTGTTCTTCTTGTAGAAGAAAAAGATAATCCTTCTAGCCTTAGAAAGCTGTCTCAATGGGGGCAATAAAAGACCTATGATATTTAAGGGAAGGATTTTGATTTTTAACCTCAAAAATTGAGAGCTATAAAAACCCAAGGCAAAAATCCATCAGTTTGCAGGAAAAAAAACCCAACCAAACTCTTATTATTCCCCCTAAAAACCACAGAAAGTTTTGAGAAGTTTGAAGTATTAAAAAAAAAAAAAAAAAAGGAAGCAGAGAAACAGGTGTAGTGGTACAGAGTTGTACCACTCATAAGTTTGCTCATAAGTTTGTTTGGTTCCTCTAATTCTAAATTTTTTTTTTTCTGAGTTTTACCCTTCTACGTTTTTTTGAAATAAAGAAATGCCTGACATTCTGAAGTATAGCAAGTTTATAAAAGCCTATCTCGTAGAGCCACCCGAGAGTAACTGTCTAGTTCTTCATCTTTATGATGGAAACCTGTGTACTCAGCACCGGTAACACTGAAGACGTAACACTTATATTTAGTAGGAAAAGGAGACGCATATATCTCTTCTAAGAGTTACTTTCAAATGCAGCATATTGCAGGATTCAGCTGTCACTAGGCCTGGAGGACTTGAGCTTTTTCATAAAAAAATCTCCTTGCAAAGTCTCTGTAGGCATGTAGACCAACTGCTTCTTTATTTTCAAATTGTGGTTTTAGTCATTTAGAGTTTCCTTAATTGGATTTCAAGCCTTTTCACTGTTTTAAAGTGCATTCAGTTTGAAATATGGCTTTTAGCTAGCATTCTACACATCAGGTCATAATCAGTGGCCAAAGGACAGATTTTGATTTTTTTTTTCAGTGA
Source organism: Lophotriccus pileatus (assembly GCA_035583135.1). NCBI lineage: Eukaryota > Metazoa > Chordata > Aves > Passeriformes > Tyrannidae > Lophotriccus > Lophotriccus pileatus. The sequence goes on from JAWWES010000041.1 coordinate 30,165,981, forward strand.
TTTTAATAGGGTAGGAACATTGTTTGAGAAAAACAGTGTAAAATAGGTCCTCAACTGAGGTAAAACTGCCTTTGGCTGTCACAGAGTTATGTCTTTTTCTATCAGTAAAGACTCTCATTTCAGACTGTTAAATGTGTCTATGCTAGGAGCTATTTTGATTTCAATAGCTCAAGAAGCAGTTAAAAAAATCAAATTTTCTTTTCTTTTGTACTACTTATTTTGGTTTTTTTCTAATTTTAGTTCACTTGGACAGAAAAATCTGTACTCAGTAGCTTGGTTTTCTTCTTACATATTGGGAGAAAATTACAGTAGATGTAAGTGTAACTGTAATAGTAAGCATCATTCCCATGCTGGTTCAAGGTAGTAAAACACAACTAACTATATGGCTAGAAGAAACAGTGACCCCTGAATGCATAAGATGTTCAAGCACCATTTTTCTACAGAGATACCAACAACACAGAAATGGTCCCCAAGGGTAAGAATAATCCAGAGCACTTGTCTGGTGTACCAATATCTTAACAATGAATGGTATGACATGAAAGAATTTTAGCACTTTGTGCAAATAAAAGGGTATTCTCAAAACCTCTTTCTAGAGCTTTGCTATGCTACTTTTCTTTATTTCTGTAATAGAGAAATGAACCTCTGATAAAAATACATGCTTCGACTTACACAAAGCAGTTGTATAATTAATGGGCTTTTATGCAAAAAAAAAAAAGACTAAATGCCTGTTTATTTTATCATTACTCAAAGTATGTCTAAAGCTAATCCATATGTGGGTTTTTTCCTATAAGATTGTTGACCAGTGAAATTTTATTCATAGAACTTAAAGCAAAAGAATCTGTCTGTATTTGGTAGCTTTTATTATCATCTAAATTAAATAATACTATGTTTTCCACAATAGATTGTAAAAAATACAATGCAGACCACCTATTTGAATGTTTCTTTTTTCTATTCTTCCTCTCAGTTGCCAACTTGTTAGGTTATATTATCATAAAATTTTAACCCAGTTATCTTTTTAAAAATCAGATCTACCATCTGATTATTAGTCAGATCTAAAATTAGATTAAATTGGTCCACATCTTTGTGAATGACCACATTTGTCTTAAGAACATTTGAATAACTGAATTTGCATATGAGAATATGATTTATGGGACCAAGTACTGTCCACTATCTTGGTACATTGGCCATTCATGGCCATTGTACATATAACTCAAAGATATATAAGGCCTGTAGAGTTAAGAGTGAACCAAAGCCTGGAACACTAATATTCTGTGCACTGCGTACAAAAGCAACGACAGAGAAGGCATTTTCAGATTGTTTTTTTACCTCTCCTCCCAAGTTCATCGGGGGCTGAAGAGCTGTAGGAAAAAACTCCAAGTAAGAGATGAAGAGATGCTGGAGAACGTTCCTCAATGCCCCCACATTTTCTCCTTGGTGATTAGATACTGTGAGCCTGCCTTTCTATTAGAAGGCAGTTAATATTAACACTCACAAGTCTAAACAGACTCATATATTGCCCATGGTGTGACCTGGATATTGCCAGTCATTCCCAAATGCAATAATTCTTAGTGCGATGTGCAAGAGATCTGTGGAGGTTTAGAATATTAAAATGCTACTCTCAGGCCATGCTAAGGGCATGAAGTAAGAACACAGCTTCAGTAATGATAAAAATATGACTTTCTACATTTCAAAGAACGCACACCTGACTCATGAAGACTCACACATAAGTCAGGTGAATTTAAATTAAAAATTTAACACCTAATTAAAGTACTTTAAAATAATCAGTTCCTCATGGCAAACATGATCAGGAGATTAAAAAAATTTTGAAATGGTAAAAAGAATATATAAGAAAATGTAAAAGCCAAGGCCCCTAAAAAGAGCAGAAGTTATTAATTCCTACTCATGTGACATCTGTTTTCCACTTCTGTAAATGCATATGCATAAAGACAATATCTATCCAGGTTTTCAACATGGACATTTCTAAAACACAAATTGCTCCTGTTTAAATGTTCTTGTCCAGACTAAACCTTTTATAAAAGTTGTTCTTTATAAAACTTGGGATAGTACAATGGGAAACCTGCTCATTAATATTCATCAGCTACTGTCTTCTTTTTCAGAAGGCTGAGTGTTGACTGTATTTCAGCTCATCTCGAAAGAGATATCACTAAAAAGTAGACAAATAATAGGCTTATGTTGTTATAAAGCACTCTAGTGTGATTACCTCCTATATGGATGTCCTGTTGAGATTTTCCAACATTAAGGAAGTTCTCTGTGGAATATGATAAAGTAATGGGGAGTATGTCTGAACCCAGAAGTTTAGAAGCTCTCCCTTTGGGGAGTCCCAAGGTAAATACAACACTGGGGAAGATTGTCTCAGTTGAAGCAGAAGGTTAGAAGTAAATGACTGTGATGGAGCAGACTATTTGATTTCTCCAGGTGCAACCATTCCCAGGACACTGTGGTGTGCACCATTCTTATGGCAGGTATAAATTCACTTCTTTCTTGCCTATCAGTAAAAAGAACGGGGAAGTCAGAGAATGTGTCCTTCCAAACAGCCTGTGCAGAATCAGCAGGAGGGAGCTTGACAATGGTCTTGCAGGTTAAGGGAAAGCTTCCAGCTGCAGGGATTTGCTGATGAAAGAATAGACCATTCCCAGCAGCAGACTCAAGGACTTATGGATGTGGGGTTAGGGTCAGACAGTTGAATTTATTAACTTTTAAAACATTCATAGAAAGTGAGGGGCTGACAGAAATCAATATTTTCTACATGAACATATGCCAAAATTTTGAATCCACACCAGTATGAGCAGGGCAGGACAAAGAAGGTCTGCTCACAAAGTGGTTTTTGACCACTGGCTGTAGAGGGGTTGACCATGCTCCTGCAGCCCAGCTTAAACTTGTGGGAAGCCCCTTTCCTGATCGCCTGTCCACAAAATCATGAGGAGATACAGTAAGGATAAAGATTTTTTTATTGCAGATAATACAGAGTCCATATCATAGAATTTAGACATTAAAATAAGAGAGAAAGAGAAATGACTGGAAAAAAGGGGCTGAAACATAATCATGGGGAAAAATTACCACAAAGAGATGCTTCAGATGTTACACAGTGAAATCTGTACAGAAAGTAACACAAGTATGTATGAAAGTATTAGATTAAAATGTAAAACAGGAGAAGTTTGATCACATGGACACTGGAATCAATACTGTGATGTTCAGAAAGACTGCATGTATGAATCAAGAAAAAGAGTCTTGGCATCTTAGGGAAAAAGGTGACATGAATGCCAAGCATATGAATAGAGCCCCATGTGTGAATCTGTATGAGTGAACCCAGTGAAAGTTACGTGCTTAAATTTTGTCAGGCAAACATATGAAAGCCTTGCCTGATGTCTGGATCAGTGATTGACTTGGACATGTAAATGATGTCATGGGCACTGAGCAGGGCCCTGGGGAAGGAATGCCTAGATAGGAACTCTGCTGGCACTTGCTTTTCTCAGGGTCACTTAGGGCTCCCAGGGGTCTATGTTAAATTGTAATTGCCCAGGGCAAGATGCAAAAGTTTAAAGATTCAGAGCTTACACTCAAGAAAAGCATAAGAACAGCATAATCCTGACTAGGGCCATTGGTGGATACCAGATGAGGATCCAGCCCAGTATTTTCATATTGGTATCTCTGTTCATCTAATCCTTCTGTTTCCATTTTATCGAAGCAGCATAAAGAAACATTTTTTTTTCCTAATGTCTTTTTAGTTTTTCTGTATAGACTAACATGAACATTACTTTTTTTAGGTGCAGAAAATAATAGTATTCTGGAGCCTCTTTACATCTGAAGTCAGTAGATTAAGTGTAAGTATGTAATACAATATTTCTATATTCCTCTCTATTTCCAAAAAAAAAAAACAAACCAGTGCATGTGGTTTTTTTATTTTTATTTTTATTTCTATTCCTTATACTGTGTTAGCAATCTTTTTTATTTTTTTTTATTTTTTTTCCTTTTCCTTTTTTTTTTTTTTTTTTTAAATCCCATCTCTATTCCTTATAGAAGATTTAAAGTAATTTCACAGCTGAGTGGAACCCTAAACAGAGCTATCTTAGTGTAATGAAGCAGAAAACGATTGCTCCTTAACAAGACTGGTATATAGTGACAAACAGCTCATAAAAATCCCATCTGCCACAAAATACTTTCATTTTAGTTGCTTTCACAACTAAATGCTATGTTTCCTCTTTCTTTTCAGAAAGAAAAGAGGATATATAAAGCCTAACCCATCAAATTGTCCTTTGACAAAAGAGAAAGAAAAAAAAAAGAAAAACCAAACACAAAACAATCATCTTATAAAATACTGACACTAACCATTCCAAACATCACAAAGGTGTAATGTCACTTTTGGATGCATTTATAGTACACCTTTTTTTTTTTTTTAATATCAAAAAGAAAAATCTAATCAGTTATACTGTAAAAAAATTTTTCTGATGATTTAAAGCAGACTGTCACTGATTTTGTATTGTAAAAATAATCCTTTAGAAACTGAAATCAAATGGAAGGTAACTGGAACTTGATCAGTTGTAATCCTCTTTAATTAATTGATAACTAGTTCTGCATCCTGTAGCCTCTTTCCTATTTTAAGAAGAATAATACCCACTGACTAAAGTTCTCCAAAGTATTTACAGAAATTCTTAATCAGAATATACTTCCTGTCTGCCTGTTTTCCAAACACTGTCATGAATTGCTGCAGTTCACTTGTTAACATGCTGTTAGAAATATGCCTTGCTGTGGGCATTGCTCCTTTCTGTCAAATGGAAATAACCATTTCTTGTGCCTGGTCTTGCCCAAGGAGATCATGTTTTTGTTTTAAAAAGATGGTAAATCACTTATCTCTTTGCAGGAAGACCCACTGTATCCTCAAAGCAGCAATGAAACCTTTTTGTGATGCTCATACACAGCCTGCTATGCACAACTATAAGCTCCTGAATAGTGATCAATCTTATCTGAAATGACATTCATATTTACTCTTCCACCTTATGGAAAGAGAAATAATTGTTGAGCCCTATACTTAGACATAAACTTTTGCCATTGTCTTCAAATCCACTGGTTTTAGTGTGTCTTGGTGATTAATGCTTTTTCTGGAAGATCATAAATTTATCCAGCTAAGTAATCAATTTCCGAGCAACAACATCACCTTTTCCAGAGATGTAATTTCACACTGGATGGATGAAGACTGATCATCAGAGCTTGATAAGCAAGTCAAGATACAGAATGCAAGGCTACCTTCTAATTCTTTGTGCAAGATTTGGATTGTATTTGGTTTAGGAGTTGTCCTAACTGTGGCAAAGACAGCCAAGGAGATAAGCCATTGAGACACCTTAACTAAAGAGAGGGAAAAATAAAGAGCATACATTTCAGCTGTTGGAAATGCAGCAGAAATTATTATAATTTGTTTATAACGCAGTGCATGCCACATCTTATACAGACAAGAAGCGTCATATTTAAAGGAAAGTTTTCAAGTGACATTCAAAGGGTCAAAGTACTGGTTACAATCTTATTTCAGTAATAAATATTAGCTGGAAAATCCGGTAGCATTTGATACTCACAGACATTTTCCTACTCACTGAACTGATTTTTCAACAAAGCTCAATGTAGTTTGTTTCAAGGTGTGTAGAAAAGCCATACCCAGAAGGCTTCTTTTTGACTTCCTAACAGCTGTGGAAGTGACATGATGGCAGGAGCATCCCTGAGAGCGCCTGGAGGTTGTTCAGTAAAGTGCCTTAAGGCTAGGAGAAGCAGAAAGCAGTAGAGGGACAAGGCAGAGAATACTTGATTTCCACAGGTGTAAACCTAATCATAGGTAGTGAATTTGCTGTAGATTCCTCATTGTGTAAAAGAGCAGAGTCTGGCCTGTGATTATCATCTTGCTAAATTTGATCCACTCTCCTTGATGACAAGCATTGCCAAGTGCTGGTAGGGGTCCTTTGGGATGTGCTGAAGCCCTTTTTTCCCCCATACAGTTCTTGCACTATGTCCTCAACCTTCCAGCACAAAGTTCAGCAGCAATTTGATGTGGATAAAAAAGGAGCAAAGAGTAAAGCGAGAAAAGTTGTCCTGTAAAGCTGGCTGAATTAAAGTTGCAAGCAATTTTGAAATTTGAACCCTCAGTGTCACTGGTTTTGCAGAATTACAGAACATTCTGAGTTGGAAGGAACCCACAAGGATCAAAAAGTCTAACTCTTAAGTCAATGGCCCATACTGGGGATCGACCCCATGACCTTGGTGTTATTACCACCAAGTTTTGTGAGTTTTAACCAACTGAACCAAGCTCAGGATCATTTTTTTTCTTGATATTGCTGTCAGTATGTGAGTTGCTAAAAGAGTATAAGGAATTAAGTTTGAAAGCTTTTCTCTTTTCTTGGTCCCACACAATTTTTTCAGCTTTTATGAAAGCTTAAATTAGCCTGGCCTAGAAGCAGAGGTGGAGTATTGCCTGTATACTCACACACTACACTGGCAAACTGGGAGTAATTTAGGGTACAATGCAGTAGTCTCAGCCTATACTAAGAGCTCCTTGGCTTTTATATCATTATCATGCAGAGATTTTAATTGTACTGGGTGAGGTATAAAGAAAAAAGCACTTCTACTCAGTGAATTCAAATCTAATAATGGGAGACACATGGATAATAACATTAAGTAACCAATAAAGCCAGCTCCTTGGCTTTTATTAAGAACCTTTTGTGATGAAAGCATACAGAGCCACCACTGAGTGGACTGTGTGAGTTGATGTTCCCTTGTTGCAAAGATTGGAGGCTTAAGACCATCAGTTTTAATTATTTCCAAGCGTGGTTTCAGGGCAGCTGTGACTGTCAAGACAACTGATAGCACCCAAATTACCCAGTTTCATCACAAAAGTGTTCTCCCAAATCCAGTTGATAATGTTTTGTTCTAGCCCATATTTAGGTTTCTAACTGTTTCAGTGGGCAATTAAAGAACTAAATAGGTGCTAGGAATTTATATCCTTGATTACATCTGGACTTGACCCTATGAGTTTTGACACAAAACTCAAAATGTCTACTAACTTACACTGTTTTTTTTTTCCCCTGGATTTGAGCAAGCTATGTAAGATGATGTGAATAGTTTGAAAAGCATTCTACAAATCAGCAAGGTAAAGAAGAACTGTTCAGGTACCAATGGCATTACATTCTTGTTTCAGTCCAAACAGCTTGATGTCATAATTCTAACAGAATCTCCACAACTGCTTAACTCAAGAGTGGCAAGACCCGAAGTAAGTTATTTAATGTGAGAACAAAAGAAACATTCATCTAAGTCTGATTCCACCTTTGATGTCTGCTGGCAGCAGATGCTTAGAGGAAAAGCAAAAGATCAGTTCAAGCATAAATTGACACTTCCATGAGTAGAACTTTCTCTCAACACCTGCAAATCAGAACTATTAAGTCTTGCAAAGGTTTGTCTTTTATTATTTGGGATTTAATCAGGTTGGACTTCCCCCCCCCCCCCCCCAAAGAAATGCCGTTTTATAGCAAACATTTTCAACTCAGCTTTTAAGAAGTTAAGAGGGTTTTTTAAATTAGATTAATCTATTGAATTATACATTTTTCTTAATTTTTAGCATTTTCTAAATATTGACAGATGGTAACTATCACCTTTCAGAGAGTTTCTCTGTTGGAAAGAGGTCAAATCATTGTTTTGATTTTCTTCCTTTTTTCATTCTTCATTTTTCCATCAGGTGACATAACAAAAGACTGGCCTCCATCAACGCCTCCAAACTCTACGATGTGTTGTCTGCTCTGTCTTACTCCTTTTATTCCTCCCTCTACTTCATTCTCCCATGTTTGCTTCTCCATGATCTACCCTGATCTTTTCCTTTCCACACCTTTGGTCCTTCCCTTAAACACCTCTTAACAAGGTCTACATAACCTCACAAGTGCCTCCTGATATCCCCAAACACTCATGATTATAACCTTGGCCCTTTATTTCCAGTGACAAACTTCAGTCTGACCCTCAGAAAGGCTGTGCCTGAGCAAATCCTTCAGTGATCCATCAGGCATCAACCAGAGAGTTCTGGTCCTTGCTACTGTCTTCAATACCACCTTCTCATTACTGCCTGTGTGTTTGTGTGCTTAATCTTTCCTTTTCCTTGTTATCTGTTATTTCTTTTATAGAGATACACAAATGTCTGCAACCAGGTAACTTAATGAATCCTATATTCCTTCAATCCATTTATCCTGACAGTAAGGAACAAAAAATTTGAATTCTAGTGTCCATTATTAAACATGTTTGAATCAATGGACTCTTTTAAAATAAGTGGAAAATACATTAATTGACTGGTAATGAAATTTTTAGTTGAATTAAGTGTCAGTGGGAAACTGTGCATTGAAATTATTGCCAATAATTCCATGGAGTAATGATCTAACAGAGCATTATGCTAAGTTCTGTAGTGTGCTATAATCTGCTATATGTTTGACATTCTAAAAAGTCTATATTCAAACCAACTATCATAGATAAAAAGTAAAATATTGTAACAATCATACTGCTCATCAAAGAAGTGATGAGCAAAATTCAAGCAGCATAATGTTCAGAACAGACAGACTCCTCTCTGCATATGGCTAACAGAAAAATGGGAGCATGTAGGTTTTGTGAACACTGTGTATCTTCAATCCAAAGAAAAGTGATTCCCTTTGTTGGAAATTCTAATATCTTTTTTTCTACACAGTGGTCAATGATAAAGAGCAGTGTTAAGACAGTAAGAAGATTCTTGATGCAAAAATCAAGGTTTGTAAAAGACACATTTTAAAATGTCGTTCTTCATGAGCAATGCATTCTCAATTTTTTCTTTACTTTTCTATTAGATATACAAATCCCATAAAAAATTAAAGCTCTCAGATACTGCCAACTAATCCCCTCTCCCTTACTTGATATAGTGGAATGAGAATTTAAAATTCAAAGGATTATGAATAAATCCAGATCCTGAAGGTACAAATGCTGTTCCAGTTGACTTCAGTGGAAGATTCACATGTACATCAAAACGAAGGATACAGCCTTTATCATTTAAAGATTTCTGCTAAAACTCACTTTTTAGTAATGACTACATTCTCTATTTCAAGTGCTTTCAATTTGCCAGGAAACTTGAGCATAAACAGGCTTTAAATCATTCAGTTGCAACTCTACTACTCTCCTTCTTTCAGAACATCATAGGATTCAAAATAATTATGAGATTTCTCACTAAACTAATGAATTCAAGAATAGTACAACCTACAAGAGCTTAGCTGCCTACACTAGTGCCTTCGATCAATGAACAGCACCTCAGTGTTACCCAGATTAAAGCAGGGGTTACTTCCAAGCGTGCAGGACTCATTTTTAGTCAGATCCATCAAGAGCAAGCAGAACTTCCTATTAATGCTTGATAACACTGGTGAGTTTTAAAGGTCATCCAAAAATGAATGAAAGCCCATAGCACTTCGTCTTTTCAATGATTTGTGGAGTTGTTGACATTGTGCATAGCCACAGACACACATACAATTTTTTTATTCCAGACTGAATTTTGATAGAGACACTGGAGTGTGATAGAACTAATATATGATTTAAAAAAAAATTAAAATTTTGTCACTAACATCTGGAATGCAGTTCACTTTTCCTTTCAGTGTCTTTTAGAGATATGATGATGTATCCAAATTTAGGTGACTGCATATATAGTTTTATATACTTTCTATAAGGTGTCTCAGCTCCCGTGACAGTCTGGAGCCCAATCATGATTAATACAGTAAGCAGCCCTCTCAGAATAACTCATCATCAAAAAGTAGAAATGAAAAATGCAATTCAGTTTTCTAAACATGAGCGTTTGGCACCATTTGAGACATGATAGTCACAGCTGATCATGGGAAAAGCTCTCTTGACTCCACTGTCTGTATTGTCAATAGTTCACATACCGTAAACCACATCTGTGACAAGCAAGGGCCATTTAGAAAGCCCTGGGACATGAGACCTGGCCTCCAACTGCCATTTCACAGGTGCATGTGTCTCTGCTAGTTCCATGCACAAGGCTGTCTCAAATACTCTCAAGTACCTTACATGGCACCAAGCTTCCACATCCAGGCAAAACATTTTGCCCTGTGTCACCTCTAAGTATGCTGGAGTTGAAATAGGTAACCCTAATGAAGACAATATTATTATTACAATATTTTGAATACAAATATTAAGGTGCCTCAATCTCATCCTAAATGCTTTATCTACATGGACATCTCCCTTATCTTACCTTGTCTTAGCCTTCCGTTTTTGGAAAAGACAAATTGTCCCCTGGAAGTGCTCATGGCTTTCACTTAATCACACAGGAAGTCTGGACTAAAAGCTTACTAGCTTTTTGATGGCTAGAAAGCAGTCTGTGAACCTAAGCAACATCCTAAACAGCCTGAGATGAGAACAGAGCTGGAAAAATGAACCTATGAAACATGAGCTCCCTTCTTGCTGGGGAACCTGTAAGAGAGGTGTGACATCTCTGGGGTGTCCAAAATGACATTCAATGTGTAAGTTTATTGATTTGAATAGATCCACTAAGGTGAGTGTCACACTAAAAGGATCTAGAAAGCATTCAGTTTTGGTTTGATTTTTAATTGCAAACAAAAAAGGGTAAGCTGCTCTGACAACCAAACCAGACCATCTCTGAGACAGCCACTTCCCAATTTTTAAGTATCTTAAAAATATGGTGTTAGAAATTGTATAAAAATTATATATATATGTTATATATATATAAAATATGTATATATTATATATAAAATTATAATACACATATAGTTAATGAAAATTTCCTATTAAAGAGTTGATTAATATTTCACCAATTAGGGTGAAGAGATTCACTGAATTTCATCTTACTGCTGCTGAAAATAATAGCTTCTTTCTTACTATGTTGAACAGCAACTTATAAACGCTGTAAAGCAACTTACTTCCAAATATGTTGTATATGGTTGCTGGTTTTTTTTAATATATATGTAGTACATAATTGCTACATTACACAACTGAGAGTGATATTTAAGTATAAAAAATTGCTATCCTGAGTAAGGAAGAGCAACACTTCCATAAAAATATAGTATTTGTTAACTAATGACAATATAACTGTAATGATGCACTGAGTGGAATTAATGAGTGAAACCTACTGCTTCATAGAATTTCACACATAACTTTACTTTGCATGGATCATTAATATTCATGGATAAACTGTGTCATTTGATGTGTATTAATAATGTTCTCTGGAACCACACAAAAAATGACTCATAAGTGTGGCTGGAAGGAGTAAGACACCCTAATTAAGTCATAATCATTAACATGGATATCAGATTATTTTCAATTACTTATCTGGATAACTCACATTTTGAGACATACAGATGGACATAGTCATGGGCAATTCAGTTCTTGCTGCACAGGTAGGTCACCTTCATTTTGCTTTATATCTAGTTACCTTATTCATGAAGTAAATTGAATTAATTAAGGATCTACATGTAATTTTAAAGTGTAATCATGCAGGCTTCGATTTTTGACCTGTTGTGTAGCATAGAAGAGGAACAGACAATCCCAGAGGTGGAGCTAGCACCCATGGGCAAAACACTTTCTCAACTGTGCAATTTGAGACATGAATTGGTACTACAAAACTGCAGAGCTGGGTTTTCTACTCCTCAAGGCTCATGTTTCTCTAGATAGGAGGGGAAAAAGGGGGAAGGGAAGAAGAATCAACACTCTGGGTGGCTGATAAACATCTGGGGTGTCAAAACTACTTGATTAATTTCCTTCTATTTGTGTATTAAGCATATTTTTACCTGTCAATTAATATGTATCCTAATAAGTGTTTTATAATACACACACACACATATATAAATATATATAAATAAGAGCCCTATCCTACGGGCACAGAAAAAAAGCTAAAGGTAAAGAATAAGGGGAGCATAGGAGACAATGCAACTAACATCTAATTCTAAATTTCAGAGTAATCATTATCTGATTTAAAGTAGCTACTTAATATTTGAGCAGTATATCTTCTGCACGACATGAGCACTAGAATTCTGTTGATGGCACAAATAGGTATTTACCCAGAAGTGATCATCAGCACAAAGTTTAGATGACTAACATTCAGCCTAATCATAGAATGGTTTGTGCTGGAAGGAGTCTTAAAGATCATCTAGTTCCAACCCCCCTTCCATGGGCAGGGACACTTTCCACTACACCAGGTTGCTCAAAGCCCCATCCAGCCTGTCCTTGATCAGAAATGGGGCATCCACGACTTCTCTGGTCAACCTCTTCCTCACCACCCTCACAGTAAAAAGTTTCTTCCCAATATCTTATTTAAACATATTCCCTTTTAGTTTAAAGTCATTACCCCTTGTCCTATCACTACATTCCCCTTAAAAAAGTCCTTCTCCAGCTCACTTTTTGTCCCCTTTAGGTGCTGGAAAGCTGCTGTAGGGTCTCTCCAGAGCCTTCTCTTCCTCAGGCTGAGCAGCCCCAACTTTCTCAGATAGTCTTCATAGGAGAGGTGCTCCAGGAGAATGACTATTGTGCATTCTACAGTGACTGCATAAGAGAGCAAGAAGGACATCTCCACTAGCTTCCTTGAAAAATTTCTTTTATATTTCATCTGTCTTGTTTGGTGGACTTGACATTAATTGTGGCCCAGTACTTACCATGCCCATGTATCAGCTTATGTCCATTTGTACCTACCAGCAGAGTGACTCTAGAGTGACATTTTTATTGTCTATAGCTTGGGTGTCTAAATTATATGGCTAATCTCCCATCTGTCCAAAAAAGTCCGTAGAAAAAGGAGATCCTGTAGAGGGATTTTGAGTACTTAATTCTTTTTTCTATATTACTTTTGCACCTAAAACCCATAGAGGACCCCAACAATTCTTCTCCTGAATAATGGAAACATATGAAAATACCACATTTGTCTCCCCATTCTTCATATATATGTCAGATTACATTTCTCCTCTATTATTTATTTTCACTTTATAACAACAGGCAAACATTGCTGCAAAAAATAAGAAGTACATTTTTTCATATTTGGAACTTCTCATGAAAGATCTCTCCTGAAACAAGTGACTGTGCCCCTTGTTTTAGGTCGAGGATTTAATCATCTTCTGAAGTTCCTCAGAGAAACTGACAGGAGCAAAACATGAAACATATTCCTTTTCCCTTTCAGAGGCATGTTTGGAAACACTGAAGGAAGAGAGATATTAACATTTAACTGGAGATGATCTGATCTGCGCCAGCTGAATCCTTGCCACCAACCTCTCCTCTTGTATTCAAGTATTTTTAAGCAGAATTAAGGCTTAACTCATATTTACAAGTAAAATAACTCAAAATACTTTAACTCTCTCTTTCCCGGAGAAGATTAAGAATGAAATAATTTTTGCCTAACCGATGCCTGTTTCAACGCATCTCAATTTCCTTCTGTTGATGTAAGGGCTTGAAAAAAAGCTCCTCAGGAGAAGCTAACAGGGCATTATTGGCTTTGCATGTTATTTCAATAAATTCTTCAGAAAAAGAAAATCAAAGTCCAAAGTCTAGCATTTTCTTCTCTCTGCATCGTATGTCACAAATCATGTCAGATAATTTAAATATATCTTTTGCTTGCGTACTTACAAACCTAGCATCTTCAGTAATTTGCTCACATAAAGGTATATGCTAGGAAATACAAACTTGGGGACTGAAAATCTTTAAAGATGAATTACTTCTGTTTTATGCAAATATTCAAATTTCCAAATGAATATGACTTAAGGGAAATGACAACACTATACTCTTGTTCTCAAGACAAATGTTTCTACTATGAAGAGCTAGTTAAGTATCAAACCTGCCACTACTTAAAATGACACTGAAATTAACTGAGTTATACACCTGTGAACTGGATCAGGGACATCTTACAGTAATGATTTTCTAATAACACATCTCCAGATGGTTTATCATATGTAGTGTTTTCTGCTTGGGAGTCTTAAAAGACAAAGTAGGCATATGGGGTAGTTTTAAAACTAAATGGATCTGTTCAAAATGTAAATCGTCTTTAAGATGTCTAGCAGAAAAAATACCTCTCTGTTGGCACCTTTTGGTTACTTATATTTAGATGTTTGTCTCACAGAGTGAATATGTCCTTGAGACACCCAGAGAATTGCATTTGCACAATTTGTGCTGCAGTAATGTAAATTCATCTTATTACCACTTGTTGAATATTAGCTGCATATCCTTACAAGCCTTTCCTATCTCAATTACCATGTGAATTACCATGAAATAAGAGTTTTTCAAAGACAACAGCATAGCACTCTGCGCATATATTATTTTCACTCTTTTCCCTTCCTCTGTAGCACTTCAGAATGTATTTGGAGCTTATTTGGACCTTAAAATGAAACATGCTAATTTATGGCGACATTTATAGCAGCTTTACGTAATTACAGTGATGACTTGCTATGTCATGAAACCAAAATAGTTAAATATGTACTGCAAGACATCCTTGAAAAGCACAATTCAGGTTTGTTAGCAAAGAAAATATTTGGTCACAATGGAAGGCAGGTCAGATGTTGCCAGTGGCATAGAAGGAAGTAAAGAAAATTAAGGAAGGTTCTGTGGAATTAAGATTTTAAGGAGACGGCATGAATCAGATTCTTACAGGTCTCTTCAGTGAGTGTTTTTGTGCATTTTGGACACTGTGCAGGGCTGCAGCTGAGCTTTGTTGTGTGTGAATTATATATTGCACTGTGGGGATGTGTAAAGGTGAGGGGCAGCTTCCAGTCTTCCAGTAATCAAATTCTTATTTTGTGCCCTTTAGATCTCTGGAGGAATTTCTCATATGTTCCCCCATTTTGCACTATAGTGCAAAATTTTATATAGTTCCTGATAGTGGCATGTCTTGTGCATAATCATAGGAAGGTGGGTGGCTGCCAACTGCCCATCACACAATGGCTTGGAAGCACTGGGATGTTAGTCCAGTCCTGGATGGAAGGATTTTTCACCTTGCCAGGAATGCGCAATTCTCTCTGTCAGTAAAAGCATCAAATCCATCTGTTATAGAGAGGAAAACTTATATTTATTTGACATCAGTCCAAAGGACATCAGAAAATGCTGCTTGTTGCTCATTAAAACTGCTAATCAGAATATCCAATCCGGTAATGATTTATTTTCCTTTACTGACTATACTTCAATAACAAAAATGTTAAAAACCCTCATGTTACTCTAGTGTAAATGCAGCAGATGGCTTGTCAGGTGTGCAGTCAGTTCTCAAGATGTGGCTGTGTTACCACTATTCTTTGCCATAAGATTTCTTTGCTGTTGTCCAAAGAGGTGAACTGCTGTGCACAGAAAAGAAATTAAAGTTAGAAACATTTGATCGTACCAGTTCCCGAAGGACACTCAGTGCTCTCGAAATGGAGGTCCATAGGTTCCTGAAATTTTAAAGGACCACTTCTGGAAAGTCACCAACTAAGACAAACCTGTTGAAAGAAGGCTCAAATTTGGTGTAGAAGGTTCTTTCTACAAGGAAAACAATGGGTGTCTGGAAAGAACTAGGCACCACTGGTTTCCAGTCCAGTCTCAGAGCCTAAATCATCTCTTACCCCACCACTGAAGAGCATAATCCTCTTCAGACACTTAATTTTATTTTTTAAAGACTTTATAGTTTCTTGAATACTTAGTAAGAGTTTGACAAAATGGCTTTTCTTTTTTATTCTTCTCATACTGGCGTAAAATTGTCTCCTTTATAATCTACTCCAATAGATCAATCAGAGGTAAATTCTGGTAGCCACAGAGGCTGTTCTGGCACCCACAGCAACCGCTTTTTACAATTGTTCCCCAGTTTTCTTCCAACATCACTGTGTGCATGTACACACTTGCTCCTGAATTTAGGAAAGCTTAAGTATATTTGCCAGTTTTCTCTTCCTGTCCTGTCTTTATCACAGGGTGTATTGTGTAAGCTTCACTTATGTGAAGTTTTCTGATGAAATAGTTTTCCTCTCAATATTAGGCAATTTGAGTATTCCAGATTTTGTCAGATTTTTGCTTAAAAGCCAGAATCCCAGGCCAAAATTTGTGATTCAATTTGTTTTCTTCCAAAAATAATTTTTTCAGCCATGACATCTGATAAAAACTGCATGCTTTCAGCTTTCCATTTTGAAGCAAGAGGAAAATAAAACCACAATTTAAAAATTTCCAGCAAAATGGATATTCTATTTTCAGGACAGCTCTATTCTGAAACGGAACTTCCCACTGCTGATAGTAGATTTGCAATTTGTCATTCCTTCAAGTCATAATTCAATCAAATTTGGTAACTGGAGTCTTTGTCTGAAGAGTGATGGGAGATGTAAGCATATTGTGCTCTAAAATCAGAGGAGCTTTTGTGCAAGCCCTGCACAAAAAAAATTAGCCTGTTTCACACTAACAGGCCAACAGTTGCTTAATGTAGACTATGAAAACACATTGGCAAGTCTAGACTTTTTGCAGATTGATTATAAATTGCACTTTTAGATAAACTATGAATTAAACTATTGCCAAACACATAATTTTATCACACAGAAAACAATAAAATTGCAGACAGAAACTTCATGACTTCCTGTAGGAAGGCAGTGACTGAGAGCAAATAATTTAAAAGAAAGATCTCCTTTTTAGTTGAGTGTTTCTAGAGATAAGAAAGTACCAAAAAAAAAAGGGTACAAAATATAGGTGAGGGACTGTATATGCTATAAATGCTATATATCTTTCTGTTGAAGCCAACATTGCAGTATTCCACAATTTTTCATAGTGTATATACTCAGGTTCCCCAGGAAGAGAATGTCTAATCACAAACTTAAATGTAATTTCAAAATTTCAAACATCGTTGTATTTTTTAGATCTTTAGGCTGTAGGCAAGATCTGGAGACATCCCTTTCCATTAACAAAGTTCTGTATTTAGTGAAGTAATTACATAGTGTGCTTCTGTTAAATAAAAATACCCAACCAAACAAATAAACCCTGGACAAAATAGAAAGCTTATTGAGAGCAGCTTTAAAATAAAACGTAGTGTTTTGTTTTGTTTTTTTTCTGTACAAGAATACCAGTACAGTATTTACTGTTTCCTTTACATTTTTCAGACAAAATCTCCCCCAACCTTCCCTTAAAATTTTTTAAAACAGGTGATTAGGTTTTCAAAATATAACACTTATATAACACCTGTATGTTACTCTCTTGCTATTTCCAAGAGAGCAGCACACAATAGTAGCATTCTGATGGTGATCCTGATTGTATGATGATAATCATTTACATCCCAAGGTGAAAGAAGCTCCAGTCCTAAGGACACAGAATTGAAGCTCTCAGTAGGCCCTTAAGATTGTAGTCAGAAATTCTGTTTTAAAATCTGAGCATCCTAAGACTTCTACCACTTATTTTAATTAATTTTTTAAAACTTTGCTCTCTGCTACAAAGATATGTTCCTTTACAGTGTTCAGACTTCAATCTTTAGAGATGCCAAATTCCTGTGCATTCATTGCACTCAGTGAGGGCTCTGGACATCTGAAGTCACTCTCAAACTATTTGTTACAGAAAAAAATCTGACTTACCTTTCATAAAAAAACTAACTTTGAGATTTCTCATGGATCCTGAAGAAGTCTGTGATGGAAGAGGGGAGTATTCTAAGAAGATGCATGTAAACCTTAGGAAGGGGAGGATGCTGACTCCTTCTTCAGGTGGAGTCACCACTACGTTTCAGGAGGCAGATTGTGCTTTTTCTACATGGATATCCTTGTCAACACATCGATGTGTCCTTGTGCAATGTCTCCAAATGCATGTCGAGATATGAAAACAGAAAAATTAATTAGGTTTAGTTTATTATGCAGAGAACCATCCACAGCTAAAAAAAAAAGTCTTTAATCCCAAATTAAATGCAACTGAGTAAATAACATTCCTATTCTCTCTTCTTCCAAGGAAAGAATGGCTCCTATAATAACCTGTGTCTCTGAGACAAATGAATGCTTTGAAGCTCTTAACTACTCTTTGATGGACTACAAATGGACACTGTGCAGGACGATATTTGAACAGTAATGATTTGTCCTCTTTTCTTCAAGTGTAAGCTTATTGCAAAGGCTTCAGGACCATAGATTAAATAGCTAAAGGGGTCATGAATCTTAATAGCTTCTAAGTCAGAGAGATCTGCAACATGCTCTGACTGGAATGTGTATGGAATGTATAAATATTAACAAATCGGGCAAGGGCTCAGCAGACAAACTGTCAAATTTCACAGTGGGAAGACTGGAGAATGAGACTGCTGTGTACAAATCAGCTGAGAAGCTCCTACCTGAAAATGAACTGTCAGCATGCGTGTCAATACCATTTTCCTGAAGTGATATTCAACATTCCAAGCTTCCCTGGTACATAGGCATTGCAGGCATTGGTGTTGATTGCCGCAGGATTATTTAGTGTGATGAACATGCACACTAGGTCAAGCACTAGTGATGGGGAAAGCAAGGATTTGTGCCATGTGTCTGAAGCTTGCTCTGATGAGTATTCTGCTACTGCTAAGACAGCTTACTTGTAGGAATCTTGATGAAGGTCATTGTCATGGCTGCATTAGAACAGAAATACAAAAATTTTAGATACAGCTCAAAAAAAAAAAAGATTTTGAAACTAACTGGCAGAATTAAAATCCTTTGCCTGCCTTTAGCTTTGGTAGGTCTTTTATATGCACTTATGGATAGTAATTTCAGTCATATTCATGTCTTAAATCTCATGACACAGATGGAAATTGGGCCTTTCTTGGCATAAAGCAAAATATTTATTTGAGGTTTTTCCATTTCCATACCACACAGATTTCCTATTTGTGATTAAAATCACTATATTTTTAGTGAATTGTAGTTTATTTTCTGTTTCATAGCTGTATGTTGCTGTGTATTAATCTGCAAGAAAGTCATGAGAATGAGGGGAGGATCTGAAAAATGTGTGAATCAGGGATACAATTCAGAATTGGATTAATAGGATGTGAGGGGGTTGTTTGTTTTTTTTTAATTATTTGTGTTTCTCACTTTGAAATGCAAAGAATATATTGAATCTCAGGTGCTCCACAGCTGTTACTAAAACACAAGAAACTTAAACCCAGACCACTGCAAACATAAGGGAATTCCTTAAATACTCAGTTCCCGCTCCTATTTATCCCTTTCCTTTCCCCTCTTTATTTTAAAGACCTCCTCAAACTGCCTCATTCTAATGGCTTGATCATTGCTTTCAGCTGCAATGATCAGAGCTTCCTCGTGATATTTGTAACTACTGGCTTCTGGTTTCCAGGTGGTCTGATAGTATCTGACCTTTTCCCTTCCATGTGTCTGGCATACCTCCTAATTTCTTTTCTTTCCTAGGGATGTTCATAGCCTGAGTCCTGTGTGCAGTAAGGGCATAGAAAGCATCAGCTAATAACAAGAGAAGTAAATTAATTCAACTAATTGAATGAAAACTCTGAATTTGTCTTGAGCCTTCTCCCCATTTCTCCAAAATGGTGTAATTTCAGGAAAATAGCATATTCTGACTGAAAAATTCCTTGATGAATTTCCATCTGCCTAGTTTAACCATATTTTCCTGCCTGTCAACAACCTTACAATTAAAAGGAGAGAATCCTTCTATTTATTGTATTCTCAATAGGACACAGTGGTAAACAAGAGTTTATCCATGTCCCAAGGAGCAGCACTGGCATAAAATGGGCAAATAACATTCTGCCTCACTAAATGCAGATTGCAGCACTTTAACTGTGTTTCTCAAATCAAAGACTTTGCATCAGGGGACTTTTGATTTTTCATGCAGTTTGTAGCACTATTAAAAGACTATTACTATTCATTCAGTAATATGAAAGTACTGAGATCACCTCTCTAGACAGGCACTGTCTCATAAAAATCTCATAAAGCAGTTTTTTTCTGTTTGATTAAGTTTAACAAAACAAAGCTCTGTGAGGACTTCCTTTTTTACCTTTTTTTTTTTTTTTTTTTTTTTTTTTTTAAGGGAAGAGATGATATTTTCATTCTAAAATTTATGAAAAGAATATAGGACACATTCTGAGTAAACACCTGAACTGTAAGTCGTCTCTGATTCTTGTCTCAGGAGACAGTAAAACTAAAATTTTTACTTTTTTTTGGTAGGTTGTGTGCTATCAGGTACTTCTGTGTGTTGAGAAAACTTTTCAAAAAATGTTATCATTTTTTTAATTTGGGAGATGATTCTGAGAGGGAACATTGAAACAACTGTATGATCAAAAGAGAGAATTGAGTAGCCAATATTTGCACTGTGTGTTGTCATGGCTGCACTACAGTGGATAGTTCTCAAGGGAAAGAAGTTACTGTATCGTCTGCTATTCTCCTTGCAATTGCACCTTGATTCTTCAGTCTTCCCTTTTGTCATCAGCTTTTCACATCTGTTGGTCATTACCTCCAGCTCTCCAAGCCTCCACCTTACTCCTTTCTGTTTCCTGGATGCTTTTCAATTCATACTCCATTTTGATGGGTTTTATTTTACCCTGACATCAATTTTTTGGCTGTGTTCACAGGTGGACAACACTGTTGCTAAATTGAGTCTGTCCAATTAAAAATTTTCATGGTGGCCACTCTCTCTGATGTAAAGGATAAAAGGGCAGCTGGTGATTTCAATCTTAGTCAGAAATTCAAACAAAGCAGTCAGAAACTATGGTGAGTTAGCGAATGAAGGTAGAAGTCCTTTAGATATGAAAAAGTCAAGGAGAAACTGCGTCAGAAAATTACTAAATTCAAAAGCTTCCAAAAGAAATTGTTTCTCTTTCAAACCACAGCAGGAATCTTACAAATAACGCTAACAGGGATGCTCCACTAAGGAGAAAATAAACAAGAACCATCCAGGGAGTCTCGTAAGTGTTGTGAAAGACTTTTTATTATGAATGTAAGAAAAATATGAGATGAGGTACAGTCATTGAAGAGGACAAGTACTGTCACCACTTCAGCCTGGTAGCATTATGTTTCAAAAAGCACAAAGCAAAAGGTGCACTCTCAAGTCAGAGATAGTGGACACAAGTACACAGTTTAGATGCTCTTATTGTTACTCTGATCCTGATTTCTCTGACTGGAAATGTATGATTATATTCCTTTCATTTTTCTGTCACTTTCATGTCTAAAAATTTTTAATGACCCAGATCTTGTTTTGCAAATACTCTTGCTTTATTTATATCTTTTCTTTTTTTTTTTTTTTTAAGTCCTTCAGTTCTGAAAAGTATTAGCACTGCATGTTATTTTTCTCAATTTTTGAGAAAGAAGGTCTGTCAAGGGACAACTAATTGCATTTTAAATTAACTCAGAAAGCTATATGCAAGTGTCAGTATGCTTAAGGTTTTTTGTTGTTGTGGATTTTTTGTAGCTTTGAAGTTTATTTAAGGTGTAGAGATTCATAGTTAACTAGAAATTGAAAGAAAAAGTTTTCTTGAACCCTCCAACTGGTGTTTATTTGTGTAGATAATAGATTTATTCTGTATGCAGTCATATTAGGTTAATCTTAAGCATAATCTTACATTAAGATGTCAAGAATGTCCCATTTAAATGATTTTAATCTCCAAATTGAATAAATTTAATGAATCAAGGGTGCATAGATCAGCTAAGAGAGATAAAATTCAGAGAATGGTCAAGTCCACCAAGAAGGAACACAAGTGTGTTTCCATTTAAAATATATTTATATTTTTTCAGTGTCTGTGAAGATAAGTAGTATCATTTGTAACCCATTGTGATTAAAGATATATGTTATTCCAAAAAAGACTTCAAATTAGAATATACACAAGAATAAATGAATAAACATTGTCATACATATTTAAAGTATTTCAATTTCCAGTGTTAAAACAAATAAAAAACATCTACTTTCCTTTTTTTTTTTTTTGAGACTTCTCTTTTAACATTATGTGAGAGTTCCACTTAACTCGTTTCTCCTCAGGTTTTAATAATTTCCTTAAGGCAATTGTGTAGTTTGTTAACACTGATACAAAGCTTTCCTTTATTCTTTTGTGGCATTATAATAATGCCAATTATAATATATAATCCAAATCACAACAGAGAATCTCTCTGATTTTCTCTTCTTCAAGTGAACGGGTGACAATAACAAGAAACTTACTGTGTTGTAACAAAGAAGGCTTTTGTGTTGTAACAAGGAAAAGAGCTTCAGAATTAAAGATCCAGTTTTTCATTTGACCACACAGCTCCTCTGCACAAATACACTTTGCTAATCCCCAGGTTCTGAATGAACCTTTTCCCCAACTACCAGAAATCATTAGCCAGATAAAAATCTTTGCTACCTTCATTTTATTACTTGCAGTGACATTTGTTTAAGTGTAAAGCCATGGAATCCAACAGACAAATGGATGCTTCTGGACTAGAAGCAACAGGAGTATTCAAGCCTCTTCACATTAACAGTAGTCTGAGTCAACATAATAGAACTACTGGTATTTCTGACATATACGTTGAAAAAGACGATCAAATTGCCTCACTTATCTTGTTTATAACAACATTACTGTTCTTAAGAATGAATACAAAACCTGTACATGTGTGCCTTGCCCTCACAGTTGTCCTCACTACTCGATATACATGAGCTGCAGATGGATGTTAATATTAAAAGTGAGTGCACACAATGCTGGCAAGCAGACACAAGAATTGTGCATCAGAAACAAGCCTATTCGGCACACCACAGTCATTGCTGTGTTCCCCAAAGTCATTGCACATTTCCCACTACATTTACTTAGATTGTAATTCAATACAAGGGGATTAAGTGGCAATTTTTTATGGGATATTATTAACTTAGGCACCAAGGAATTGACTACATTTTTAATAAACACAAATATGTGGGAATAAGGTTACTTAGCAATAGTTGCTGACAGTGCACAAAATGTCCAAGGTGTTGTACTGAGCTTGACTAAGCACAATTACCTTTCCTGAAAAGAAATTATAATAGCAAGGAAAACTGAATAAGCATTAATCCAGAAAGAATTTGTCAAGTTTGTGCCAGGCTTGTATTTGTCAGTGTTCAGCAGCTTCTGAACAAGTAGGAGTTTATTAATGAAAGCATTTTCAAAAGGTTTTAAACAAAAAGTATTTATAAGAAATTACAACCTATGGGAAGATTCAAACTGGCTTTGTTTTGTTATCCTTTTTTTCTTTTCCACAGATAATTTTAGATGGGACAAAGCTTTTTATCTAAAGAAAGGAAAATGTTTTTAAAAACTTTCACCAAAAGTGCTAGTTTTTGGCCAATTTCCTTCTTTTCACAGAGCTGCCAGATAAAGGAAAGATGTAACCAGATCATATCAGACATCAAAGTGCAAAATTTTTATACTATATGTACACTAAAATTTACACTCAAGCTAATAATTTGAAGCTCTTGACTTTTGTATCTGAAACAGTAATGACCTGAATTGTTCATGAGTCTCAGAACTGAATTTGATGAGTGGGAGGAAGAACTGCAGAGATGATAAAATTCACTCTGAATTTACAACAACAACACTTGGGGTAACAGGTGAGTTTCTGAGTGTGAACAAAGGGCCTGCAAATGTGAACATTAGTGTGTGTAATAGAATGTGGTACTGAGGTCTCTGGACTGAATCAAACAAGGTGGGATAGGAACCAGAAATTGTACCTTGATGCAATTATTAGACCAGCTAATCTCTATTGAGCTTCTATGGTCAAATAGTGTATTATGGGTGCATTGATGCACACTATTCTGGACATCAAGCTGTCTATATGGGTTGTTCTTTATGTAGTCCTTTTTTGTGTTTGCTCCCTCCAGGATATTTGTTCATTGTTTTGTGCTTTGTGACAAGAGCTTTAGACAAACAGCAAGCTAAGGTCACTCTGGAAAAAAAGCACTTTATTTTCATGAAGACAGCATATCAAGAATGTGAGATTTTCTACTTGTTTGTCAAAGAACTATACCCACAATCACAGCAAAATCTGTCAGGTACACCATGCCCCTGGCTTGAATATTTCCAATCTTTGTAAACCCAAACATCTCAAGAAGCAAGATAATTGTGACTTGTAGCTAGTTTTTTTCTCTTTCAACAGCACAAGAAGTTATCCACACTGTGCTTGGAGATTAGCAGTCTTTGATTTAAATTTCCTGGTATTTTGGCTTTCCTCTGTTAACTATTGGGCATGTCTCTGAACGTATACCTCTTCCTTTTGCTTTCTCACTGAGAAGGAGAGGGTATTAATTACGTACATAATTTGTTAAATCCTTATATTTATCAGATCACCTATCCCCCACTTTCCACTTTCCATTGCCTTTTAAAAAAGCTTCTGGATCAAGTAAGAACTTTTGGACCATGAGTGTGACCATGTAATGTTCATGGATTGCATAAGATTACTTTAAAGGTAGCAAATGTACCATTAGCAATATCTAATTTTAATGGTAGCATTTACACACTATACCAACTTTCATCCAATTATGTATCCATGAAACATTTATCCATGATTATGTATAAAACAGTCCACACTTTTCCTAAGTGATCAGCCATTTAACTCTTCTTGCAGAAGTCCAGAAATCTGTGCTTTGGCCATGTCTTTTCTTACACAACCCCAGTCTGAGTCATTCTTAACCAAGCTTCACCTAGAACTGAGTAATCACAGAAAAAAAAAAAAAAAGTTTGATCAAAGACTAACAATTCTCTGGCTCACAACATCAATGTTTTCCAACAGTTTTCCACAAGCAGATATTTTTCAAAGCTTAAATTGCATCAAAAGTAAAGGCAGAGAGTTCCCAGGTGAGCCAGCAATCTCACATTTATTATTTTTTCCCCCATATATATTTTGGTCTAGAGCTCAGAGAGTTAACACTTAGAGGAATGGAGTAATACCCTGAAATAGCACGGTGAAATTGTTGAATTCTCCCATGAGAAAGGTTTTCCTTTGTAATAAGGTTTATGCTTGCAAATTAGATTCACATAGAGTATAAGCTTTCAGAGGAATCTTTAATAGGACATGGACCTTCTTGTTACAATGAGTCTGTGTGGGGCAGACTAACACAGGTAACAGTATACCAGCTCAAAGCCTTGAGTATAAGTCAAGAAGGCTGCCAGGAGCATTTTTAGGAATATTCTTATTCTAAGACTGAGCTGTAGTAGTTATAGACAAGTGTATAACTTGGACTGCTGTTTGTAGAAATAATTTTTTTCTCAAATTAAAATTACTAGCAATAAAAATTTATTTCTTTATACCAAGTTGCTTAGACATGTGAAGCAAGGAGTGGCTTCGTGCACACTTTACTGTGCTTTGGTGAATGTGATGCTGTAAAGACATATAGTACCTTCTCTTCAGTGAATAAATTAAAATCCTTTCTATAATCACTTGGTAAATAATATGTTGAAAATTCAGGAATTAAGAATAAACCATCTAACATTGAAATAATAAATATTTTATCTATTAATTTTTTTAGACCCCACTGTTCTACACAAAGCATAAAAATGCCATTTACATGTAACAATGTAGTGCTATAGCCTTAGATTTGGCTGACTGAAATGGGCACAGCTTTTTTAGAAGCAAAGGAGCTATGTTCATTCATGCAAATTGAGAATTCAGACCACAATCTTTGAGTAAAGAGTTAACATTGTGGCAAGATAATCAAAGAACAAGAGATGGAGATTTGGTCTGGAGTCTGGAGGTCCTGTAGAGAGAGGGGTAAAATTTAGAAGTTACATATTATGTGCTTTAAATTAGATCTCCTTTGTCTGTGTAACAGCAAATGGTTGACATTAAAATGAATTTGGATTTTCCATGGAACACAAGAAAAAACAAGGTGATAGTTATTCTCTCTTTTTCCTTTGAATTTCAATGGAGTAATTTTTCTTTCTTGAGAGGAGAGTGAACTGTTGTACAAGGTCCATCAATTAAATTACCATTGACTCTGTGTTAATGGAAGAGAGTACAGATTGCAAGAGGTAATACTAAGAGGGAAAGTCCTTCTTAGCTTCCTCCATCAAATCAGCCTGTCCAGTACAAACAAAAGCTACATAAGATCACAATAACAGCATATTATTCCTCTTCTGCCTTCACATACACAACTAGTGAAAGCATAACACAGGCAAACTGGTAAGGTATGTTGCCATAGACTCACACAACAAAAGCAGATCTAGAAGATGGAATCATAGAATGTTTTGTGCTGAAAGGGACCTTAAAAATTATCTAGTTCCACCCCCTCTGCCATGGGTAGGGGCACCTTCCATTAACCAGGTTGCCCAAAGCCCTCTCTACACTGGTCTTGAACACTTCCAGAGATGGGGAATCCACAACTTCCCTGGGCAACCTGTTATTGTGACTCACCCTCCTCTAATGTAAACTTTTCCTCTTTCAGTTTAAAGGCATTCCTCCTTGTCCTATCCCTACATGACCTTGTAGAAAGTCCCTTTCCAGTTCACTTTTTGGCCCCCTTTAGATACTGCAAAGCTGCTCTAAGCTCTCCCTAGAACATTCTCTTCTCCAAGCTGAACATCCCCAACTCTCTTAGCCTTTTCTTACAGAGGAGGTGGTCCAGTCCACTGTTCAGCTTCCTGGCCCTCATTTGGACTCAGTCCAGCAGATTCATGTCCTTCTTTTGTCAAGGACCCTAGAGTAGAACACTGTACCCCAGGTCAGTCTTACAAGAGTGAAGTAGAGAAGAATCACCTCCCTTGACCCGCTGGCCACACTTCTTTTGATGCAACCCATAACATGGTTGGCTTTCTGGGCTGCAAGCCCACATTGTTGCATCATGCTGAGCTCCTTATGAACCAACACTCCCAAGTCTTTGTCCTCAGGGCTGCTCTCAGTATAAACTTTTCCATTTATACAGTGTTATTCATGTCACATTGTAGACATCAACCTCTGCACAAGCTGCCTGTTTGCAAATATTTCCTCCATTCTTTTTTAAATCTTTTTTCTTGCACCTGGGAGCTTCAGGTAGTAAATGGGAGAGTCATGATTACTTTAGCCTCATCTCTTTTCATTTCCAGAAGCATGAATTCTGCACCAGGAGGAGGCTTAGACCATAACTTGTTCATAAGAATTCATATCTTTGCAGGCTGGGGGCATCCCACTTACTGAGCGAGTCTATAAACCATGATCAGATTAACTACTGTGAGCCTCTTTCTTAGAGGTAAGAATGAACTTCCCTCTACTCACAGGGCTGTTGCAGGTGCCCAGCTGCAGGAGAAGACATCAATCTGTAGATCCCACTTCCAAAGGACGCACAAGTTCAACTATCAGTGATATTCTTAAGGGAATCCTAGAATTGCAGATGCAGTTTGTCCTTCCATTTTCCTTAAAAACTGCTTTAGATGTCTGTCAGTAAGTTATTGAAGAGAATCTCACATCACTGTTACTGAAAACCTGTCCTCAATATGCCTGAAACATTGGCCTCAAAATTCTGACTTTGAATTCTGGGTTGGGTATCCAGCCACTGTTTGTGTACTGCTAAGCATTACAGTGTCTAAATGTCACACTGGATCTGGACAACTGTGTTTTCTGTGACAAATGTGTCCTTTCCAAATTTAGTTTTGATTTGGAATTTCAAGGACACTGAAGTAGAAATGTCTTCCAGAATTCATGAAAAACTGCCACTTGTCTCTGTGAATGCTGCTACCCTGTATCTCGCCTGAGAGGTGTCCCCTGCCTGCTCTCCACCACCAAAAACCAGACAAGTCACAAAGCATTAAATTCTTGTGTGAAATTTACACACTGAAATATGTAAATTCTTTTTCTGCCATTGAATAAGATCTCCCTAACCCAAACCAATGTAATCTAACACTGCTCAGCTCTGCCTAACCTAACCTAACCTAACCTAACCTAACCTAACCTAACTTAGCCTAACCTAGCCTAACCTAACCTAACCTAACCTAACCTAACCTAACCTAACCTAACCTAACTTAACCTAACCTAACCTAACCTAACT
>JAWWES010000041.1:30207046-30232935 GCA_035583135.1 Lophotriccus pileatus
GCCCCCCGGCCCAGGGCCGGGGGAGGAGGGAGGCCTTGGCCCCCCTTGGGGCCTGGTACGTCTCCCTCACATGGCTCCCAATTTCCAACTGCGCAACTAACCTTCTCTTCCATTTTTCTTAAAGATGTAATTTGGCAAAGGCGTTACCAAAACTTCTGATTGGGTCTGTCCTGGAAATTAACTTGGACAAACCACCTGCAGTCCCTCAGGAAGGGGGGACCCCTGCAAACCCACGACACTATGCACAATTTGTTTCCTTAACATTTGACATTGCTAAGTGGTTCTTTTCTTTCCTCTCCTTTATCTTTCTTCCTTATAGAATCATACAATCAACTGAGTTGGAAAAAAGCTCCGAGATCATCAAGTCCAACCCTTGATCCAACACTGCCATGGTTACGAGACCATGGCACTTGGTGCCACATCCAGTCTCATCTTAAAAACCTCCAGGGATGGTGAATCCCCCACTTCCCTGGGCAGCCCATTCCAGTGTCTGATTACTCTCTCTGTAAAAATTTTGTTCCTAATATCTAACCTAAACTTCCCCTGGCACAGCTTAAGATCGTGCCTTCTTGTCCTACTGCTGGTTTCCTGGGAGAAGAGGCCAACCCCTACCTGGCTACAACCTCCTCTCAGATAGTTGTAGAGAGTGCAGAGGTCACCCCTGAGCCTTCTCTTCTCCAGGCTAGACAACCCCAGCTCTCTCAGCCTCTCCTCATAGGACTTGTGCTTGAGTCCCTTTAACAGCCTTATTGCTCTTCCCTGGACCTGCTCCAGCACCTCAATATCCTTCCTGAACTGAGGGGCCCAGAACTGGACACAATACTCGAGGTGTGGCCTCACCAGGGGCAGAATCAGTGCCCTGGTCCTGCTGGCCACACTGTTCCTGATCCAGGCCAGGATGCCATTGGGCACACTGCTGGCGCATGTTCAGCTTCCTGTCAATCCAAACTCCCAGGTCCCTTTCTGCCTGGCTGCTCTCCAGCCACTCTGTGCCCAGCCTGTAGCGCTGCAGGGGGTTGTTGTGGCCAAAGTGCAGGATCCGGCACTTGGCTTGTTGAACCTCATCCCATTGGAATCACATAATTTCTTCAGCTTGTCTAGGTCTCTCTGAAGAGTCCTCCTGCCTTTCCTTCCTTTCTTCTTTACTTCCTTCCTTCCTTCCTTCTTCCTTCCTTCCTGCCTTTCTTCCTTCTTTATTCTGTTATTTTCATTCATTTTTCACCTTATATAAAAGTGAAACTAAGACAGAAAAATCACAAACATTTGTGTATTAGCAAAGAAAAGATTATTTTAAGGAGGAATTAATTTTTTCAATCCAAAATATTTAAGCTAATATGACCATTGAGTCCATGTCATAACTGTCCTAATACATGAGTATCCTGTTGTAGTTCAATTCATTGACTGTAGCTTTCCAACTTGTACCTAAGTTTCAAACGTTGAGAAAACATGTATTATTTAAATGTATACTATATTTACCCTCTTTACTACAGTGTAAAGTTTGTATCAATTATTGCTGAGTGTGTTTCTTTAAGGATATGTTTGGTACTGTTACAGTAATCTTATTTTTTATTGAATACCAGAGTGAATAACTGTGTAAAACCTGCATGATTTGTTCGCATTAAAGCTAAGGCTGCCTCCAGGCACTGTTAACTTATGCATCATCCTTTACTTAATTTTTCTGTTTTGTTTTAATTTGTAAACTGTCTCTGATCTGCAATGTACATTTTTCAAGTAGGTTAGCTCCACTGGTTTTGTCTTACTCTCCTGAGTATATGGCTTTCTTTATAATAGGTGCAGAGGTTCAGAGTTTATTAAATTATAGTAATATTCCTTGCATGTTTCATAAGTGTGCAAGAATTCCATTTAAAGGAGGGGTTTAACTTTGTGTCTCTCGTGCCTAAAATGACATGACTGACTTAGAAAACATAAAATGATCAGTCTGCTGATCCAATTTCTTAATTTTGTCCTTTTCAATTTTAATAGTCTTGTATAGAATTAGATCATAATTCTAGTCTGTGAACTCTCCTTAAAGTACCTGATTTCACTGGTATTGTTTTTAGCTCAAGCAACCTATCAGATGTCTTCTCTTTTTTTTCTCAGCCAGATTATAGGTGTGTTCCAAGATTGTCCTTTTGCCCTCTGTTCTCACTGCAGTTCTAATTTGCAAGTGCAAAGAGCTAGTCAGAGAGTATTAGAGTATGGGGATGCTGACAATCAGTCTGGATCTGTCCACATGGAGATTTAGACTCCATTAGGTAATAGCTGTATCTACCTTCTTCATAAGGACTGAAATTTTCTTGCTAAGGGAGGCACATGATTTGAGTCAAGTCTCAGTACAGCCAGCCCACAGAAACCATGTGTATCTCTGGGAGATCTGGACATCAGTGGAAGTTTCGCACTGAGCTCCACATCCTTAAAGGAGCTCTAGGACTGCCAGAAGCTGCACCACTGGCATAAACTTATTACAGCAAGCACAGTCTTAGCAAGCTGAATGACCCTTCACTATCCTCTATGCCCACTAAATGGAAACTCATGGCAACAGAAGTGTCAGTTTGCCCTACCAGTAACTCA
The DNA here is from genome assembly GCA_035583135.1 of Lophotriccus pileatus. Taxonomy (NCBI): domain Eukaryota; kingdom Metazoa; phylum Chordata; class Aves; order Passeriformes; family Tyrannidae; genus Lophotriccus; species Lophotriccus pileatus. Next base: position 30,209,618 of record JAWWES010000041.1, read on the forward strand.
CTAGGAGAATAAAATACTTATGAATGGTCTGGTCTCCACAAAACAACGGGTTTAACTTGAAAACAGAGACAAACACCAAAACAGCCTCTGAGCATGGGAAAAAAAGCAGAATTAAAAACTAGAATTTTTTTTATTAAAGTGAATACAGAAACATAAAAGTTTAGAGTTAAAAAGGGAGCAATTACCCCATATCTAAGTAACTAAACAAGCAATTAGAAAAAAAATTAATTCTATTTAAGAGGTAGGAAAGAGTAATCAATACAAACTAGTCTCTCTGAAGAATAAATTTTGAGAACAGAAGCTGAAATTACTGGAAAAAAATTGCAGGAGATGAGTAAAATTAGAGGAAACAAAATTCAGGGCTACATGCCAACTACTACAAGGAGATAATAAAATATTAATGATGGCTTTGGGCTCAGAAAAATAAGGAAAAAATACTCAGATCACAATCATAAACATTTTGCTCATCACTGATACCTTCAGAAGATGCTAAAGAATCAGCTTCTTGAATCACAATTTTTTAACATTAGTCGAGATGTCTTGCACCCAGGAGTCTTAAAATAAATGTCTGAGACCTCTGACTTCATAATATGAAGATTTGCAAGATAAAATATAATGCATTGGAAAACTCTGAAATTTTTTTGCTGATATTCGTGAGGCAAGTGTAATGATTCCTGTAACTGTAGAGTACTTAATGAATGAAAGTAAGATATGATAATATTTTAGATAAGAGTTTAAGCTAATAAGAATTGCTACTAACAGTGTGGTAGTTTTCTAAAGAAACATATCTCAGCAAATATTTCATTTTCTGATAAGGACACAAGTTTGCTTGCTAAAAGTAACTCCATAACTGTAATAAATTTGGTAGGTACTGCCTAATATTCTGATTAATTACTGCTACATAACATCAATAAAATATATTAAAATTGATTTAAATATAGAGGACTGACATATCTCAGGAAATTGTTTTTAATGTGGAATTACTGTTGGATATGATATTTCCAGTGAGATACTATGGCAATTGACAGTCTGGCTTTTCATAATTTTTTCTTGATATGGCAGTAAATATATAAATCACTGCTGAGAAATGTGAGGGGTACTTGAATGGATCTCCTAGGCTTTAAATCATTTCTCCATACTCACAGCTCTAAACTACCACATTCTGTATTTCTACTCATGTGGCACTTCTTGTCTGCTATTCCGTTTTTTTCATCACCATTAGAAGGGGGGGGGGGTACATTTTCAACGATCTTGACTACTTGAAAGCCTAATCATTATTTGTTTCATATATTAATTGGATCCCAGTCTTTAAATCTTCTATTGTGTTCAGAGAGTTATACACCAGTTATAACCAGTGTTATACTATATGCTCCATAAACACGTATATCAATTTCTTGTCTTTAAGCACCTTTATCAGAACTCAAGGAATATTGTCTATACAGTCTTACATTTAATTACCAATCTGTACTTAGATGCACTGATTTGGGATCTTAATAACTTGTAAATAACATGCTGTTAGTTTTTGTTACTGTACAATTTACATCTAAATTTAGTATCCCCTAGTTTAGTGTCACTTGTTTTTTATCTCCAGTTCAATCTCTAAGAACATATTAACATGCCTTTTCCACCTAAACAATTAAGCCTATATTTTTCATAGAAGTTTTAAACAAAAAAATAATTAATTTCTTACTTTGTGTGGTACTTCTTTCCAAATCCACACTCCACTTCTTGAACTGCAAGTAAAAATCAGTGACTAACATTGCAGCATTATAATCTTTAAATCATGATTGTCTTATCACTGAAAAAGATGAAGTTCAGGTTATGTTTCTTGTTGATGTATCATGCATGTAATTTTCATTATGAGGGGTTATGCGATCATATCCACAGGAGAATTGATCTGGTTTTGTTAATCGAGTCCATATTCAGTCATTCTCCTGCATTTACCTCTCTGGTGTTTCCCATTTTGCCTTGATATACACATTAACTCTTTCCAAGAGTAGCTCAGATAGACCATTCCTGCTGCACAAGGCATGCATAACAATTAACTGACTCTTACTTTGTTTGGGATCTCAGGAGTGAATTAATTAGTCACTCACTAAAGCTTCAAGGGAATGGCTGGCCTATTTCCATCACTTAGATGATTAACACAAAGGAGTGGTTTCTAATTTGCTCTGCAGTAACAATTCAATATTTGGTTGACCTTTCATTTGGAAAGTTCCCCTTTTCATTTAGGTGCTACTCATTCCCACACTGTTGGCAGATTTCCAAGAAACTCAGCGTGAGTATGATCCTTGGAAACTTGCAAGGTTGTGCCTCATATGGGACTTCTGTAATCTTAGTAGAATTAGGACAACATTTCCCTTTTCAGAGAGGAGATGAGAAAAGCTGAACTCCTCATCATTCATACCTGGATTTGAACTGTACCAGTTAAAATTCCAAATTTAAACTGTTTTATAATAATCTATACACTGTAAAATAAAATAGCATTCAATCAGGTTTCCTAAGGGAGGGAGCAGAGAAACTTTCCTTTCATCACTTCCACTGTTTAGTGTGAAAATGTTCACGAGGGAGGAACATGACATAGTCCTCCCCACCCCTGCCTTGCTCAGCACCTCAGAGTAGCAATATGGATGGAAAATTTAGGTGCAACAAAAATTCTGAGACATTTGCTTAATATCTGAAAGGGCCTAATTTGTTCTGATTTTATGATTTACTAAAGTATTAAAGCTCATGAAAGAGTAGCACATAAGGCATAGTGCCAGTAGATGTACAGTACTTCCAGCTAACAAGCAGCAGACAAGAAGATGTATATTTCTTGCATTGCTCTTGTTTCTATGTTTTCTTATTTCAGAAATTTAAAACTCCCAGATATAATCTTTATGGAAATTTGTGGCAGTATAATCAATATTATAATTAATAGAAGAAGACTTTATAAACAAGTAAGGAATTCTAGCTGGTGATAAGACTTTAAAACCAATATAAGTTGCTGATTTTGTTATAATTTTGGAATGACAAATAGCTTGACAGTAAGTATATGCAGTTAACCATTATTCTAATTAAAGTTTCCAAATGGGGGGATGTTCTGACTCCTGGACAAGCTCAGGAAAAAAAGAACATATTGCGTGGCCTAAAAGGGCAACCTGATTTCCATGCCTCTGTAAAAAGGCTCTGTTAAACTAATTTAAAGGCAAGCCTGTAAAACAGAAGCATTACGTAGAAAGAATGCTTTGTAAAGAGCTGCTGTAAAAGCATGAAACTTATGTGTATTTATTAAACCAGAAAAGCCATATGAAAACCTAAAAAGACTCATACACTTTTTCTCCAGTCAAGCACATTGCTTTCCATTACTGCTTCTGTTGGTAGCTAGTCAGGCCCTCACCCTCTTCTGTGAAGTCATTAACTACATTTCTGTCCTGAGAGCAGTACTGGTTCACAAGGAATTGCAGACTGTGTCATCAGTACTTTTTTTGGGATAAAGGAAATAGAAACCTTGGTGTTCTAACAGTGGAAGGCAGCTAGTCCAGCTTCTAGCTAGCCAGCTTATCTGCAGGACAGATTTTAAAATTTTTAAAAAATTATAAAAAATATTGAAAAAGACAGTTTTACGTGTCATCTTCTCATAGATGATATATGCCTTGGGTTTTTTTTTTTGGTCTTTTAGATGACTCAAATCAACTCCAGTAAAATTTACACAGAAATTGTGTGTCTATACACACAGATTTGAACCCGAATCTGCCATGTGTACAGACAGTGAACAAAGTCTACTTCTGAGTTGAATTTTTCTGTTTATTTTGTTAGAAAGAAGCTCAATAACATTTTGTTATCATCTGGGTATGGAAGAGGAAGCACTGAAACTGGAAAAGCTTCATCATGAAGGCAAGCATTTCTGAATGAGTTCTCCATATGCTACTTCCATATCCCCAGATGCCTTTGTCTGCTTGTACTGTGCTCTATACAGGCACACCTAGCTGAATTTTAATGGTCCCTAAATCAGCAATGTCTTGGAGGGCAGCCTAGATGAACTAATAGCCTTATTTTCTCCTCATAAATTGAAGCAAAATATTTTAAAATTCCTCTTTTTTCTGCTGTGATAAACTGTGTCGCATCTTAGGATATCACAACACAGCATGAAGAATTACACTGTGACCAGATATCATTCAGCTTCTGTTGAGCTGTATACTTTCTCTTCCTTTTCGAGTCCAGTCTCCCTTCCCACACACACATCACATTTTATCTGTTTTCTGACAGAATCCCTGGGATGGAAATCTTTTTATTCTCTGTTACCCTTTTCCTTCTCCCATTTACTTCCACCCTCCCAGTTTCTCTTCAGTTACAGTCACCCATCAGTTTTAATTCAAGCTATCCTTCATTTATCTTTTCTTTTTCCTTTTTTCCCCTCCCTTTCTTTTTCCCTTTCTTTTTCCCTTTCTTTTTCCCTTTCTTTTTCTCTTTCTTTTTTACTTTGTCATTGTTTGGTTAGGTTCCTGACATGATGCCCCTTGTCTTTAGGCAGCTTCTGCTTCCTCCTGGCTGTTACAGCCCCTTCACATGCCACCTGCCTTGGATGCTCTGGTTCCGTTTGTGTTTCATCATCCCTCAGATTCCCCCAAGCTGCTCTTTGCTGTTTCCAATCCACTGAAACAGCCCTTACCAAGGTCAGCTGTGACCTCTTCTCTCTATAGACCTCCTTTCTACTCTCATCCATCTCAGTCTATCGGCTACATTCAACAAAACCTATAATTTTCTCTGCTTTAATCCTGCATGGCACTTTGGATTTGTAGCTCCTCTCTAAATGCCCTTCAACTGTATCTTACAGAATGCAGAGTTGGAAGGGACCCACAGGGATCATTACTCTGACTCCTGGACGTGTAGAGGACCACCCCTAAGAATCACACCATGTGTCTGAGAGTATCATCCAAACACTCCTTGAATTCCGTCAGGTTTGGTGCTGTGACCACTTCCCTGGGGAGCCTGTTCCAGTGCCCAACCACTCTCTTGGTGAAGAACATTTTTCTAACATCCAACCTGAATGTCCCCTGACGCAGCTTCAGGCCATTCCCTTGGATTCTGTCTCTTGTCACCACAGACAAGGGAGAGTGCCTGCCACTCCTGTTCCCCTCACGAGGAAGTTGTAGACTGCAATGAGGTCTTCCCTCAGTCTCCTCTTCTCCAGGCTAAACAGACCAAATGAGCACAGCAACTCCTCAAATGGCTTCCCCTCAAGGCCTTCACCATCTTCATTGCCCCCCTTTGGAGGCTCTCTAACATCTTAATATCTTTCTTACATTGTGATGCCCAAAACTTCACACAATATTCAAGGTGAGGCTGCCCCAGTGCAGAGCAGAGTGGGACAATCCCCTCCCTAGACCAGCTGGCGATGTTTTGCCTGATGACCCCCAGGCCAGGTTTGGCCCTCCTGGCTTCCAGGGCACTACTGACTCATACCCAACTTGCCATTGACCAGGACCCCCAGTTCCCTTTCTGTGGCACTGCTTTCAGCATCTCATTCCCCAGTTTTGTATGAACATCTGGAATTGCCCTATCCCAGGTACAGAATCCAGCACTTCCCCTTGTTGAACTTCATACGGTTGGTGATTGCCTGGTCCTCTAAATTGTAGAGGACTTTCTGCAGGGCCTCCCTGCCTTTGAGGGAGTCAACAGCTTCTCCCAGTTTTGTATCATCTTCAAATTTGCTCAGTATCCCTTCTTGTCCTGCCTCCAAACCATTTACGAAGATGTTGAAGAGCACAGGGCCTAAGATGGAGTCCTATGGAACCCCATTAGTGTCAGGTCACCTGTCTGATGTCACCCCATTTGCTATTACTCTCTGTGCTCCACCCATGAGCCAATAGCTCATAATAAACACAACATGGTGTGTTTATTGAGCTGTGTGCTGGATGTTTTGTCCAGAAGGATCCTGTGAGAGACAGTATCGAAAGCTTTACTGAAATCCAAAAATATTACATCAACTGACTTCCTTTGTATCAATTAGGTGAGTTACCTTGTCATAAAAGGAACTCAGGTTTGATAAGCAGGATTTTCCCCTTCTGAAGACATGCTGGTTGAGACCAGCTTCCAATCAGCTGGGACCTCTCTGGATTCCCAAGACCACTCAAAAATCATCAAGTGAGGTTTTGCAATGACATCAGCCAGCTCTTTGTGGATTCTTAGATGAATCCCATCAGGCCCCATAGATTTGTAGGGATCCAGCTGGAGCAGCAGCTTACAATTGCCTTCTCCTCCCTTCTCTTACACTCCCTTCTTCTTATGAAGCTTCATAAGGCTCCACTTACATTAATTTTATTTCTCTTTCTCTTCTATATATTATTCCTGATCCTAGATTAAATCATTCAAAAAAATCAGACTCTCTATCCTCATCTTTTTTATACTTGAGTTCATGTCAACATTTACATGCACATACATGTTTATGTAACAGCTGTAACAGCAGTGTTCTAATTCCTCATTGAAAAATGAGATATCTCTCTCTTTCACTCCATTTATTTTGCAGTCTCCTTTACTCTTCTCATTATCAGATGGGGCTTCAAAAATTCAGAACTGTTTCTAGCCCTTGCTATACCCTTCTAGGTTTTTCAGCAGGACTCATGGGTGAGATCTCTTTCTTCTCTTCTAATGGTACCTGCCAAAAACATCTGGGTATCTCAGCGTAGTAGCATCTTACTTAAACTGCTGTGATGTCCTTTCACTTTAACCTTCATCTAGCATGCTGCTATAACATTTCTGTGGTTGTCTATTTTCACTTTGTCCATTCCTTTCACTTTCTGCTACTTTTCATAATCTCTTTAGGCCTGTTGATACCATGCCACTGTACATGCTGATTCCAGTTCAGCATCTCTTAATCTATGTACAAAGTAACAAACCTGATTGTATATCTTCTTCTCCATGTGTCCCCTTTTTTATGAGACTTGACCTTTCTTAAATGGTTAGGATTCCTGCTCATCCATATCCCTCTAATGTACCTTTGGGATACATCTGTCCTTTCAAGAAAAAACACAAGAAGATATTAGGACTGAGCCTTTACAACGTATTTTTCATTACGAGCAGGGAGCTCTGTACAGTATTGATCAAATTAATATGTACCTAGTATTTATACACATCTGATTTCCCTAGGACAGCAGGACCTTTTTCCTCTGCCTTGTATAAAGCCAAGCCTATTTCCAGACCTTGACAAATAAAAAAACAATAAAATGCAAAACAGAAAGCAATTACAGTCCCTGTTTTTCTTAAAGTGTTCAGTGACAAAGGAAAGGTCTTCTGCCTTGGTTTTCTTTCCTATTCATGAGAGTACCAGGCAGCTTGATTATGTCCCCAGTTAACAGAAGAAATGGAAGGATGTGTTTCACTTTGTGCAGGGTAAAAGAGGAGAAGTCAGACATATTGCTTTCTGGTGTGTTATGTTGCAGTGAATGAATGAGGTAGTCTTTCAGCTGAACTGAAGACAACACCGAGGGAAAGAGAACACACCAGTGACAGTGAATAAAGCTGAGTATGCAAATCAGTAAAACATAGTCATATGTAGAGTTATGTGACTCTTTCCTATTTTTTTTTTTCAGCTTTTTCAGATTTATTAGCAAACACAGCATTGTGGTAGCCATGGGAACTGTACCTAATTTGCCAGGCAAGCAGGACTTTGAAATCCCACAGGATACTGTTCAAAGTATTTTATAGATTTTTTTTTGCCCACTTTTCAGTATTGCCAACATATGTACTGTAGCATAATTGACAGGGGTTATTTTGTGATGCCTGTAAGTTTTCTCTAAACTTTTTGAGTAATTGTATAATGTGGTTTTTAAAGAAAATCTGTAATAGAACCAGAACAAAACATACTTTTGCAGGTTTATTCCCTGGGAAATTTGTTCCATTTAATTTTTTTTAATTATATTGTCTTTCCCTAATCTCTTAAAAGCGTAAAATGTCTTACACTTGTAAATGCATATAAGGCCAATGGTAAGACTGACACAAACATATTTGTTTTTACAAAGTCCAGAGCAAAATATGAACTACTTTTACCTCCAAGACTGGTCTATGTCATTGCACAAACTGGCAAACTCAGCTTGCCCTGCACATTTAGATTACTTCATGACAAGGATGCTGAGAAGGAAGAAGCAGTGTGGGGAAAAGCAGGGAGAGGATGAAATACATGCAGATGAACCAGGTTCCACCCTCGCTCAATCACAGCTCAGAGCAGTTGTGCAGCAGATGTTATCCAAAATGCCAATGCTGTGGGATGTGAGAAGCCAAGATCTCCTCTCATGCATTGCATTCTTGTTGAATATATACTGCCTGGAGATAGGATTTCCTCCCCTATTTGGGCCTTAATGTAAGAAAGTAACATCTTTCAAGCAATTTGGCTTAATTTCTTTCCCAGTTGTATCTATGACATGAATTTAGGGAGGACAATGGCTTTTGCTAAAAAAAAATTAACAGGTCTATCTTCATTCTTACCATCAGCTATTGAAATGGGAACACAAACAAAGCTGTCCCTATCTCATTTTGCAGGGATAATATTGGTGAAAAAAAATCAGCTATCAGCACCTGGTTTTATTTCTGATTTCCCAAGTCAGGTAAAACTAATTATTTTCATTTTAGCCTTCAATAAATTAGGCCACTCTTTCTGGAACACCTAATAACAATTAGAAATTGCTTTGTACTTTGTGGGATTTTTATTGTACCAGATGTTGTTGCCTGACAAAGTTACAAAAATAAGGTGTTTAACTGTCAGCATTGCTGCCACCTTGAAAATCTTCTTTGGTGCTTTTTATAGCTTAGAGAGACAAAACTACAAAAACACTAGAAGGAAAATGCCTGCATGCCAATACTATAGAGCACCATGAAGAAGTGGTGATACTGAATTTGGGAAAACCTTGTGACCTTTGTGTCTTCAGAGAAAGCACTTTTTACTTCAAGTAGCAAAAACCTCCCTGATACTCATTCTGATTCTATTTATTTTCCTATAATAGTCCCAGCTCTTAGAAAACACAGAGATAGTGTTTTAGAGCTCAGGAGGGAATGCGCCAGATCACATTTTCATTACTTTTTCTTACCATTATCCAGTAAAGCACACCAGTCAGAGCTGCCGAGACTGGATCTGCACTTGGGTGTTCTGTAGCACTGGAGGGAACAGAAAGAATGAGAAACCAGAGTATCCAGTCTGATGTCAGTAGGATGGAGGGAAATAAAGGAGAACAAAATAAAATTGCTGTGGAGGAAATATTTTTAATAAAAATCGTTGGAAGGAATGTTATGGCTATGGCAAGCAGAGAGGAATATTGGAACACAAGTGGTTTCAGGCTGAGAAACACTCACAGCAGAGGGTTCCATTCAGAAGAAAGGGCGGAAAACATCCATTTTCTATTGAAGGGCATGTACATACAAGTTCAGGTGCAACTCTGAATGCTCTGTAAAAAAAGGAGAGATAGGTACAAAATTATCAGTACCCCTATAAATGGAGCCTGTGAAGGAAGCTCCATTTTTATGAATCAAGCAATTTTGGAAGGAGTCTGATCAGGTGTGAAGAAACAGAGAATTTGAGGGCCAGGAAGTCAAACTCCACTGCTCAGAGCCAGGGCAACTGGGAGCAGGTTGTTCAGGACTGTCCATTTTGGGTTTGGATATCTCCAAGAATGGAGACTCCACAACCACTGTGGCCAGTCTGATTCTGTGTAATGACTACCTTCGGAAGAAGAAAGATTTTTCATTTGTTTAAATACATTTCCTGTATTTCAGGTTGAATCCATCACCTGTTGACCTGTTTCCACATCAGATATCTGTAAACATTGGTCAGATCTCCCCAGAGCCTTATCTTCTTCAGTTTCAGCTCTCTCAGCCTCTCCTCTTACGACTGGAATTCCAGTCATCTTCATCCCTTTTTGGTGGACTGTCTCCAATGTATTCGTATCTCTCTTGTACTGGGGAGCCCAGCACTGGTCTGAGCGTTCCAAGTGTGTCTTAGCAGTGCTGAGTAGAGGACCTGCATCACCTCTCTCAACTTGCTGGTACTTAGTCTGGTACTACAGTTAACAGTATAACTTTCTTTTAGTTAGACGGTAATTTAAACGCTGAGAAGTTTTTTCTCCTTTTCACGACATTGAAAACTTCACAGCACTCAAGAAAAGATTGAAAAGATTGGGGTTTTTTTCTGAAAATTTAAATGGATATTCTTTTGACATTGCAGAACATTTCTTCTAGAGAGGTGGTCATCACTCAGAAATATTTAAGCTTGTATTGCCTAATTATTAAGAATAAATGCAGGTAAAGATTGTCAACACCAATAATCAAACACTGCCTCTAATGAGAGAGGAATGTTTTAAATCTATCAGCCAGTGCCCTGTGATGTCTACAGTATAGATCAAACATCCATTTTCTGAGCATCTGAAAAGCAAGAGCACTTCCCACAATCAAGATAACTAAAAATACACCCTGTGATCTTCATGTTAGGGAGGTTTAAGGCTGAGCTGCCCTGCAAATGACAGCAATCGAAGCGCCATGGCTACACCAAAGCAAACAGGGCAGTGCTTTCACCAGCATGGGGTCCAGTTTCAGCTTCCCTGAAGACTGAGCACAGAATGGGGCTGGCACAGTCCAGGGATAGTCAGACACACTGGCAGTGACACAACAGGTCTGAGGTCTGGCCAGCCAGGCAAGACAGACCAGGTGCAAGGCTGGGCACAGCATGGCTGCGAGAAGTTCAGGCAAGGACCACATGGTGTTAATGCACTTACTGATTCATAGGCAGAGGGTGCACAGCTGGGGGGTAAGAATCATGCTTCTTCTGGCTCCTTGTCACAACAGAGCTGCTTACATGGCAGTGAGATCCAAGGCAGGACATCTGTACCAGGTCAGAGCAGATCCTGAGGCAGCCCAGGCTCTGGAGTGAGGATGGGGCCAGAAGCTTCAAGGGTATGCAGAAAGACATTATAGCACAATTACAAACTGATGCACTCAGGGTATTGTCAGTTTATCCATACTATTTATTAAGCCAACAAATACTTATTTGATGACTTTCTTGTCTATTCTTAAATAGAGCATATTGGGTTAAATTTCACCATGTCTGCAGTTTGCAACAGAAACAAAGCAGTGGTATTAATTTCCCATTTAAATGTACTCAGTGGAGTTACCTTCTGTGAACTGATCCTCACTCACAGAAAGCTCTTGCTAACACCAGAGGAGGTGTTCTTTGGGAGCCTACAGCAGCAGTAGGTGGTACATGCTGAAGTATTTTATTCATGCTGGTAAATCCTTCTATTTAGTAAAACACATCTGTCTTTTGATTAATGTTATCCATCTACCTGCTGTATTTCTTTGTCTCTAATAAGAGCCTGACTTAGACTTGATTTCTTTTCTGCAGCAAATGTGTATGGCATATTGCAGATTTAACTATGATATTTATCTCTTACAGGAGAGATGTATTTAAACTATCAGGCAACTGGATTCTTTTATTCTGCAACAGAAGACACTGAAGTTTAAAAGAGTTTTTAAGGTCATTTTCAAAGACTACCAAGTGTAATTTTTATCTATTATTTGTGAATCAGGAGCCTTATCAGTCCTTTTAATTACAGTCAGAGACTGCTGACACAAGGAAATATGAGAAGTTTAGGTTTGTTCATTTTTTGATATATGCTAGAAATATGTTTTTCTCTTTTAATTTACCCTATAGCAAGAAAGACTGGTAAATGTAGATTTTGATTAGTGATGAACATTAAGCTTGCATATAGATTTTGTATTTAAATTTGAAATACTCTTTCTGTGTTGATGCTGGTAGACAGCATGGCAATCACAAGGTTACTGTTCTTCATGATGAACTGGTTGTTTGCCTTTATGGGACCTTTACCTCAGTAAACATCATTAAAGATCTCTAGAGAAACGGTTAATACATTTACATAATCAAAAGAAAGAAAATAATATTTTGAGAAGGTATCTGGAAAAGCCCAAGAGCTGCAATACTGATTTAAAATGTTATTTTGAGGAAGCATCTCCCTTTGACCATCAAAGAGTTAACACTGTAAGAGAAATAAGGTGACATTGAGCATAAAGAAGAACTCTTCTATTATTGCTCCATATGTCTTTTCTGACTCTTGCCCTGCCAGATTAATAGTAAATTTTATTGGATATTAATTTACAAAATATAGTTTTAAAATTCACAGAAAATTATCATTATAGCAAGAACTGTATTTTTTGACACTAGGTGTACACTATCAACAGTGTTAATTTTCTTTCATTACAGGAGTCCATTTTGAAGTACAATCCTAAACATAGTAAAATAATGACAGAAAATAAGGAATTTTTTTCTTTCTGCTTTCCTTCTCTTTTGCAACCATTTTAGATGAAATTTGAACTTATTAAGTTCATGTAGTGCTTAAATTGGAAAAAATCAATAGGAGACAAATCTTTTTAAAGGGATAAGGAAATTTCTGCCATAAACAGTAATGAATGTAAAAAAAGACATGCTATATTCTTTTATATTCCTAAAAATTTGAGATATGTTACAACAAGACTGAACAGGAATATTTGCTTTTTCATGTGTGTCATTTACATTGTGTCAGAAGATGGAAATCCTGAAGGTACAGTTCATTTCAAGATGGACATACCTGAATGAGGGTAACTGAATACAGGTTTATTCACTGCAGATGGTTCCCTGAGTTCCCACTGCAGGCAGTGGAGATCTAGAACTCCAAACTGAGGTGCCACAGAAAGGTGGCTGAGTAGTGACATCTGAGACAGTCTCACATGTCCCTGACAACATCCAAGCGTGGCAGATCTGTGAGAGACCTGTGCTTTTGCTGGAGGCCAGATGGGCAAATCCTAGCCTCATGTAGGTGACATCAGTCAGCAGAGAGTGGGTGGATGAACTGAGCTCCGTCTCCACAGCCTGTGGTGGGAGATTAGACACCTAACACATATGGACACCTCATTCTAGATGTTGTAATCCAGAGACAAATCCCACCAAGAGGACAGAGAAAAGCTGCATGCATAAATTTCCACAAAGAAGCATGTGTATATTTTCTGCCTTTTAAATGTTGTGTGTCGTGACAAATACAGACCTCACATTTGTGCACACTACAGAAGTTAAACAGTGCGATATCAGATGAAACTAATTCTGTACCACATGATGGAAGATTGTGAGGTATAAATGTATTTCCACAGTGTCAGATAAAATTGAAGGTCTATGACTACTGCAAAGCAGCCTAATTTATGCCTGATGTGCTCTGTGACGCATGCTTGTGCGATTTCCATCATAATCAGACAAAGTAATTTTTCAAATCCATTTTCATGCATAAAATAGTTCACATCTGCCTACAATCACATCTCCCAGCATTAGTGGTTTCAGTAATTATATGCAAGTCAACTCACTGAGCACATCTTCTGCTCAAAGTCTAAAAGCCTGTATTTTCTATCTACGTTGAAAATATGCAAGACACTGTATTATACAAGAAGTTATTGAAAATATTTATGTGAAACAAAAAGTGAGTGGTGTAAGTGCATAATCCATCTTCATATCAGGGTAGATGTAAATCATACTCAAAAAAGTCACAAACACAACAAACAGCACATTTGGCAAAGCTTTATTACATTCTGTGAAATCATCTGCATTTCTAAGAATGTGACAATGTGGGAATCCATATACTGATTTCTCAACATACTTTTAAGGTTTGCAAAGTACAAGAATATTTAACCATACACATATACTTCTGGAATCTAAACAGATTGCATGCAGCTAAAACCTACATAGTTGGCAGAGCCTCTGCCAAAGCCTAAAAGTATTCGATGGGCTCAGATTGTTGATTTTCATGACTGTAACCATATACACATTTAGATCAGTTTGTGTTGTCTCTAAGGTTTTATTATTTCAATATGCTCATGTAACATCATAAATGCATGAAATTTACATATTATGCATAATCCAAAAAGTACAGACATACTTCTATCATTAACAGAACAACTTAGTAATGGCAGATCACCCTAATGGTTCGGTGGGGAAGATAAGCTCACTGAGATCTTCACAGTCACCTACAAATTCTGGCCCCAAAATGCTATAAAAGCTATGGATTCAGGCTTCTCTGGCCAAGCAAAGACTGCACAGTTACTACTTTTTTTTCAGTCCCGTAGAAAGGCCTGGCATGGTGGAAAATTTGTCTGTGCTTTTCAACTGCTCCAGCAAAAGGTATAAAATATACTCTTTTCTGAGAAGCTTAGTCAGCTGAAAATCCTGATTCACAGAAGAAAACACAGCCTACCTGAAGTAGAATGAAAATGACTGTGATTTTAAATTGTCTATATTGATACTTATTTAATTAAGTAAATAATTTTTCCAGTGTTTTACCACCACATACTTTTCCAGAATATTCTGTTCTACTGCGACATGAGGTAGTATCAGCTCTGACATTCAAACTGACATTCAGTTTTCATTCTCTCACACCTGCTTTGTGATTTGATCAAATTCAGTTGACCTCTCTCTCTTTGATATACTATATAATTTGGATAATGAAGGGAAAGGAAAGGCAGAGATTGAGGTGAAAAAAGAGCAGGAAATTGTGGTTTAGTTTTAGATGTGTTATAGGTCAGCTCCCTTTTAATAGTCTTGGCAAAAAGTAAGACTGACTTGTATTTGCTAGTTTTCTTGCTAACATCTGACAAGAAAACATCTTTGCCAGTAATTAGCAGTTCAAATGACCTACCAGATGAGGAAAAGGTTTTTTTTTATATATACCTCAAGTGGGAAATGACTTCCTGCAGTTCAGTGTGTCAATAGTTTGCTGTCACTGATTTCAGTGATGCACAGTGGCGATGGTAAATCTGCCAAGGTGAGCTTTGTAAAACCACTCTCAGTGCTGTCCCAGAGGTGACGGTCAAACTCATCACCATGGAGACTGACATGAAAAAAACCCTGTCATTTGACACAGAAGAATAAATCAGTGATCAAACCTATGCTGCCCTCCCTTGGGTTATATTCCCCTGAAGCATTATTGTCAGGTTGCTGGGCTACTGTGCTGGCTGGCTGAGTCTGCTTTCCTCTGCTGAAAACATGTCCTGGCATCCAAGCAAGCATGACTCAGTGGCACTAGTGGTCAAAGTACACACTAAGTGGCCTTTGTGCATCGACTTGAGGATTTGTACCCTTACTAAACACAGAGCACGTTGCTTTGGTTTTTTTTCAGGAATCATACAGTTATTCATTCTTAATAAACAAAAGATAGATTTACTGGCCCTGGTTGCGAGACTTCATATATTCTTCTCAATGTGGTTCCTATAGCTCCTTCATAAATGCAAGACACATTTAAAACCTCTGGTTTTCTTCCCTGCTTTGACTCCTTTCTTTCTGTGATAGGGAATTAAAGTCTAGTTTCTTTGAGATCCAAATGATCTGGCATCCAAAGGCCATTCATGTCCTGTGGAGGATGACCTTTTTAGAGAAAAAGTAATTCAGGACTTGAAGAGTAAGAATACATATATTACTGGTAGCATGTAAAAATTGCTCTCTGTGGTTCAAAAGCTGGGGGAATACTGTCTTTAAAACTGCAGTGTGCAGCACCTGACATTCACGTGTGTTACATTCACCTGAGAACAAATGTGGGGAAAAAAAAAGGAAATAAATAGTCCTAGTTCATAGATCTTAATTTTATCTTCTTGCCCTGAACTTTAGGGCAGCCCATACATATAAATGAAAACCAGTCATAGTTATCAGCTCTCTATTTGCTTTTCCCAATCTGAATTTTAAGGCTGGGTTTGGACAAAAGAGGAAGTTTGCATTTTTCTTGGAGTGCCAGAGGCAACTGTGGGCTGAGGGCATGCAGTGCATACTATTTTCTTTGCTTTTCAAGATGAGATTCCATCATCATGGCTACATTCAACATGGATCTGAATCATATCAATTCGATTAAAAAGTCACCTTAAAAGCATTAGTGTTGCAGTCACCACCTCCATGAGTCTGAAATATTCCAGACTGACAACAGAAGTCCCAGTTTCATTATTGAATACTATGGGGCTGTAGCACGGCAATTTCTGTACTCAAATGTTATCATTTACACTGTTCCTGGAAACTGTTATATTCTCAGAGTATTAATACAGTTAACTAGACAAGGTAAGCATTTTTTAAATTAGTGGGATTTGCTGAGACAGTTGATATTCCCTTATCCAATTATATATTTTTAATAGTTCACAGGGATCCATTCTGATGTGAACCATATCATTTTCAAAACTATTTTAGGTGTGGAGGAAACAACTTCATGTAGCAGAATAGTTTAATTCAGGTCTTGATAAAGAATATCCAGACTTCTATCCAGTTAACAGAGAAGAAAAGCACTTCTGTCTTCCCATAGTGCACAAACCATATTCTTTAATTTTATTTTATATGTGCTGGAATAAATAAGTGCATTAAATGGTGTGGACATGTTCCTCCTCTGTTTTATCAAATTATTCCTGTGTGTCTTAGCAAGATTTAGTTTAACAGTGAAAATAAAACTGTTATTCAAGGAACTTGTAGGTTTTTTAACAAAATAATAAATTTTCCACACACACAAAATTCCCTTTGAATTTGATCAAAATTATTTATAAACTCATGCTATTACACCAAATACCTACACCTGCAAAAAAAAAGCAGAGGAAATTAGTCTGAAACTAGTACAACTTAAAAAAAATTATTAGTGACTTAAAAAAATTAAAAGTTAAAATTAAACCTTTCCTTTATTTTAATTCAATATGTATACACAGGTGCGAAAGGAGCAGTTCTGTTGGCAGCTTCTCCCTGTCGGCTGAGATGAAGTGCTTAGTGTAGCGCAACACAGAGGCCACCATGCACTCGTGTGGTGCTTGAAGGCAGCACGTGCTTTCTGTCAGCAGTGAGGGCTGCATTCCTCACCATCCTTCTACCTGATGGGCGAGGCAGTCGTGATGCCATAACAAGGTAGTAAGAGGACTGCACAATTCACTACAACAGTTCTACCTGTTAGGCAGATATCTTTATTTAATTAAGAGCTGTTCACGATTCATTAGAACATCTTCCATTTTTCCTGAGAAGAAAAGTTCCCTGGACTGCTACAATGGAACTCTTCTCTTCAGGCAGTGCGGTTCAGGCCTCAGATCAAGACTACTAATAAGGAGTAAAAGAGACATACCCTAAAAAAACTCAGCTCAAGTACTGCTCAAACAACATACAGATGAATGTACGTTGTTTGGAAGTCAAAATAACTGTTCTCTTCTTGTTTTTCTTTTTCATGAATATTTGAAGAACAATATTATTCAGGTAAGTTTAAGTGACACCATGATTCAGTAAAAAGAAAATAAAATTAAAATGTCCCGAAAACTGAGCATGCTACTGTAGAGATACTGTATAAAGCTATATAGATGATAATTTACTGTTGGCTTGTGTGATATTCTAGCTGTAAAAGAATCTGTTTCAACCCACATAAAAATATTAGAAGGTAATGCTAGCACAATGAATTTCCGTAAGCCATAAAATTCATCATCCTTTCAAACAAACCACATTCATCCTAGAAAAGGACAATTTTCCTCAAAAAATAATAAACTGCCATTTTGTGATCTATGTTTACTGACATAAATAGCTCCCTAGGGAAATGCAGACTATGACTGGTTATTAACAGAACGGTCTGACTCTTTCCGTTACTATCTCTGTCTGGATCTGTACGAGTGAACAAAACAGGGCCATGGCATGGATCAAGAATGGGACTGTGCCTGTGCACAACTGTCTGTACAGACCCTGGCAAGGCTCTGGTCTGGAACAGCAAGTGCTGCCAGGACAATGCCTGAGCAACCCCAATAGACAGCCTTGACTAGGAGCTGTTCTCAAACAGCAGTATGGATGAAACTGCATATAATGCATGTTGTTTTCCCTACAAGTTGTGACAGCACAAAATCATAGAATCATAGAAGGGTTTGGGTTGGAAGGGACCTTAAAGATAATCTAGTTCCAACATCCCTTGTATAGGCAAGGACACCTTCCACTACACCAGGTTGCTCAGGAGCCTGGTCCAACCTGACCTTGAACACTTCCAAGGATGGGACATCCACAACTTCTCCTAGGCAATCTCATCCAGTGCTTAACCACCCTCACAGTAAATAGTCTCTTCCCAACAGCCAATCTAAATGTACTCTCTTTCGGTATAAAACCTTTAACCCTTGTCTTATCACTACATACCTCTGTAAAAAAACCCTCTCCAGCTTTCCTGTAGCTCCCTTTAGGTACTGGAAAGCTGCTCTATGGTATACCCAGAGCCTTCTCTTCTCCGAGTTGAACAACCCCAACTCTCTCAGCCTGTCTTCATAGAAGTGCTCCAGCCCTCTTTTGTGGCTCTCCCATGGACTCACTCCAACAGGTCCATGTCCTTCCTGCGCTGAGGACCCCGGCCTTGAATGCAATACTCCAGGTGCGGTCTCACAAGGGCAGAGTAGAGGGTCAGAATCACATTCCTCAACCTGCTGGCCATGCTTCTTTTGGTGCAGTAAGCTGCATATAAACTGTCTTTTCATTGTTTGGTTTAAGTGATCCACATTTACATTCACAGAATATTAATGAAAGATCATCTTCATCCTCTTCTCAAGTGCTGATGGAAATCTGAAGTTCAATATCTTGTCAAGTAATAGGAGGAAAATGGCGGTATATTTCTCAGTTTAAAAAGTTTCTTCCATGTCATCTGCTCTAGCACATCTTGTTAACATACAGAACAAAGAATTTCATTGTAACAGAAGGTGGGAAAATATACTTAAAAGAGACTTTTTGAAGTCACTGTCAAACAGTGAAGCTTCACGTTCACACAAAAAAAAGCTGCTGTTAACCTGGAAAAGGAAGTCCCACTGGGGCTACTTAATGTAAGGAAGTCAGAAGAATTTTACTACAGTACCTCAAAGTGCAACTGAGTATAAAGGAATGCAACTCACCCACACATTTCTTAACAAAAAACATCATGAGAAAAATATGCAGTAAGATATACCGAGTCAGATGCTTTTTTAAGGAGGCATGATTCCCTGAGAATGTGATCCATACATTTTGACTACCAAGTAGTTACAATATTTCATTCCAATTTCCAAACAAAGAGGGGAAGGAAGTAAAACTATGTATCCATAGTCAAAATATTACACAAATTAAAAGCATTAAATTTTAGCCATCTCTGGACCCAGAGAACATTTAAAAGAAGTTTCTTTAAGACATTCACGAGTTTCTGAACATGGATTAAAGTCAGTATATACAATATGAGATCTTCATGTTGCCGAGTTTAGTAGTGCTGGTGTACAAATTCACCTATGAAAAGATTAGGCTTTTACAGTAGTATTCTAGTTTACTCTGTTAATGTCATTTTCCATCATAAACACTGTATCATATTATAAGTGTACTGATAAAGCTTTCTTTTGTTTTTACATTTTAAGAAAATTCCAGGAAAGCATAATTATTGATTTACAATAAAATGCTTCTTTCTCAGAATAAATGAGCATCCTTTCTATGCCTGATTTGAAAGTCCTCAGAAGTCAGTAGAGAGACTCCCTTAGACTTCAGTGAACTTTATATCAAGCCTTAGATGAATCATAATAGGAGAGAGACTTAAATTCATTTTATAGGTATTTGCTAAACAATGACCTCCTTTCGGCTTTTTTCCCCCAAACATGTTATTCTGTGCTGAAGCTTCCAATCATATCAATGGGATTTCTGTACATAACTCTAACAGGAAGTGAGCTCTCCCCCTGATTTTTGTAGTTGCTGTTTATCAGACAAGGTTTCATCTCTTTTTTTCTGTCTCAAGTCACATGTCCTGTGCTATAGCTCCATTCAGTACTTGTCTAGCTTTATACTTTGTACTAATCCCCACCTTCCTCTCCTCCCACTCCTGTCTTGGTGTCTGGAAACTGCTCACTCATAACAAGACGGTACTTTTGGCGGTCCTGGTGCATCAAATACCAGCACAGAGTAATAAAAAGAGATTGGAAATTGCACCCTCAGCAGTCTGTCTTGCCATCACTTTCCTTTCAGCAGTCTTACCCCAAGATAAGCTTAGTCTGTCCCAAACTCTTGTGTGACGATCATCTCTTTTAGGCTAGGTATTCTGCTTAAGAGAAGACTGTCATAGCAGGTGGTCACTCCATTTTTTCTGTTTTGTGATGGTGCTAGCTATATTTTATTTACAGTATTTATGCATGCAGAACACTTCCTGGAACCCCTGACTGGGACCTCATTAGAATAAATGCTGTAAAATAAACTTTTAAAAAATGTATTCTTTTCCTGCGAGTTGACAAGGAGTGATATAAAGCAGGTGTCATGGTCTGCCTTCTGAAGAACAAGGAATTTAAGTATAAAGATATAGGGAGAGAATATAAAGTGGTCACTCCACTGATGGAAATCAAGTAGAGCTGGTATCTTTAAATATATGACACATATAAACTATTCTAATAACAAATAGTGTTCTTCTTTAATATTGCAAAAATGAATATCCCTAGACATGCTGAAATCCCAGTGAGAATTTAGTCTACATGCAAGTCATCACCCACTCATGCCTAGATGTATTCAAGATGTCACTGGAATTTTGTCTAAATCCACATTTGCTATGATCTAGGTCCGCAGGTTCTGTGAGATGGCATTCCTGCTTCTGCAGATGGCTGGGACTGAAGTACACAGAGCTTTGGGTGTACACATAGTAGTACGTCTGGGACACTAGGGTGCAAGAAACCATTCTAAGATGCATATTTTAAGGTGAGCTGATAAAGGAATAGAAAAGAGGCCCTGTTACAGAAGAACTGGTTATGAAGAAAGAAAACTTTTGTAAGTTAGTGAGACCACGTATTTAAGGCAGCAAATCAGTTGGTAGATCCCAAAGTAAATAAGATTTGTATTTTCCATTTGTACTAACACCCACATGCAGTTTCTTCCCTATCTTCCCTTTCAGACCTACTCTCTCACCTCCCTCCGTTCTCAAGATGACTGTATCTTTGTCAGATTTATTGAGTGAAATTGTTCAATGGAGCAAGCTTGTTTTCGTAACACTGAAAGCAGCACAGATTACCATTTGAGAGTTCCGGGATGCTAAATAATTGAAAGCATAGACTTCCCATTAGGTAAGTTTTAAAGTGAACTGACTGTTGTCTTCCAGTCTCTCTGTCATTAAACTTTTTTCACAGAAAAAAAAAATCATTTTTTTCTTCCTTAAAATAATAGCTTTATTTTTGCTGCTCAAAAGATCGAGATCTTGGTCAACTGCATAAATTACAAGCTGCTATATAAACAACTTTTTTAGAGCTTTTTATTTTGCTTCCTTCAAAACAAAAGTTCACATTAGAATGTAGGAAGGTGCAAAGTTAACTTAGAGGCCATGACAGGTCTTATCACAATGGCTGTAAATTTTCCATGTCTTTTCTGCTGTTGCTTCCAAATTCCTTTTTTTTTTTTTTAATAGACTTTTCTAAACATATAGTAACTTTATTAGCTTAATCTTCTGTTTCTGCTTTCTTTCAATTTTTTAAATTTGAATTTAGGAGATCAAAAAGGTAAAAAAAGTAAAAGCATACATATATACACACACATATACATATGTGCATATATATATACATTTATAAAGATGTATATAACAACATTTTCTTTAGTTCTGAAACACATCAGAAAAGGAAAAGCTTTTTCTCTGAAACCATTCTGTATGAGATAGTCTTTTTTTTTTCATAAAAACACTGAAAAAATTAACAATCTGAAAACACATCATTGAATGTAAGAATAAATTTCTCACGTTTAGTGTTATTGGATGTTTATACTTTCTATATATTCTGTATCCCCAGTCTAACTTACAGCTCCAGAAATAAAGACCAAACTCATGGCATGTCAAAAGCCTTCGATCTTCTTCGAGAAAGCTTTTGCATAGCACACAAGCCTTGAGTAGGTTTCCCAGTGAAACTTTATTTTCTCTTACTAGGACATAACTACTGAACCAAATTAAAAATAATTCAGAAGTTCAGTGTATAAAAAGTATGGAACTATCAGTAATTACTTGGAGGTTACATAGATTTAGTGGGCTGCACT
Source organism: Lophotriccus pileatus (assembly GCA_035583135.1). NCBI lineage: Eukaryota > Metazoa > Chordata > Aves > Passeriformes > Tyrannidae > Lophotriccus > Lophotriccus pileatus. The sequence continues at coordinate 30,231,642 of JAWWES010000041.1, forward strand.
GAGTGGTACCAGCTGGCTATCTAGGCAGAAATGACCAAAAGAATATTTGGGCTGGAACACCACCTCATGCTCTTTCTGGTTCCTGGGTGGCCAAACCCATGAGAATAAAATATTCTGCTTGGAGATTGGTCCCTAAACTGTCTCCTGGAGAAATGGCCAATTTTGCCTCCTGTTGTAAGATTGCAAGACCTACTGCATTCCTATGTATCCTTCAAAACCTGATCCTAGACATATCACAAAGGCACACAGACCTTTCTGTGCACAGAAAACTCTTTATTTGTTTCTTTGCATAATAAACCACACTGTCAGGATTTATGCAAACATCCCAGGCAAAGGATGAGATTTCACCCCTCAGCCTTGGTATGAGGGTCTTCGCTCAGCTGCTCTGTGTCAATTGATTCTGCACACAAAAGCTCACTTATCAAGTGATTAGAGGCATTTTGCTCTTCCAAGCACGGTCTGTTTGTGGTTTGACCACATCCCAATATCAAAAGCAGTTATGGTCATGCCATCTGATCTAAAAAATTTGTCACAGTAAATTTGAAAGTCAAGTAGTAGAACAAGGCTGACAAGTTTCCTGGCAACAAATTGATTTCATGACCCTTGGGGAGAAACAGATTGAGACGTCAGCAGGATACAAGGGACCTCACAGGAAAAGCTATTGGGGTCTGTAGGAGGTGTCTGCCACTCTGACTTATCTTGCAGCTCATCATCGTGTGTGATTACTATAGATAATGATAATGAAAGTGAACTCATTTATGGAATGGTTATCTTGATCACAGCTTGGACAGAATGTAAAACTTCATGTGAGTGACAATATTGTGAAATACATGGAAAAGTCACTTACATTTACTTCAGTGAAGGCTAGGAATATCCCACCAGGCAAACCAGAGAAGGAAGAGGAGAAAAAAATTAAAGCAGATGGATTTGACACAACCTTTAGCTCTGACTTTGCTGGAATAAAAGAAAACAACTTCTTTAGTCTGATAAGTACTTAAAAATACACTGCTTTCCACACGTGAGTAAATTCAATTCCCAACTACAGCTGAAGATAGCCTGGGACAAAGCAGGCAGCTCATTGGAAGACACTGAGAAAATAAAATGTCAGTCTCTTGCCCATGACATTTAGTGGTGTTCCAAAGCAGGATCACCATCACTGTTTGACGGATTCCTCACAGCTTCATCACTGGCCTAACTTTAAGATCTGTAAATGGCCAGTCTTCGCGAACGAAGAGCCGGGGAAGGTCCTTACCCGCATATGCAGATAAGGCCTTTGAGCCTGCGCAGTGGATTT
>JAWWES010000041.1:30233035-30266988 GCA_035583135.1 Lophotriccus pileatus
GACACACAGTGTGCGCGGAACTGAGGCCACCCTTTAATCCTGAGGTTCGTCTACCGGGGCCAAGCGAGCTTGGACGGCGGCAGCGAGGTCCTAACTTTAAGATAACAAACTCTCAACAAACCTTGTGACACTTTTTGCTCTTACTTTGCCAGACACTGAACAACACGTTTATGTCCCTTACACGACACATAATTTTTTTCCTCCTCCTTTTTCCCAGCTTACTACCAGACGTAATGAAAATATCTAGATTCATTTATGCTTACTTTTGTTACCTGCTGCTTGTGCCCACTCTCTCCCCACAGTGTAACACATTGTTCAGACGTAATTGCAGCCATGGGCTCTGTGAATAAAATGATGAAGGTGGGCCCAGGGGATTCACAAGGCTGCTCTCTGTACATGCTGCAAACCTAAGCAAGTATCTCTGTTAAACACCACATCAACTTTCTCTCTGTAATAGCTAATCACATCTTATACACTCTTGGACTGGTGCAGAAATTTGAACTAGATCCTCAGAGGCTTTTTTCCCAGCATGCATTTTTTTTTCAACTGGATAAATCATATTTTATTTTCTTCTGGTAGTTTAAATAAAAGTAAACATAACATAATAACATAAAAACAAAGCCCTGGAAAACAAACTGCAATTCCAACAGAATATTACATTGGAGACAAAGACATTGAAAGAAGGGTTTTTTTCAGCACAGCAGCTGGGATTTTCAGATCTGCCTAAGGTCTAAATTGTGTAAGTGACAGACAAGCTGAGAAGTATACAAAGATGGAGTTAGGGTTCAGAATCAAAACTGACATCCAATATATCCCCAGCACAACCCCACTTCAAAGGAAGACCCATACTACCTTTTTTCTAGTCACTTGCAGCTCTGTTTCTGTGCCAAATCCCCTTGGCCTGTGCAGTGAGATGGGCAGCTCCTCCTTGAGTCCCATTGGGTGTCCCAAACCACTGGAGAGGGGTCTGATCTGACAGGGGCTTTTAGGGCAAGCTCAACACAAAGTAATAGGACAGTTCCCTAAAAAAATATGCCTGCAGTGCTTTTCTTTTTAAAATAACTGTTAAAGCAGATATTAAGCAGCAAAAGTACTGCTGTCACTAAGGGTGGTTAGAAACTTGTTCAGAAATTGGGAGACTTATTCACTGACTTCCATGTTCTATGGAAGTCTAACTTGAATTTATCATGCTGTAGCAGGTTCATCTGAGGAGGGCAACCCATTGCCCACTTCCAGCAAGAGCTGTGCCTCCTCACAGACAAGGAAATAAAAATTCTGGAGTGGAGTGAGTAAACAGATGCAGAAGCTAAACAATCTAACTATTCCAGCTGAGCATACGGTTGGAAGGCATAGGGCTCACCTCTGGTCCCTTCTCTCAGGATTGCTTCTGCATATTTAATGTAATGCTTTTTCTCTCACATGCTTACTCTTTACAATTCCAAAAACTCTTTATTGTCCGATGCCTTCTTTTAAAGTTGTGTTTTCCAAAGCACATTAAACAAATTTCTGTTTACTGCACCAGCTCTAGTAGTGGGACATTTCCAGAGTAAAGATGCATGAACTTTGTAATGCAGGGAACTTCTCTTTGCAAGCTTGTGACTGTCTTCTACAAAGTGTTTATCAAGAGGATGACTTTAGTTCCCCAACTATATTTGGGACCTTTCAGTAATTTCAGGTTTCTGATTAGTAGTAAATTCTTGAGTGACTAGGTATACTATTTAGTAGTATAGTTCTGCTAGCATCTGGCAGAAAACAATAATAAAAGTTTTAAAAATGGTGAAAAAAGCAGATTAATGAAGGAAAAAGAGCACTAAAGTAATTAAGGAAAACCTGTATGTCTAATAACACCTCTTAAAACCAGCTTTCAGTAATGGCCCCAGAAAAAGGCACATGTACTATTATATAGTAGAATGTCTGACAGCATCACCACATGATACCAGTGGATACCATTGAGATATGAGTGAATAGCTTTCAGAGAAACTCATTCTAGCTTATGAGCATTCAGGCCACACACTTCAACCCACACAGACTTCCATATTTCAGTTAATAATCTTCAGACTTAAAGAAAAGAAATGAGTCAAAGAAATAGAAAATAATTTTTTCCCTCCCTTGGAATGGAAAACATAACTTAAGCAAGAGAGAAGTATAGCTTCAGATCAGACTGTGGAAACGTGGGAGCTGTACTCTGTAATTGGGTTGTGTGGGAATAAATTACCTTGAGTAAAAGAAAATCAGAACCTCGGCATGTGGAAAGTTTGAAACCAGACTTAGGAACAACACACAGGCACCAGACAGCCCAACATCATTAATGAAAACAGGTGTCTTTAAATATGCAAGATGAACAAATGCTGTGCTATATTTCTGCCTTTTGAGAAAATAGAGAGCTGTCAGTATTCCTGAGAATAAGGATTTCTTGATTCTTCACCAGCACTATTCTTTATTGAAATATGAGGTCCTCCTATCAGTTTGTGCTGAGTGTCCATGTCCAGCTATTGGCAGTAGAGGGGCTGTATGTGTGGTCTCTGTGAGAAGAGACCAGGGACTGCCCCACGTTGGACAGAACCAGTTCCAGCTGAACCACTGCTGCTGCCCAAAGCTGTGCTCATCAGCAATGCTAGTGTTGTCCTTGTGACAGAAAGGGTAAAAACTTTGCATGGCAGCTGTGAGAGAGTTGTGCCCCTGTAGCCCACGGAGGACCCAAATGGAGAAGACAACCACAGTGCAGCCCATGGAGAACCCCTCATTGGAAAAAGGTCTGCCAGATCATGTTATGATTGTTGCCTCTCCTTTCCTACTGATTACTTCTGGTCAGGCATAACAATGTCTGCCAGGTTCTACTCGTGAAAATCTTTGTGTTTCCATGAAAATACTTTAAATAATAATTATTTTAAAATTCCTCTGCAGTGTGGTTTTTTCCTTCCTATTCTGAATCATTCATATTAAATGCATGATCTACGAATATTTTGACTACTTCACAGTGAATTTCAGGATGATAATCTGATTTTTAATTTAAATAGGCATCTGTGTAAGTATCTTTTCTCTGAACTGTGAAAGACAATTCACCATAATCTTTCTTAATCATCTTTTACATCAAGAAATAGAAATACCCCACTACTATTTCTTTCCAGATAAGTTTCATTTTACTTGATGCAGTTCTTTACATGTAGTTCTCCAGTCTGCTTTATCTCATCCTAGAACTAGGAAAATATTATTTGAACACCACCACTAACTTTTCCACAGCTGTTCCTTTAAAATTTTTCATCACTTTATTTTTAAAATTGACCATTGCTAAAAAGGATGACTGTCTAAGAAGAAAAAGCCATTAAGACAGTGTGCAAATTAGGATATAAAGCAAACTCTGCGTGTTTTATTTCTTGCACAGGATTTGTGTACTGGGAGAGGGAGAGCAGAAGAATGTATCTCATATATGTGGTTTGTATTTCCTTTACGCTGTAGAGCAAAAAATCTTTGATTCTGGGCTCAAATCATGTGGTTGGAAAATAATGTTAAACCTAATGGAAACCTGAATAAGGACTGCAAATCGTACTTGTTGGAAAGTACAAGTATTTCCTAGTATTGCAAGATAACAGATAATTGGGGTTTGGTTGCTTTTTTTCAGTGATAGCCATTCTTTAAAACTAGATTTTTGGGAAGGCTTCTTAGCTAACAGTTGGTTTTCATGTCAGGATGCATGTAGTCTACACTAAATGAACCAAGGGAGCTATAAAGCCATGTGTGTTTTATAGTACAGGTCCTGCTGACTGGCTCTGTGTAAGGTTGTCTCAGCAAATGTGAACTATCCTGTGCTCCACATAAAAGCAGCAAGGTTTTCTCATCTTCTTTTCACATTCTAAGAAAGGCTGCCCCCAAATCTTTGCAGTATTTTTAAAGATTCTGAAACCTTTGTTTTTTAAGGCACTTAGCCATGGTTCAGAAAAATTATTTCCAGTAACCATGTGGTTCAGCGTCAGTGTCCCCAAATCAGTGCCCTCAAACATCTCAGAAGAATAACTCAATCATTAGAATGTAATGTCAGCTTCACTGTAGCTTAGTAAGTGTGTATTTACAGAAAATGAAATGGTTTCAGTAAAGATACAAAGAAAACTTCTTTTATACCTTGGGATTTGGAAAGCTACACTTCAAACCCCTGGAAAGAGCTGGGCACAGTGGGGCTCTTGAATTATAGCTGCATATATCCCTAGCATATGTCAAAACCACTTGGCTGTGGAGTAGCTGCATGAATGGTTTCATAATCTTGGCTTTCCATCTTGGTCTTGATATAAGACCACCCTGCCTGAGTGTTCAAATAGCTGTAGCAATCTCCTACTTGCAGTCATAAATGTCAATAAACCATATCCAGCCCATCATGCACAGCTGAATGACTTCTTGTTCTCACTGCATTCATGGCTGGATAGCTAAGAAGTTAAGACACACAGATGCCACATTTTAGGTAAACATACTTAATACATAAATTTTAAGAAACTCGGTCATAATTTTCAAGACCTCCTAATAGTAGCAATATTAAAATTTTAACGCCTGTCTCTTAAACATCACCAGAATCAGCAGAAAAGGATCTGAAAAATTCAGTGAACAGCTATAGAGGCAAAGTCTAATGAAAATTCCTTAAAACAGAATCAGGAAAGAACATATGTGAAAACACAGAATAAACTAGAAATGCAAGCATATCCTTAGAAAACCAGGCCATAGAAAATAATTACCATGAAAACCCCTATATAACAGAAAGAAATGCAGTGGGGTTTGTTATTACTAAAGAGTAAAATATGTGTCATACAGTCAGTTAAAATTGTTAAAATAAAACCTCTCCTAGAGTCAAGTAAGTCCGAGTACCATATCATACAAGATCACTTCTCATTACAGCCCAATAAATATGGGAACTGAAAACCTTTTAAAGAAGTATACCTAAAAAGTAGGCAGATTATCATAAAGACCTCAGCCACCTGTTACTAATTATTTTAGCTTCAGGTTCTTAAGTAAACACAGATGCAGCAAAACTAATCACTCGAGAAAAAGCATTGCTCAAGCACAATGTGGAAAAAAACCCTTATCCATTATACTTCCCTTATAATATCCATCTGAGAGATAATCGTTTTTGAATAGAACAATTAATGAGGTCTTTTCATATCAAGGGAAATTACTCCATAATGAGGTTTAATGTGTTAGAAATTAGGTGGAATTTATTAAAAAATAAATAAAAGCCATACACAAGGTGAAAGGTAGTATACTGAATTGTTAGAGATGCTGTGTTTTGAAGGGCATTCTCACCACAAATTGTTAGCACACAGGCAAAACAAATGGAATAGTTATGTGGCAGAAAGTACAGAGCAAAGGAAATCTGACCAAAAAAAAACCCACGCCGAACTATAGGATTTAAATGCTAAAAAACCTGCTTAACAGACCCTAATATACTTTAAAATTCTATGTGATGCCTCAGGCTTACATACCAGCCTACTGGGAAAAAGAAGAGCTTTTCCCCTGTGCATCACTCATTTGAGCAGTGCCACATTTCAGGAACATATTCGCTCTCTGACTAAAATTTTAATCTAGCCAAGTGTGGACACTTTGCCATGAAGGAAGCCAGGAACATTAACAATGTGTAGAATGGTAATCATATGTCCTGTCCTTTTCCATGCCATCTCCATGTGCAACATCAAGTATGACCACCCTCCTGCAGAGAGGAAAGTTTTGCTAGATTTTCTTTGCTGCTCCAAAGCAATCCCCAACAGTTGCTTTGCACTATGTATATCTCATTATGTGTATCAGGTCTTTATGAAGGGTAAAGAAAAGTCATCGTGAAAGAACAAAGTTCAAAGATAATCAATGAAAATGCAAGGTTAAGTAAAAACAAACCAAACCCCTACAAATGATATTTCATTACAAATCAGAATAGTAGAATCTCATAATAATGCTCTCAGGGAAATAAAAAAAGACACATGGTCAATGAAATAGATTTGAAATACTAAAGGTCTGAACACACAGAGGCTGAAATCCATTTCTTTGCAGAGCAACAGGGAAAGGCTGGTGTGCCAGCAAGCAGAGCACAAGTAAGGTTTAGCTTGTGCTTCAGAGGGGTGAATTTCATTCAGAATGGTTTGGAGTTTGGGAGCATAGCCAAGACCACCAGTGCATATCTTGATAGAGTACTTTTATTATTTCTCTACTAGTGTTTAGCCCCAGCTACCCAGGAAACGAAGAATGTTCAGTCTACTCATTATGACTTAAAAAAACATGTATTTTAACAGCTTGAAAAAGTCCAGTGTGAGCAGATCTGAAAGCAGTCATGGTGAGTGAACATCAAGGTTTAATTGCTATTGGTACATACATAAAAAACAAGGAGTGTCTATTTTATTTATCTTTAAAGAATAGCTTCAGTAATTATCATAAAATAATATTTAAAATAATATTTAAATCTAGATAAAGGAAATTCTTTGCACTTGTAAGATTCTTAACCACCATCACAAATCAGTTGGGACATATAAAAAAACCTTCAAGTGGAAGGAAAATGTTGTAATGCAGTTTTTGTTAGGATGTTCTCCAATCACAGCCCCAGCACTGATGATCCAGTAGGTTCGAGCTAGGGCTGAAGGGAGGAGTGAAATCAGCTGAATAGAAATCACAGGGGAAATTATCATAGTTAAACAACAGCCAAAATCCCTAATTAAAATATATCTGTGGACACTAGAGCTCATACTTACACTTCATTAAAGAGGGACTTGGGAAATTCAGTAAGCAAAAGTCTTCAGTTTCTTAGTTGTGTATTTTGTAGAGATACACAAATCTGCAGAGGGGAATTTGTAAGTAAATAGATTGTGGAGGATGTACACAATCCTTTAACTATTTCTTGGGAGTTTTATGGTAAAAACCAGATGAAAGTGGATGCAACCTTATAGTGGGAAGACCTGCAATTAACTGGTGTCATATCCCTGATTTTATGCCCTACAGCGTTAATCTTTCACCAACTCATAAAGAGGAAACTGAAAGCAAGTTCAAAATGCTTAGGATACTTAAAAACCTAAGTAGAAAACTGACAAATATTTTGTGAAAAAAGAATTATCTGTCAGAACTGACTTATTTCATTAGAACTGCAGAGTAAAATAAAAGCTTGTCTGCATTTTGTTTAGACAGATTTTTATCATGAAGTATCTCATGTCTTACCCTTGCAACATTCAATCATTGGCACAAAGGAAGAAGAAAGTCTGGTGGTAGGAAAAAAATCACCTCCACTAAAGATAAAAAATGGTAAAACAGAAATATTAGGCAGCATACTAACCTAAAAAATTGGAATTCTTTTGATACATGAAGCATAAAAAATTAACAACGCACATCCAACGAGCAAACATTCTCGAAGTGAAAAATTAGTACAGCAGCATTAACTGCTTAAGTTTTTACAATTGGCTAATGAGGTTTTTTTTCCTGCTGATTTTCCAAATCTGACTTTCTTCTAAACATGAGATGCTAACTTGGTTGATGTCTTCAGAGAATTATGTAGAAATCCAGAATGACTAAGAAAGAAGGTTCAATGTTAACCAAGACTAGGTATAAGTCAGGCTATGTTCTGTTTTGTTTTGGTCCCTGAGTTATAATTATCTTTTTTGTTGCAGTTACACTTAGAGGTCTTTTCTTTCAGGAGTAATACTAAGTAATTACTGAGGATTAATACTAAAGCCTATATGAAATATTCATATAACCATTATTAATGTTACACAACTTGTTACAGGATCAATGTTTTGATGCAGTTTACAAGTACAAAGCCAGGCTTTACACATTACTTACAATTACACACTATATTTTTCATGTGAGTACAGGAGAAAAAAACAACAGTCATCAATATTTCATGCTTTTCCTAATGAAAACACATGAAACAGAAAGGCAGGTGAGTTTTCCTCCTTTATTTAACTTTTGTTTCTCACTGGAAAGTAGATACAATTATTTTCTGGGACACAGTTTTAGAAGTAATTTAAATGGAAAAAAATTTAGTCTTCAGAGAAGCACAGCATGAGAGCTATATATCAGCAGCATCAAACCAAGAGAATTTAAGCAACTGTAACAGGTACAGATCTAAGGTAGAGAAGTACATCAGGCTGCAGAACCTGACATCAAATACTCTTGATTTTCCTTTCACCCTTCGGGGTCATTTCTCTGATAAATAATTCACAGACTGCAGTGCAAAGTAGTTTGCATACTGACAAGATTAAAAAGAATGCTTTGTCTGGGTTAAATTTACGATCTGAAACCTTCCTTTAAAATGTCAGGCAGGTAATTAATTTAAGATGGTTTGCCAAGCAGAATCTCTGACCCTGTCAGAATAATTTCATTTCTTGAGGGTGAAGGGGATATTACATTTATCTTTGCAGAGTCTCTGGTATGGTTTTTTTCTTCTCTTCTCTCTTCTTGCCATTTATTACCTCTTTCATAACATCACACTAAAACAAAAATTAGTGCCACAATCTTTCCCTCGTTAATTTGTAGCAATAAAGAAAACATTGACTGCAAATTGCCAGTGAATAGGGAATAGAGCACAAGTCAGACCTCTTGACTTGAACTGAAGAGGTGCATTTTCCACAGGGAGAGATCTCCCTGTTATGAGCATTCAGAACAGCATTTTGAGTAGCAGTGGGAAATGAAGCAATCCAACAGCAAGAAGATTTGCTTTCAGCATAGCAAAAAATCGTGTCTCACATATGCACAGTAGTGGGTTTTCTTATAAATGAATGCCTAAATGCATGACAATCAGCAGGACTTTTACATCTGCTCTTAAAGCCAAGTTTATTGGTGTAAAATTTTATAAGAATTTGTGTCACCTCAGCTAATCCCCGCAGGCAGTGAGAAAGAGACCAAACAATGCACTATTTGGAAACTTAATTTTAAGTTTGCATGGTTAGGAGGGAAAAAGGGGGATTGGAAAACAGAAAGATGCCAGAAAAAGAAACATAATTAACTCTCTTGTATACATGCAAATTTTCTCTTAAAAATAGACTGTGACATTGTACACTCACTGGTTAAAAAAATTGCCATTCCAAGTAGCTAATCCAGACATATTAAGGCAATCTTGATTTGTTCAGGAGGAAGAGGTCATACCAAGCTTGGTTTCTTCTGAAATCCAAGGAAAATGTAAATAATGTTTATAAATTGCAAATATAAATCTCAAGACATATGGCTAAATTCTTATGTAAATTCAAATTAGATATATTGAATTAATTGAAATTTTCTAGACCAGCTGAATTTTTGAACTTGATTATTATTTATTTTTCATGTGGCTACCTGATAAACATCAACTTTTTTTCTTCTGATTATTGTCTATGTCCAACAAAGTCATGAATCTACCAATTTAGAAAAGCCTTTCTTTCAGGAATCAGTGCAGAAAATAAAACAGGAATCTTCTGCATTCTGTACAGAAACCTTGAACTGAACAGAAAGAGTATGTTCATAGTAGAAGGTGACAATTTTCGGTCACATCTGAGAAGGTACTTTGTGACCCCTCAAATGATGTTTTCTCTCAGTGTTTCGACCAATGCTCTCCATACTCCCTAACAAACATATTGGCTCAGTGGGGCTTCACAGACTCATCATTGATAAGCAGAGAATGAACGTGAATGAAGGTAAAGCCTATTTGATTTTTCAAACATTGCTAACCCTCAGTCCTCAGACTGCACAGCAACAGAAGAAAGCTTTCTGAAAATCTGCACTGCAGGTATTTTAGGTTGTTATGACTTTCATTGGCCACATTTCTGCTGATCTTAGTCTCCTTCTGGAAAGCTCTCTTTAGTCATTAGTTTTCAGGAAGTAACTCAACCAAGTTTCCATTAGGCCAGATTTCATTCCTGTAGTTGAAAATATAGTCATTTCCTTCCTGGCCAGACATTATCCATATGGGGAAAGAGAGGACAGAGCTGGATGCAAGGTCAGAATATGATATGCTGATGAGAGTTTTTATTTGACTTCAGACAAGAGAAGACAAAAGTATCTAGAGCACCCTTTTGCAGCCTGTATCATCTGAGTGTCCCTTATGACTATAAAGTTTACACATAAAATGTGGTCTAAAAGGGGGTAAAGGATAAATATCATAGTGCCAATTCCCTAGGAAATGAGAACACTTATTGTTCCATTGGAATGAGTGGAACTTTGCCTAGTGCTTCAAGCTTTCCGATTCCCTATTCAGCACAAAGTGATTTTTTCTTGTCCAAAAAAGAACAAATTTAGTTTTAATCCATGAATAATAGTTCCAGCTTTAGTGGAAACTCTGATGGCAAAGTCACTCATTCTAAGACAATTTTTACATAACCTGCTTATTGGGAATGCCTCTCCCCAAGGATATTCCGAATAAATCTGATGGTCCACTATAAAAAGTGATGATTTTCCTTTTCATTAATGAGAATTCCAATAATGGATTAACAGAGATTCGCCTTATTCAGAGGCAGTTATGAAAGCGTTCACTCCTTTTCAAGACTGTGGAACGACGTGCCTGTTCGACAACTATCTGTACTCCATGCTACATGTGCACTCCTTTGAAGACAACCAAAGTGTTTAAATCTCTATTGTATTGGCAAAAATGTCTTGCCTTAAGACACTACATTTGGAAATTACAGTTTGTAAAATTAGATCCATGATAGTCACAGCTTGAACCACTACAATTTATTGTGGGTGGTTCCAGAAATCATATGCAAGTGATAGATGAAGAAAAAAAGTCTTTTTTTCTTCCTTTTTTTTTTTTTCTTTCCTTGTATGAATGACCATATTGACAGTTTAAACTCATTCATGGGCAACTGATGATAACTAGTTCAGAAGACAAATGTAGTTAATCAAAAACCATACTGCAAATATTAGTCTATTAGATGTTCTGTGAGTAGTGTGATAATACATAGCCCAACCTGTAATTACTGTTTACCCAACATTTAGCATTTTTATGTAAAAGCAGCTGAATTATTTGTTATGTCAAAACATCTAGGTTAAAAAAAGAACAGTTTTTCCCATGAGTGTAAAGGTAGATACTTTATGAATTTTAATATGTTGTCTAATATTCTGACAACAAATTATGAACAGAATTTCTATGCTGTTAATAGAAGAACAGTTCCTGAAGGACTGGAAATGGAGAAATTATATTCAAGATATGAAAGACAGTAAGTGTATTAATACTATTACAAATATATTCTCAAATTATTTCACTTCCTTATTTTAGAATTACTTTTCTAACTTTCAGACTTTTAGACTTCTCTAAAACTAGTCTTGGAAATGGTTGGAAACCACTTTCCAGTAACTTTGTTGTGATGAACAGTTTTCCTATCATACCATTTCATTTGCAACAATTCTTTTCAATAAGGATCTCCAATAATGCCTCTTTTCTGCAACGGCAGTGACTCTTGCCTTTACAAATCCACAACAGTGCCTTCTCTTCAATCTTATCAGAAACATGAGACCACATTAAATACATTACTTTTCACACAAAGTTTTGATCTAAATAAATGCTATGTTTAAAAACTCGGTTGTCTTGGGGAAAGTTAAGCACAAACCAGAAAGATACTCCATCCTTCTTCCATTCTACCAGTGCATTCAGAGTTGACAGTAAAGCAGGGAAAATAAGGAGGAAAGCATGTTTTGTCTTTCACACTAACACCACAGACCTCTTTTCCTCTCCAGATATTTGAAAGATGATGTTGAAAGCTTTGTAAAATTAATAAGTTTTTGCAAGTTTGCCACATAAGTTATATAGTTAATTAACATATATTTGATGGTATTTCAGGTGAGGAAGAGTATTGTGAGACAGATAACAGCACAACTGTAATTGATTAGATTAATCCCTCGGTCAAAATCACAAGGTAATGAGCTACTATGCACTGATATTTAAGGACAGCTCCTTTTCATCCTTGTTTTCTCTGGAGCTTATAGAAATCCATGCTTTGCTTACAGATTTTATGTCAATAACACTGCAAACATGTCTTGTTTCTCATACAGAGTTCATAAAATTTAAGGAAAAAAAAAAAGATGTGCTTGATTCTACATAGTCTATATATTTCCTCAGAGTTTATATACAACATACTCTTACCAAATTATCAGTTTTATCCTCCATATGCAAAGAGTTACTCTCACTATTTTTAGTTTGGGGCACAGTACAAGTATAAAAACCATGTTTGTAGAACACCTCAGAAGTTCAAAGATATTCAAGAAGATATTATTTTAACATGTTTTATGTTATTCAGGAATCCTAAATGAGATTCTTCTGAAAAAGGGAAGGGAAAGGGACTTTGCACAGGGAACTCTTTTTGGACAAGATGGAATTCCTTTAGGAGTGTTTCAGTATACAACTTTTATCGCTCCTTTTCCTGCCAAAATGAAAAGAAGTCCATAAAAGAATAGTTTATTAAGGTGGGTAGCTATAGAGTGGACCATTTTACTGAATTTGAACCTGGTCCAATTTTGCTGAGTTTGGCTAGCCTGACAAGCTAGTCCCTTTAGCCAGGAATGCCTTGTGCCTGTTTTATTTTCTTGAGGTGTTTTTTTCTTTCTGATCCAGTGCAACCAGGTCATGTAGCATGCTATTCATATTTTTAAGTGGCAGAGTTAGCTGCTCTTTTGGATTTCCTGTCATTTTACTAGTTATCCTAGAGTGAATGAATAGGCCAGATCCTTCCCTTCGTTAATGTATCACCCAGCTAACCCCCAGCAGTTGTCACTGGCTTCAGTGTGCTATCCCTTCTACGCTGAGTGATAGCAGTTGCTTCTAAAAGCACTGCAAGCCTTATCTCAAAGACTGTGGATCCTGTTTCAAAGAATTCCTTCTTCTCCATACTTACAGTACTCAATATAACATCTTCCACAATTTTTAGGAAGGCTTCTACTGATATTAGTGAGAGTCAGCTCCAATGTAAAAAACAATTGCACAGCTGTAAGACAGCTGAAATTTCTCATTTTTTAAGGTAATGTAAGTGGCTTTTTTGGAGTTGAGATTACAGACCATAAGTTTAACTGTTCTATTCCTGGTCTTTTGCTGAGACAAGGTGAGGGTTTACTGGTTTTCATTACAGTGTTTTAAGTGCTGCAGCTGCTCTCCCACTATGAAGTAGGCTGAAATAATTAAATTCTGTCACTGAGACCAATGAATGAGAGTAAATTAGCAACAGTGACCTTCTACTGCAGCTAAATGGATCACCGAATTTGAAGCAAAAATCTGTTGTGAAAATACAAATGATAAACCTGTATGTAGCCTTCTTAGCTCCCAGCTACCTAGTAAATAAAGAATGCAATTCCCTTGGTCACTGAAATTTAGAGGAAACCTACAATCCTTGAAAAGCCTGTTCTGCATCTTAATAGCAGTATTGTTCTGATTTAAAATGAGAGGGGTAGAGACACTAACTGCAAACAAGCTTTTGGATATGTGAGGAACAAAGCTATTGCTTTTGTTACACTGCTTTGCTAAGCATTTGTGGTTCTCAGAACAGACCTTCAGAAAATGTTTCTCTGGATTGTCACTAAATTCTGCCAGCTCTTACAATGAGAGAAGTCTCTGGTATTGTGAGACTGATTAAGTGCAGAGAAATCCAAGCAAACCATCAGCAACCACTCAGCTTTATTCATGCCCTTGCAGTGCTGGAGCTAAAGAGAAGTTAAATTCCAACACCTGGTTTCACATAGTTTTATCAAAAGCAGGATATATCTCCCCTATTAGGGATATCAAATCCTTGATCTTTGCTTCTTTTACTTCCTTTGCTTTTGATTTAAAAGATCAGAAACACTTTTAAAACTACAATCTTCTCAAATGTCCTGACAAATACATTGGAAAAATCATACAGAGGAAATACAGGCATTCTGCTTAGCACATAAATAGACCATCCACTATAAGGCAGATTATCTGGAAACCTCCAGCCCCCTACAATTTCATCTTTTCATGGTGAGAGAGGTTCTTACATATGACAAAGTTTCATCTTCTACATGAATGTTTTTTCCTGTAATTTATTATTATTGTATTACTATTGCCATCAATGTTATTATTTTCTTTCCTTGCCAGATATGGTCTTCAAATATTCTATCCTTAAGAATATTTAATTTAATATTTAGACAGCAGCCGGTGATAACCGACTGTGCCCAAGACTGCAGGTTAAAGATTAGGGCCTTTTAGGTATGTCAGTAGTATTTGCACTTGTCTTCAAAATCATGGAATAATGGCACTCTTCTGTGTTGTTTGCTTTGGCAAGGGAACTAGGATACACTCTCAGTACAAGACTTATGCTTCATCCTACCCAGGGTGTGTTATGAGTTGATTTGGCAGAGCTGCATGTCTGCGTTCTCCCATGGACTGGTGTCACAACTGGAGACCTGTAGTTTAGAAAGCTTGAAATTTTGATTTGGGGTGCAATAGCTTAAAGTTCAACCATCTAGAACACTGCCCGTGTGATGTAGCCAATATTTTCTACCACATTTTTTACTGAATGTTAATAACATTTATATAAACAGAAACATATCATAGCCAGCAATAGTTTTTAGGACTAGCAAAATGAGGGTTGCAGAACTTCCCTCAGTGTTCACATGTTACAATTTAAACCACTTAGTCATAAGAGAAGTACTTTAGGTACCAATACATCTTGTTGCTTGTTTACCCCAAAAAAGTCCTGAAGTGATAGAGTGCAACTCTGCGAAAAGAGTCTGGAAGATCAGGACCCATGGTGACGTATAACAGAACATTATGGGATAAGAATATAGAAGCAAGGGCTTTACAGAAGCTAGAGCTTTACCCTTTTTATTAAGTATTTTATTAAGTATTAAGCCAACCTGCACCTTCTGTCATCCTCTATCCTGCTAAGTCTGCTCAATAGGTTGGTCTGAAGTAGCTAAGGAATTAATTAGCAAAATGCTAATTAACTAATTAACTCCTATGAAGAAAGACCTGCTCTGTTAGAAAGGAAGCAAGAAAGTACTAGAATAGAAGGTCAGTGCTGACAGTGGTACCTTAGATTCGGTTTTTCAGAAAGAAACTTATAAAATAGAACTTAGGGATAATACTGACAGAATTGAGTGCTTTGTATTTTAGTGTCAGTAGGTATTGCTGACCAAAACTAGAACTGAGGAAATAAATTATAATATAAAAAAATGGCTTAAAAAGTGACAAAGTTTTGCATCAAAACCTAATTCTTGTACCTTTCACTAAACCCATGGCAACTGTCTCCCTTCACACTATCAATTTATTAGCATCATCTTTTCTTGTCATCTGCAAAGTGCAAACTAAGAAGTGTTTTAGATTATTAAATGTTTTATTCTGAATAATTTTGCTCATTTTGTAAAGACCTTGTCATCCCCCTCTGTCACAGAAAAGAAATGCATACCTGAGCCAAGCTGATAATTGAAGATGAACAAAAAGCAACTGGCAGTGGTACTGGCTGTGGCCAGTACCATTTCCCAGTTTCTGAGGTAGCTCTCCCAATAAATAAGCATATTTTCAGAAGAAATCTGGATTTAAGGAGGGAGAATGGAAAGAAAAAAATATACTAAACTGTGGCTGGGGTGATTTGTCCATTCTTCATCATCCATAAGTGCTGAGAGAGCTGGCTGATGCCATCATGAGGCCACCCTTGATTATGCAGTGGAGGATGCTGAGGACATGATGCAAATGTCCTTCAAAAAGGGCAGGGTGGAGGATCTATGGAACTATGGTTGGCCATTTTTCAGACCCTAGTGAAACGATGGAGCAAACAAT
Organism: Lophotriccus pileatus; assembly: GCA_035583135.1. Taxonomy (NCBI): domain Eukaryota; kingdom Metazoa; phylum Chordata; class Aves; order Passeriformes; family Tyrannidae; genus Lophotriccus; species Lophotriccus pileatus. Next base: position 30,248,736 of record JAWWES010000041.1, read on the forward strand.
CCTGGGACCAATTTCCAAACACATGAAAGACATGAAGGTATTTACAAATAGTCAGCATGAACTTATGAAGGGGAAGTCACATCTGACCAACATGGCAACCTTGTACAATGACTGGCTTGGTGGATGAGGGAAGAGCAGTGTGTGGTGTTTGTCTCAACTCTAGGAAAATTTTAGACAATGTCTTGAGACATCCTCATGTATCAGACTACAGATAGATAAGCAGGGAGAGAGGTTTATTGAAAACTGCCTGAACAAACAGGCTCAGATGGCTGTGACCTGCTGTACAATGTCTGATTGGAGGCTGGTGTTCTCATTTTGCTTGGGATAGAGTGTTAATTCTAGGGCCAATATTACTTTACATCTACATTAACGACCTGAATGACACTCTGTGTCACATTGCACTTTAGAGCAAGGGTTTTCTCATTACACATGCTGAGCTTGAATTTGCTACTTCAGCACAAATAATACATAACAAGCTTCAGTCCTCTGGGACAAGCAGAGGTCAGGAAGCCAGGTGTCTGTACCATTCTTTAGACCCATTCCAGGGAGATGTATGGCTCCTAAGGACCTCCAAATGCAGTTGTCATGGCTGATACATGACTTTTCAGAGATCTCCTGTCTTCCTAATCCAAAAGCAGTTCAGGGTACATAGGCTTTAATGAGACAGCATGTCATGGTTAGAGGGAGACCTATAACTAGAGAAAGGGAGGGATATAAAACTAACATACTGTTTGTGGTTTATAAAACCACAAAGGCAGCTGCTGCTGGAGCAGTAGAAACAATGACATCAAAACTGGCATGTAAGTTATAGTTTCATTTGTTACCCCGACTTTTCTTTTGCTTTTAAGGTCGTAATCACATTGACTATGTTTTAAATATAAATGCTTTTCCTGTTCGACAAGTAACATAACATTAAATAAATACAGGCAAGATCTACATGGCACAGCTATTTCCCAGCATGATTTTATGCAGCTCAGCAAGTAATTTCACCTGCTGAAGGAACTCAGGAAAGCAACCAGGCAATCTCATAAGGCTACTAAATCAGTGTAAACAAAGTCTATTTTGACTGGACCAGAGAATGGTCTCAAGTTCATAAACACAGGAATTTGCATCTTATACTTCTTAATAGCAAATTCAATACTAGCTGAGTTTAGCAGAAATCACAGAAGTCTTATCAAGCCATTCTGGCTCTTTGTTTGTTTGCTTGCTTGCTTTAGATGAGATACTTAAGAGGTTGCAGGAATATTAATTTCCTGGGAAATGCTGTACAGAGAATGTAAGACATATTTCATGGGCAAAATTTATGATTGCTGATTCTTTCTCCATGGTATTATCTTGTTTTCAAACATGTAGCTTGGAAATAGATAAAACCCCTTTAAATTTCAAATAGTAAATAAAAAAGAAGAAAATAAAATAAAATCATCAATCAAAAAATCCACCAGGCTCTCAAACTCTTTAGGGTTCCACCTGTGTGTTCCTGACGTGTCTGAGCCACCTGCTTCAACCCCTCTTGCCAGTAGGTCCAGGTGCCTACCCAGGTGCTCTTGAGAATGGTACACCCTGCTTCAAAGCAGGACCATGAGAGAAGCAAAGCAGCAGTCATCATAGAGGCTGCCCTCCAGCCACTGTTGAACAGGTTGGTGGCTGTCTATTTTATTTCATCATTGTGCAGTGAACTGGGTCTTTCTTGAAACCAGGATAAGCACAAACTGTTAAAAAAAAAAATTTATTCAGTAGGTTTGCTTTTTCTGCATAGGTATGATTTCATCTTTTCACTAGCTGCATTATAAACAGTGAGCTCCAGAGGACAAATCCATGTCCTAAAATAAAACCTGAACAGTCATGTTTTGAAAAAATTAAAACAGAGTTCCACGTAAAAGCTTTTACTGAACATGCATTTTAAATATTTCTGACTGCAGGTGGGTAAAGGGTTTATTACATTCCAACAACACAGTAAACTCTTCTTCAACAAATAATTAGATGAATTTTTTTCTAGCAGTGACTTTTTGGAATTTGTTTATTTGAAGTGGATCAGAGATTTGGAAAACTAACAGCAGGATGAGTAAAAAGGAGAAAGAAAACAGCCAAAGGTACAGTAAAGCAACAGCTAATAAAAATGACTCAGTAGCTTACCGCATAAAAATGTTTGTCCTGTTTCTATGTTGGGTGTATATTTGCCATTTTCATTTATTCTTTTCCTTTGTAAATGTGGAATGATATCTGTCTTTTACTTATATGGTCTTGCCTTGATTTTTCCACTGTGTCTGAGCTTCACTTTGTTTTTTTGTGATAAAGACTGGTGGCAAAGAGCCATTTGCAATTCCCTGTTCTATGACCCATGACTGATCAGTCTCAGTGCCTGTTAAAGCAGAGATGGTTCTGCTCTAACATATGCTACTAGGCTAAGGCCTCTATCACACACCTGTAACTCTTAAAAAACCACTCTGACCTATCACCACATGCTCCTTCTCTTTCTTTGTCCTGCCATTAAGAAAACAAGATTGAACAAATTACAATTTTGGCACATAAATACAATTACAAATTACAATTTAGTCCAAAGCTTCTATGCATTGAAATATTCTTCAGCAAGAATCTGCAGAGGATGTAATGTCACTTTACACAGTGTTAAGCAGGGTTGCTAGAGCAGAAAATGTGTGTACACTTATTTTTTGCATAGTTATGTTCTTACAGATGCAAATATAGACAGAAATTGTCTTTCAGCATTAAGGTCTACATGCCCAACACAGAGTGTCAACCTTTTGATGTTCAGCACAAGTGAAATTACATAAAATAGAAAAAAAAAATACTCCTTGTCACAGTCCTTTGGCTGGTGCTATATTTTCAGGTGTTTAAACCATCAGGGCAGCAAAACACAAACTTGATGATATAGTGCTGAAAAAAACAACTGTGTCGATCCAAATCTGCCCCAGCAAAGCAATATTTCTCTGACCTCCTAATGCAGGACTGTGAGTCAAAGTGACAATTGACAAACACTCAATAAGAGGTCAAAAACAACCATGCAGACGGATTTGTCAAGGGCTTATGTTACCTATTTTGATAAGTGAAACAACTGGCCTAAGTCACGTCACCTGAGGCTCTTCACATCTGAGTGAAGAGCAGTCATAGAGTTGAAAAAGATTAAATGATTTTTTTTTTTTCCCTTTATGCCCTTCCAGGAGAACTTGCTGCATAATTTCAAAGGCAAATACAATATCAAAAGGCAGTTAGCTTGAAAGAAAGGTAAAATCTCTGTTTGGTTTACTTAGGTTTAAATACATTAATCCAAGAGCTAATAAGACTGTGTAGGAAATGCAGTTTAGGTCATCCAATTAATTAGTGTATCTTATTGAGGAGAAGAGGAGACAGCTTCTTAAGAACAGGTTAAAGTGACAGTGTAAAACAAAGTGAAACACAAAGCTGTTGACTAGTTACATCAAGCAATTGGCAGATTATAGGCAAAATTCGCTGGTTATAGACAAAATTGGCAGAATATAGGCAAAATGCTTTAAGAATGCCTCTTCTCTCTTAAGAATCCTTAAGACATGGATGCTTATGAAGAATTCCTTAATTTTCAGCCAATTTACATATAAGAGATACAAAGATATGCTTTTCCTTTATCCTAGAAAAGGGTTTTCCTATTGCAGTCGGATACAGACGAAGTCCTTAGAGACATCTGATCTCTGTGAGACTTAGGTAGTTCAATATTCCTCTAATCTTGAACTGGGGTATGCTATTCACAGGGAAGAGTTGTTTTGGGCAGTGATAACTTATGTAGGTCAATAATGCTGAACTGTGACAAATTGCTCTAGGTGTTCTGACTGCTGCTTTGGGAAGGAGGGAGGCAGAGAGAGAGGGAGGGAAGGAAACACTAGCTGAACCTCCTGAAAACCTATCTTCATCCATGTTTCCCCAGAGGCCAGTTAAGGGGAGAAATATAAATCCCATTTCCTACATGTCATGGTTTCACCCCAGCAGGCAACCAAGCCCCACACAGCTGCTCACTCACTGCCCCATCATCAGGATCAGGGGCAGAATTGGAAGGGTAACAGCCAGAAAACTCAGGGGTTGAGATAAAGACAGTTTAATAGTAAAAGCAAAGGCCACAAACACAAACAAAGCAAAACAAGGGATTAATTCACTACTTCCCATGAGCAGACAGGTGTTCAGCCATCTCCAGCAGAGCAGGGCTCCATCACATGCAATAGTGAATTGGGAAAAAAATGCCATCCCTCTAAATGTCCCCACATTATATACTGAGCATGATGTCACATGATCTGGAATATCCCTTTGGTCAGTTTGGGTCACCTGTCCCAGCTGCCTCTCCTCCCAACCCCTCATTGCACTCCCAATTCTTTGGCAGTATGGCAGTGTAAAAAGCAGAAAAGGCCTTGCTTCTGTATAAGTAAATATATTTTTATGTATACTGTATATTATACTCAGCAAAAGTAACATCATCTCTATATTATTAACCCTGTGTTCAGCACAAATTTAGTGGAGGAATGATAATGTTAGCTGCTAGTGGCCTATGTACGTGTCAAACAGCATGAATTATTCTCATTAAAATGTACAAGTGTATATCCTGTGTATTCACCATATATTTGGGGCATGACAAGTCACCCCTTGTCTTTAATTTCCTAGTTTTATGTCCTTACACTGATAATATTGTTTTCCAATGTACTTATTGTAAGGTTGAATCTTCACCTGAAATTCTCAACTTTTTTTTTTTTTTTTTTTTTTCCTCTGTAGTTGTTTGGACAAAAAAAGAATTCAGCCACTGTTGGGTTATTTTTGATTGTTTGGGTTTTTTTCAGACTACATAAATGCAGTATTTATTATGTTAAAAAATGCTGTAAATATAATAGTAATATTACAGGCATGGTGGATTTAAGGGGGGGAAAGGATTTTAAGGAACTCTCCTCTCTTTACCTCAGGGGCTAATAACATAGCTTAACTCTAGAGTCTTCAAATGGATAGGGAATGCAAAGAAGAGTGATGGAAGGACTGCAGCTATGCAAACTGAGCAGGATCTAATTGAATTACTAACAGATGGGAAATAATTAAATCATTTATTATCACTTCACAATTAGTTAACTCACAAGTATATCTCAGACAATAAAAGGTTTTATCCAACCTTCTGCTAGGGATTTAAAGTTTTTATCATCTCATCTTCTCTGGATGCGTTACTTCATGGCTCAGCTTAATCAACAACTATCTTGTCAACATGAAATGATCTCTCGTTATTTAAAAAACAAAAGTACAAGTACAAACAAATTGCTTGAATGTCATACACAGGTTTCTACTTTCCCCTGACATCTAGAAATGTCTAGGTGATATGACTTAAATGTTTGGGGAACTTATGCAAACTACTATAACCAAAAGAACATGATTTTTAGATACGGAAATGGTTTGTCTTTGGAACAGTGGCAGCCCTTTTCAGCCAACTGCATCTGTTGTGATTTTTTACTCTCCTTTCTACATTGCCCAAAGGCTCGATTCACAGAAGAATTTGGTCACTGGACTGCTAAGCTGGCAGCTTGTCCCCATTAGGCAGCTAAATGTCTGGTGGACTTGTCTCTAGGTCAGGCATTCAGGCTCTGGACAATACCAAGGAACAGCTTGTCACATCATAGTGGGATGCAAAAGCCAGAACAATAATTCTTCAGAGTTATGGCAACACCAAGGGAAGGCATGGAGTTGAAGTGAGGTGTGTTTCAATGACACAAATGTGGCTCCCTGTCTATGGAGGCACCTGGGGCTGTGTAGCGTTCATAGGTGAAAATCTACTCATGAGAAAATGCTTGCAATAGACTCATCCCTCCTACACAACACCCAGATTCACCTCTTTCCTATGCCAGAAGGCATATAAACCTTCAGTATGAATAATGAAAATGTGAATTTGGAGTTTTGTAGGCCTGCAGACTCTGAGAGTCATCTTTTGATAATTTTTGTTCTAATCTGGATATACTGTTTTGCTATGGAAAATGGACTATAGTCAGCCTGGGAGGTGAGAGATGTAGGTACAAAGCTCCTTAGGCAGAGAATTAAAACTGGCATCCTAATTGTGGGTATACATCTTCTACCTTTTAGATAAAGGGGAACTAGTCAGCTCTCTGCTCAGAACTTAAGCAGTTGTGGATAAACTCAGAAGGAGTTACTTAGTCATTTGATTAATTGGTGGTTGCAAAATCACAAAATTGCTGCAAGGTACTTCTGGAGGCTGTCTAGTTCAAGTCCTCTGTTCAAGCAGGTTCATCTACAGTAAGTTTCCCAGGATAATGCCCAGTTGAGTTTTGAGTACCGCCAAGAATGGAGAGCCCCCAGTCTCTCAGAGCAACCTGTGTCAGTGCTCAGCCTCCCTCATGGTGACAAAGGGTTTTTTTATATTTAGATGTAATATAAGTTTCAGCTTGTGCGTGTTACCTCTTGTCCTGCAATGTTATCTACTGAACTCAAGCAACTCTACAGGTAGCTGCTAGCTAGTGGAGGTTGAGGGGACCTGTACTCCAGTCTCAGAATCTTCCTGTAATGTCTTAAAAAAATAAGATTTCTTGTATCTCTTTACACTAACAGAAAAGTGGCTTGCAAAACAGCTGCAGATCACAACTGTCTCTTAGTCTTTTACTGTCCTACATTTATTAAATTCCCTAGAACACTTCATAGGCTCCAATCTCTTCAAATTATAATTATCTCTGAGTTAAAATTTTGTCTCTCATTTATATGAGCCAGAATTTCAACCTCTTCTCTTTGTAGATAGGCTATAAAAAGTAATATGAACAGTTTCTTTAGAAGTAACTTACCTCAATTTAATCATAGCAATTATATTAAATGTGAGCCTGACCAGATATATGCAAAAAAAAAAAAAGGGTAAACTGAACTATGAAAAAAAAGGGCAAATTGCTAAAGCTTTGGAACAAACATAATATGTTCCTTGCACCATATTTCAGTCTCCTGTGTGGAAAAATAGACCAAATGTATAATAAGCTAATTGTCATTACTTAGCCTTATTGAGATCAAGGGGTTAACTGCTTCATTTAAATAGCCTCAACTTGTAATTACAATTTCCTATGAAATTAAGTAGGTGAAATTCTTGAGGTCTGTGTTTTCGCATACACAGGTTAACATTACCAAATGGGTACCCAAAGTCTAGGAGAAAACTTTGGGTCTTTCTTCAATTACAGTTTTGTCCAGACGTTACTGGTATTGCTTAATCCATATTGTTTTGAGGTTATTATTATGAATCTAAATTTGAACTAGGATTAGTATGTTGGGGTTGTCTTCCATTAAGTATTGAGCAGAAACAGTTAAGGACCAAGCACTGTGTCCTGGAAGAATGGAGAGCTGAAGCTGTTGTTAAGGTTTGTAGCTGCGAGAGAGAGAGAGAGGTTCAAGAAGGAAAAAAGACTCTGGGGCACAGTCTGAAAAAGCAATGCGATGTAACCTTACAAATAAATACAGGCAAAAAAAATTGCATTAAGTAACAATTGAAAAGGTTTTGGCACTCTGGGAAAAGATACTTTTTCCTTGCCTGCTTTTCTGATCCAGCTCATTAGAACTTTATGTCTGGACGTAGTACATTGAAACAGCACTCAACTACCGATTTCTCTTGATGGAGATGAAATAGAGTAATTCAAAATTGAAGTGATTGTGACAAAGAGTAGCAGCAGGCTATACTGTAAGAAAGGACGCTTGTATGTGGATTGTCCAACAGAAACTCATGAAGCCAAACAATTTTTAGGTTAGTCTGTATTTTCTTGGGGGTGAGGTTTTTTGTTGGGTTTTTTTTTCTTATCTGGTGAATGATTTCATGCATCAGGAGGATTCACACCAACACAGTCGTTTCAGACCCATGTCACCCATGATTCAAAGCGGTAAATGCAATGGTAAATGAATTTCAGCTACAATTTGGAATTCATTGACCTCATGGGAGTTTGCAGAACATGAACAATATAGGAATACAAACAGGCCATCCTGAAAACAGCTCTTTAATCCAGTTGTTTACAAATATGCAGTTTTAGTTGTTCACATCTCTCTGACCCCCTGCACCAGAGAACAGGAACCTTAAAGTGCCTGGGACATTAAAGTGCCTGGAAACACACAGAGGCTCAGCAGTCACTGTTTTGCTCAAACGGCCTGTCCCATGTGCTGACCGAGACATTAACGATGAATGTGAGTCAATACATTTTGCTCTGATGAGAGCCAGAGGCAGCCTTAGTTTGGCATTTTATTAGTATGGACTGAATGGTAGTCATGTACCACAATCTATTATGCTCCTGGTGGCAGAAATATCCAAGTCCAAAATACAGAGAAGTGAATGGTTCCAAATTTAAAGATAACTGAAGTGTATCAGGAAATAAGAATAAGAGAATGAAACTACAGCCATATGAGAAAATGTCTTGCTGAACCAAAAAGTCTTACCTGCCTGAATAGGTACTGTAAAATATGAAAACATGAAACTTGACATTTGAAATTACTGTTTTCTTCTTAGGGTTTCAGAAAAAACATCAAGCCAACAGGCTTGGCATCCATCATCTCCATATGCAAAAAAAAAAAAAAAAATCCTCTAAGAGACAACATCTTCACAAATAAGCAGATTCCTACTAAATGCCCATGCAGGGGCTTCACCATGATCATGAATTTGTGTCTTTTCATAGTGTCAGGGAGGGAGTCTCTGGGAACAGAATAATGTAGACAGGATGCTTTTCCTTTTCTAGTTGCAAAGACTTTGAAAAATTAAAGACAATTAGCACTCTCAGAGAAAAACAGATCAGGAAAAATTTTGAAAGCACTTTCCTTATTGGGGATCAATATTAGTGTGTGTTTGTAAATTATTATTACTTTTTTCAGTTTTAAACAACACTATAAGTACTTCATTCATCTAGGCACAAAATAATAAATTAATTCATACATGTTTAATATGATTTTAATTAATTTTTCAGCTCTATAAACAAAAAAGCCTCTTTCATAAATTAATGAAAGATAAATCTCCATTAAAAGTTTTCACTTTTGTTGTTAGAAATTTTAACACCTTTTTTTTGTACAAGCTAAAAAGCTGAAGATCCTTTTAGAGTTCTTTAAACACAAATGCTCAAAACAACTTTTTAAATTTGATCTCAGACCTGAAACCATTATAAAGTTAGATTAATCTTCTGAATATGAACTATTAAGATCCTTGTATTAAAACTTCTCCAACTGGTCAAAGTTAAAATTTTAAAATCCCATTGAGGATGAAAGTGCTTATAAAATTTCTTTGTGTTGTGAACTATGTTCCAACACCATCAAGCCACTCATTATTCTATATTTTATAATTCCTGAGTCTGATGAGTTTTCAGATGATTAAACTGCAACTAAGACAAGACTCAGAATTTCAAACAAGGAAAACAAATCAAAACACACTTCCTTTTTTCCTCCACAATAATAAAACTCAAAGAAAAAAAGCTATTATTCTGGGTGGCGGCTCTCAATTCTCTCTCATATTTTTAAATGGATCAGGTGTTGAATCCCTTTTTTAACCAATCTGTTTCAGATCCTAGATAAAGTCATCCCACTAAAAAATGAAGCTCATTGATATATCACAGAATCATAGAACAGTTTGGGTTGGAAGGGACTTTAAAGATCATCTAGATCCAAATCCCCTGCCATGGGCAGGGACATCCACTAGAGCAGGGTGGAAGGGCCCCACCCAGCCTGGCCTTGAACACTTCCAGGAATGGGGTATCCACAACTTCTCTGAGCAACTTAGGCCAGTGCCTCACCACCCTCAGAGTAAAGAATTTCTTCCTAATATCTAACCTAAACCTACTCTTGTCAGTTTAAAGCCATTCTCCCTTTCTCCTATCACCACGTGTCCTTGTAAAAAGTCACACTCCAGCTCTCTTGTAGCCCTCTTTTAGATACTGGAAGGCCACAATACGGCTGCTCTGGAGCCTCTCTACTCCACACTGGAGAATCCCAGTTCTCTCAGCTTTTCCTCATTGAAGAGGTGCTCCATCCCTCTAATCACCTTTCTGGCCCAGCTCTGAACTCACTCCAACAGGTCCATGTCCTTCCTTTACTGGGGACCCCAGAGCTGGATGCAGTACGCCAGGTAAATCACCTGATACTTTTTCACACATATTGTTAAACTCCCAATTTCATTTAAATTCTTTATCAGGGAGTTGTATTCCATAAATATCAAATAAGGATTGTGATTTTTTTACCCTACATTCATCTAGTAGAGTGTGCATGTGATTTTAGTCTTATGCCATTAATAAATGGCCTTTTCTTTGGATCATTTAACGTTATTAACCTTATATTTCTTTCAAATATTAACATAAAAATGTATTTTTAGTCCACTTGTACAGATCACAAAGCACTCAGTAATTTTTAGACTCTATTTTTGACTTTCATTTTGCTTTTAATCTGACAATTTTGTGCGATCACAGTGTTGGCCATATTGAGAATCAAATCAGTACACTGATGAGCAGTTTTTCTTCACTCTTCCCCCCATGTGTTCTTGCTAAATAACTGCGCTCTGTCATGATGCCAGTCCCACAAAGAGTTTGAAGTGCCACATCAACACATTATCCTGTTCCCGTGCAAGGACAGGAGACCAAAACTGCATAATTATATTCATGTTGGAAGGTTTTTCTCAGGGATGAAATATAGATCCTTCACACAGAAAACGTTCTGATCTTGGAAAAGAGCTCCTTGCTAAGAAAAAGTGATGGTTCACACAGCTTGCCTGTCCTAGTAGAACAGATCTTTGTTTATTCAAGATAGCCAAAAAATTTTGCCTGTGAACAAATGAAGGGAAGAACTTTAAGACACGTTTACAATGATGAAAGGTTGAGCAGCAGGTGTTAGAGCAGAATAACATCAGACTCATCACTGTGAAAGCTGGTATGGCTGCTAATTGCACAGAGGTGTTATGACTTTCTGATTCTGAAAAGATTTCACAAGGTTGGGGGAAGAAGAAGAGTAAAAGGAAGATAGAGGCCTTAGAGACCCACTGGAATGACATTTTCAGTATTGGGAAGGAGACTCACTATTTTGTTCGTAAACGGTTTTTTTTTTTGCTCTTTTTGACACAGCTGTTAAAAATAGCCATACTTATTTTTTTTTAGAACCCCTTTTGAGGTCTGTGATTGGAAGTTTTTCTTTCTTATTCAGATACAGCATCTAATGTAACACCATTTTACCTCTGCTTTCAAACTGTATGATTCCTGTATGTGAGGCCACCATGTATACAAATCCTGTAAATGATTAAGACTAACTGAAATATAACAAAGTGGCAGGTTAACTATAGTGTGGAAAAGGATTTGAATGGCTTAGACTAAGATCACTCTAGTAGGCATGTCTTTGGATCCAAATATCTGGCTTCCAATCTCCTTGTTTCCCAAAGTGACAGCAAATACAGGAAAAGCCAAAATGAGACAATTTGTTGCCATGCTTATAATTCAGCCTGTCAGATATTTCAGCTATTAATACAGTGTTTAAAAGTGAAGCTGTAGCCCCATGTGATGTGATCCATTGGCTTAATAGCAGCCGTGACATTTTATGAAAGCCTAAAGAGGTAATTACGATGCTATGAGCTTTTAGATTGGAAGGTGGAAGGCAATAATAAAACTAAAGAAAGGATGAACAATTACAGCCTCTATTGTTTACCATTCAAGGAATGACCACAAATTTCACTTTTATTGAAAAAAACTCTAGTTTTAGTACTTCCTTAAAAGCAGGATCAATTTTCCCTGCAATGTGATCCATAGAACTACAGAGGTATTTCTTAGATTTATTTTAATTACATATTTATAAACATAAAAATGCAAGGGGGGGGGGGGGAAATCTTGTTTATTCATCTTCCATGTCAGAACAATTAAAATAGAAAATTAACTATATAGACACACAATGTTATTTCTCTGATGTTTTTACCGCACTCTAGAATAAGAAGAAAAAAAGAAAAAATGGAGGGAGCTTTATATCTACATCATCCTTTGATCCTTCATCTTCCTAGGAGGCTACTATTAGCAGGGAAAGAAGGAGGGGGAAGGGCAAGGGGAAGGGAAGAGGAGGGGGAAGGGGAAGGGAAGAATAAAAATCATCTCTGCTTAATAAATAGCTATATTACTCTCGCTGGAAGGCAGAGATTTCATTCTCTCATTCAATACATCATGGTACTCCTGGGGTTTTAATTTAATCAGAGAATTTTATTTATGCAAGCAAGGTTAACACATCAGCCTTTGCAGGAATGAGAAAAATTCTTGATTCATCCGTGTCCTTTTTACTGGGATTCAGATCTAAACTATAGAGCCCAGTACATCAAAATTATCTGGGAACACAGAACTGTCTTGCTATCTATACATTGTGGTTTTTCTCACCAAGTATAAGAACCATGTCTAGAAATGGGCAGGCCTTGTTTTTATTCTCCCAGAAAGAAGGCAGATTTAATTTCTGTCAGTGTGTGGGTGATTCAGGTCTGTGTGTATGAACTGCTCCAGTAGTTAAATTTAAAGGATTATTTCAAATTCTTCTTGCAAATATCTTACTCATTGTTTCCTAACCAGTTCTATATTAACACTGGATTATGGTAAAAAAATAAACAATAAACCCCTGCAACCCTAAAAAAGAGCCCAAACTTTTTCTGTGTGAGTTATAACTGGATAATCATGTGTTCACTAAAGCATGGGCAGACTGAAATGTTCTCTGGACACATCCCTGTTTCATCTCCTGAGGCTAAAAAGAACTGGGAAGTATGGGGTAAGGGGGAACCAGATCTTAAACACTGTAGAGAAAATGTTCCTATGCTCAACTTTGGTAATTTTTTTTCTGAATCCTTCTTCTGTCTACAGCTGTCAAGCGAAGAACAAGAGGCTTCCTTGAATTTCAACAGTGTGAAACCAGTTGCAGTGGTGAGAAAGAGAACAGCACATCCTAATCTGAAACCATTGCTAGGACTTCTTAAATTGAGACTGCCTGTGATGAACAGCTGCACTCCCACAGCAGAGAGTGTACTTCAGAGAGGAGTCAGCTGCCTGTTAGCTAGCAGTACTCTGAAAGGTTTATTCAGAAATGATGATTATTTTTATCTTTTCTTTGCCCCAGTCTTCTCTCATGTACCATTCTGTAACACATGTGGTTTCCAGTTCTTGTGACACGGGCTGGTGCCTGCATTCCTCAGTACCTACACATTACCAAAACAAACACTTACAGGTGTAAGTGTACTTCACTTACAGGTCACAAACTGTACAACTATGAACTGTGTTTCCTTGAAGGAGACAAAATATATGAGGTTCCCTTCCTCTTTCTAGATAATTGAATAAGAATCAAAATTAATATATAACTTGATTGTAAAAAATAAGTTTGTTGGATAGTAGCAGCAAATGGTACTACCTCTGTTTTATTGTACCTCGTCCTGGCTGGAGGCAGGAAATAAGAGCAACCTGTGTTGTACAGAAAGCCTGAGTCCTTAATCAATACAACAGTATGTTTCCATAGCCTCTCAGTATGATAAAAATCAGGTAATCAATTATTTTGTCATAAGCTTGGCCTGTTGTAAACACGATAAAGATATCAATGAAAAATTGCTGGGTACTAATAAAAAAATGTAGACAGTTTTTGCAAACTGAGTAACAGAAATCATTGTTAAAATAATAAAACCCTGTTGCATAGACCCACAAAAAACCACATCATAGCTATGGGGAATATGTTAATCAAAGAATAACAAAATGAAGGGTGATCATACTCTGACTTTAGGTCATTCTGTATGAGTAGTGAAGTACTGATAGTTATAATCTTTCAGCTGGAAGGGGGAATGTCCTTTTAATTATGTTTCTAAAACATAAACATGAGATTAAAAATATGCTTTTAAAAATGACAACATGATAAAATGCAATATTCTATTAAAATTGCTCCATTAACTCCTTTGTTAACAAGCTGCTTCTGATACTCCATTTAAAACCAACAAACCTTATGGACATCGATAAAACTGCAGACAGAAAACTAGAGTTGCCATGCTATAGGATAAAATGTCAGGTTGCCTAAGAGATTCCTTAAAAAAAGTCTTCAAAAAAGGATAACAAAAGAAAAAAGCTAGCTGACTTGAAGCCCTAGATTTGTTTCCTAAGAAGTCTGAATTCAGATCCAGTTAACTGTATTATGTTAGTTGTCAGAACTATAACACACCTATTAAATAACGGAGCTTAAGGCATTGTTGTGGCCAGACATTAGCATAAAACCCAGGAAAGATGAGTTGAGAAGGGAGTTTGTATCATGGAAGAAAAAGCTGGGGTGGAAGGAGAGACCGAAAATGTGTCAAAAGTGTCTACAGTAGAATTCTACCTACATGTCTCATACCAGATAAAGGGCGCTAAGAACTCTCCAAAGAAGGTATTAACTCACCGCACAAATATAAAACACATTTCTAAGAGTGTTCTGTCACAAAGTCTTGTAGCCTAAAGCATGTGGTTCAGCTCCCGAAATGTGAAGGCTTTGTGCTGATATAGAAATATGTATAACAAAAAGAATTTGGAGAATTTTTTTAATGGACTGAGATTTCTTCATTTTTTATAGGTCTCGTCTCACACATTACTGCTCATATCCAGAGGAAACATCATCTGTATCCTCCCTCAGGCAAAATTGTTGATTGATACTGTCATTTGTGACTTTATTTTGTTTTCCAGTGAGAGCTTGAGTGAACAATTATGTCCCCTCTGGCAGACCACAATCCCCATGGAGATTTAAAATATCGAAATTAACATTTATTTCCTGTTCCTGCATGAAGATGATTACATCACAGAACCAGTTAATTTTCACCACCTCCACTAGCAAAGAAGGGACCTCCAAAAGATGTTAGTTAGTGGGGCTCACCCACTCTTCTTAGCCTGCTTTTTGCCCTAGACATCTAATGAACTATTCTCTTCTACCTTGTGATCACGGGGATGTGGTAACAAAGGTCTTGGCAGCAGAGAAGGGATGAAGAGATCACAGTCCAGAGATGTTCTGTTTCATATCCACAGACATTATCACACTTTAGCGTAGACTGAGAGGTGCAGAGCACTGACTGCAAGTTAGAGTAGTCTCAGAAATCTCAAAGAGTTAAAGGGTGATCTGCCCAACTCCTCCCTAGTGCTCAGAGCATAATGTCCTTTTGGACATCCTAAGGGGTGCTAGTCTTCACTCAACGGCTAATGTGTGGCCATCTGCTCTTTTCAGTTTGCTCCATTTGTGTCATGCATAATCTCAGCATCACAGGGGACAGTTGAGCTGTGTTCTTGATGAAAATTTCAATGTTCATGTAGTCAATTTGGAGGAAACACTACGTCATGTATGCTCTGAATAAAATAAGATTTAATACCTACAAACTGCACCTAAAATATTCACCACACATTAATAATCCATGTGAATGTATTCAATTCATTCTATGTCAAATAATATTACCTTGTCTGAGAAATTATGTCTGGATACAGATAGATAGCACAAATCGCTGAAATTTCAGAATCAGCAAAAATATGCTGCTCCCATCTGAGGCATTGTAGTCTGGGCCTGAAGTGATGCATGAGCACAACTCCCAGGTTATCTGTATTCTGGGCTGTGCCTGCACAGAACTGGAGATGAAACGGCTGTATGTGTTCTTCATTTAAACTCCAAATCCTGCTAAACAGAATACAGTTAGGCAAATCCAGTGTGGACACTCAGTCTTAAAACATATGTCTATTTATGAATAAATTGCTCACACTGAAGGACCCCATATATTTTACTATAATTTTCTTTTGATTGTCTAAATAATTTATTATGCTTCTCTTCATTACAATTTTCTCACTAACTATTTTATTTCTTCTCAAAATATCTTTGTATGGGAAAGATATTTCACTGCCTTTCTAATTTAATTCCTCAGGCACTGCATTCTTTCTAAGCCATTTCTCATGTTTCTTCTTTTCCAGCCTAAAAGACTTTGCCTGAGCATGTTTTTCATCATTGTTGTTTCTTGTTTTCTTGGCTCAAAGTATTAGATCCCAGGCAGAGCCAACTAAAAATGGTTTAGACAAAAGTTTTGGGAGGGAGTGATGGGTCACAGCAAAGAAAGAGCAGACAAATTTTATGGAAAACATTTTCTCACAAATTTATATATGTATATGCATATATAAAATTTATATAGTAGTCTTAAAGGCATAAACTTGTTACTGGCTAAAAGTCATCCCCACAAATAAATTAATACTCTAAATATATCACAAATGAAATAGGTTTGAAGTCTGTTGTATCAAATAACTGCCAAAGTTAGGACCTGTAGGAAGTTGCTTTACCTGAATTTCAAAGTGATGAATGGAAAGCTGTGACAGTAAGAACCCAGCTGTCCTCCTAAGAAGGGGTATGTCGATTTTTTCCAGAGTTTTATCTCTGATATACAAGGTCTTAGTAGGGTTAAAAGCACCACCTGTAGTGGAAAATCTTTTATCTCTGAGAAAAATGCTCTTCAGAGCTCTGGAGGCCACCCAGAAAAATAACATCTGGAAAACAAAAGCAGTTCTCCCATTTAGTTCTGAGCTCATCAGTTTCATCTTTGTCTATACATGACCTCCTTACTGGGTGAAATACTCAAAGTATGTTGCTTGCCTCCTAGTTTCCTTATCACAAGTTTCCTCATCAGACTCTAATGATAAGGACAAAAGAAAAAACAATTTCTGTAACTTAGCACCACTTTCTCTCCATCTTTACCAAGTGGGTAAGACCTGTGATAAGAAGAAGTGGGGTAGCTGTATGAGACTCTACAACTACATAGTCACGTAAATATATGAGAACAAAGGTACTTTAAAGCAAATGCAAGGCTATTTTTTCATTATTATCTATTATTTGAGGATGTTAAAGATAGTGATTCCTTGAGGACCATGAGAAGAGTTAGCAAGCACCTCAGGCACCTCCTATGGGATACACGTTCATCCTCCTCTGTGTTCTCTAAGTTTCTCAAACCATTCAGCTGCTGCCTAATGTCCTTGGCTTCTCTCCTTGGTTTCCCATGCTGCTTCAGACAAATTTTTGTAATCTTGCCCAGAAGAAAGACAAGGGTGGATATCTAATCTGAGATATACACTAGTGCGGTGTTTCAACTCAGAGATTGAATTTAGGTTGAAATTCTGGTGTGGAGAGTGAACATAAAATCAGATCCTGCTTTCTGTGTCTTCACTGAGAGCTCTGAGTTTCTGTTCAATCACTGTTATCACTGATGCTACCATGACTCTTTCAGAGAAGAGGGAAATGGAAAACTGACCAGAAATACTGTTCCATTTTTCATGAAAATCACCAAGATTTAGACTGTCATAAAAAGCTTGCCTCAGACAAGCCAGAACAGCTCCAGGCAAGAAAGAGTCTGGGACCCTCATCCTTGTCCATGAAAAATATCACATTTTAGAGAGAGCTGCCTCTGCTTAAGCAGAGGTAGAAATGCAAAATCAAGCTAGGCATAGACCACAGCCACAGATTATTTTGGCTAGCCTGATAGGGCCTTTAGTCCCCAAATCCCTTTTGAGGGTGCTCAAAAAATCTGTTACCACAAAAATATGGACTTCATTATACTCATGGCCTTCCTAATTTTTGGTTATGCAAAACTAAACTTTGCATATGTTGTTCAGAAGCCTTGAGCAAGCCTTTCTAGCAAGTTCTCCCTTTTCCAGCTACTATTTGTTGTGATGTAACATTATTTTCTCTTTATTCCATTGAAAAAGATTACATTTCTTGTGGCTAACTAGGTTTCTCTTTACCAAGGAAAATAAGCATGTGATCAGGAATTTAACTTTTGCTCTCTAGAAGGCTGAGCAGGAAATTCTGAGATGTAGTCCTTGGTCCTCTAAGTGGTGTTCTCCCATGCCCTGTAGAGCAGTCGTGCTTTGGTTGATGTCACACCGCTATTCATACTTCTCTGACACTCTACTAACCTTGCAATTGAAAAGGATGATCATAGTGTGAGATTAGATTTTTTCTGGTGTGTGTATGAATTGTAGCTGTCAGACCTCTCCTAAACTGAGGAAATATACAAACATCCAGCTTCCAAAAAAACAGTCCCAAATACTTATTCAGGTAACTCCATGGCTGCTTTCCTTACCTTCACTGTGAAGAGATATCTTTTCCTTCTCCAAGTCAAAGGGAGATTTTCACAGCAGCAATAGGATCTAAACCAGATTTTAGCTATTGCAGTAACTGGTGATCTGCAGGTTTGTTTTTTTTTTTTTTTTTTTTTTTTTTTTTTTTTTTTTTTTTTTTTTTTTTTTTTTTTTTTTTTTTTTTTTTT
>JAWWES010000041.1:30267088-30310669 GCA_035583135.1 Lophotriccus pileatus
TTTTTTTTTTTTTTTTTTTTTTTTTTTTTTTTTTTTTTTTTTGTTTTGTTTTGTTTTTTGTTTTTTGTTTTTTTTTTCCCCTGCTTTATTTTTGTCTACTTTTGGATGACCTGTGATGCTGTTGTTACAGTGGTGATGTGAGCCAGGTACCCACCAAAGTCACTTTATCACTCCTCAAACTAACAGGAGAGAGAAAATTTAACAAAAGGCTCATGAGTTAAGGGCAGAGAGAGATCACTCACTGATTATCATCACAGGCAAAACAGGCTTGACTTGGAGAAATTCATGGAACTTATTACCAATTAAAATCAGGGCAGGATAGTGACAAATAAAACAAATCATAAAAACATCTTTCACCAACTCCTCCCTCCTTCACAGGCTCTATCTCCTCCCACCCAGTGGTGCAGGAAGACAGGAAATGGGTGTTACGCTCAGTTCATCACAGGTTATTTGTGCCACTGCTTCCTCCTTAGGGAGAGGAGTCCTTCCCCTGCTCCTGCATGGGATCCCTCCCCCAGGAAACAGTCCTCCACAAACTTCTCAAACATGAGTCCTTCCCATGGGCTGCAGTTCTTCATGAACTGCTCCAGCAGAGGACTCTTTTCATGGATGCAGTCCTTCAGGCACAGCCTGCTCCAGCATGTGTCCCACACAGGATCACAAGTCCTACCAGGAAACCTGCTCGAATGTGGGCTTCTCTCTCCACTGGTCAGCAGGCCCATGCCAGGACCCTGCTCCAGCATGGGCTTCCCGTGGTGTCACAATCTTCTTTTGGGCATCCACCTGCTCCACCTCCAATCCAGGAGTTGATCTCCTCAATGGGCTGCAGGTGGATCTCTGCACCCCCATGGACCTCCATGAGCCGCAGGGGCACAGCTGCCTCACCATGGACTTCACATGGATTCTACCTGGAGTACCTCCTCCTTCCTCGCTTGGTGTCTGCAGAGTTGTTTCTCTCACATATTCTCACTCTGCTCTTCTCTGACTGCACAATAACCTGGGTTTTGAGTTTTTTCCCCACTTCTTAAACATGTTATCCAAGAGGCACTACTGTCACTGACTGGCTTGGACTTGGCCAGTAGTGTGTCATTCTTGGAGCTGCCTGGCATTGACTCTGTCAGACATGGGAAACGTTTCCAGCAGTTTCTCACAGAAGCCATCCCTGTATCCACCCCCCTCCCCCACCACTACCAAAACCTTACCATGCAAACCAAATACATTGACAGATACTAAGAAACTTAATCTTACATCTCTGCATTTCACTGAAGTCAGAGGCATATATTAGGAAGCTGTGGACTACATTCGTTGTGCTTCTTACAATATACTTTAATCCTTTCATATTTCTTCATTTTTTCTGCTGTATTTTTGACAGCCACAGCTTTGGTGGTAAAGTATTTGAAAAGAATACCCACAAAATGCCAGCGTGAAAATAATGAGCAAAACTTTCCAAACACTTCTAAGGAACCATCTTCTCTTGGATAACACTCACTGTCAGTTATGCTGCATCATTTGTGCTGAATCATTGTGTGCATTACTGTGCCAAAAGGAGGCAACTTGTCTGTCACTTCAAAGGAGACTGTTTGGATGCTGGTATACCAACTGCCTACACACTCAGCCAATATAAAAATCAGATGTGCTCCATGATTAAAGAAGGTGATCCTCGAGAATGTCAATTATATGCTATTATTAGCGTGAACAGCTGGCAATCTGAAAGCATAATATTAAAAAAAATGCTATTACCCTAATCTTCTTTGGAAAATGGACCATAGTTTGCAGTCAAACAAATATGTCAAAACCTATTAAGATGGATTTAATTACAGTACTTAGTGCCTGGGTTTCAAATTAAAGGAGAAACCCAGAAAATTTATCCTAATTTAGGGTCATAATAAAATTTCATTCTGTTCACAACATCCACCTTATAGACTCTGTATTGAGGAAATCAATGACCTTTGCAAAAGCCACACATATTCCTTCACAAAACATTTACTGATTTGCAATATTCATTGAATCCCATGGGTTTTAAATGTTTTGGGGTTTTTCCCTGTTCAAGCCAGTGGGAAGTTAACTGGACAAGGACTGAATTAAAATGACCAGTTGCAAACATCTTATCTTAAATAGTTCTGAGTAGTGGTAATATTTTGAGAGAAACATGACTGATATTGAGAGGTCTCTTTTAAGTTAATGCATGTCTTCCTGGCAATGTCTGTCTTTCCAGCAGCATAATGCAACTTGATCACACCTCTGCTGAAATGAGAGGTAAGGCTCCTATTTACCTCAGTGGTACAGATTTATGCTCCTAAGGAACTCCAAACAGCAAAACAAAAAAGACAGAAATCTGCTTTAAACATCTGATTGTCACAGGTGTTTATGTGAGTCCCTATCCACAGGTTCTGCAAAATAAAAAGCTAGATGTTATCTAATACCAGACAACAAAAATATATTATTCTTAAAAAATAAGCTATCTTGCACTATTTATGAAATGGTAAAGTAGTCTCCATATTGCTCTTGGTTTGAGAAATGTGACATGGTCCTATCATATCTCTTGCATGCAGCATTAAGTACAGAACTATCAGGATATTTTATCAACAAAACTCAGCTTTGATAGTTTGCTACTACTGGTCTGGAATCAAAGTGTCATGCCCTGAAATTATCAAAGGGCTCTCCTGAAGATGCTGGGGGACCAAGTGGCTGTTTGATAGACAGCTTTGAATAGTGGGCCATTTGAACCTCATGAAGATCAACAGAGCTAAGCACAAGGTTCTGTATCTGGGTCAGGGCAATCCTCAATATCAACACAGACTGGGAGATGAAGTGAGAGTAGCTCTGATGAGAAGGACTTGGTAGATGAAAAATTACCCAACAATGTGCGCTTGCAGCACAGAAAGTCAACTGCGTTCTGGACTGCATCGAAATCAGCATGGCTGGGAGACTGAGGGAGGTGGTTCTGCCTCTGTACTCCACTCTTCTTAGAGCTCTGACATAGGAAGGGCACATACCTGCTGGAGCAAGTCCAAAGGAGGGACACAATGGTCAGAGGTTGGAGCACCTCTCCTATGAAGACAGGCTGAGAGTTAGGATTGTTCATCCCGGTTATAGGACAAGGGGGTTAATGCTTTTAAAGTAAAAGAGGGTTGATTAAGATTAGATATAAGGAAGACCTTTTTTTTTTTTTCATGTGGGTGGTGAGGCATTGGAACAGGTAGCTGAGAGAAATGGAAGATGCTCTTATCCCTGGAAACAGTCAAGGTCAGTCTGGATGGGGAAAAAACTGATCTAGCTGAAGTTGTCCCTGCTTTTCCCTGTGAGCTGGACTAGGTCATTTTCAAAGCACCCTTCCACCCATATTATTCTGTGGTTCTATTGTGTGTAAAATAAAACCACAGAGATAAATTTGTTGGCTTAAGAAATAGTCACTAGCTGAAAGTCTACAGAGAGAAACACACATAGAGTTATGAAAACCTGAGAATAAAAAACAAGAGAGAGCTGAGCTTTAGCAATTCAGCAAAGTAGAAGATCAGACCAAATGCCACCTGACTGATGAGTGCCTGAGCCTGGCCAGCAGAGATTCATCAGCAGTGTCTTACAAGTGTTAAGAATATCAGTGACAAGCCTATGACTACAGTCCAGCTGTTTGCTCTGAGTGTTAACCAAAAAATAAGATCATTTTATGTACCCATAAATTGTGTATGAACCTCTTTGCAAATGTCTACACATTGTAAAATGCCCAGTAGATACCAAAAAATCTGTTTGGGCTGTAGTATTTGTTACTTCCATGTGAATGTTGCAAATACCTGGGAAATCTCAAAAGGCATGACTTGCCCATGATTAGAAAACTAAATTAAGACATGAATGTCTGTTGTTAACACAGAGGTTATTAGTAGAGGTTACTAGGTTTGTAGCAGTGTAGATATAAAAGAAAACAAAGCTTCTGTCATGAATCAGTATAAGCCTATCAAAATCTTTAACGAGGGCCTGGCATCCTTAATAGAAAGAAATCTTTTCTATATTTTGTTTGTTTGTTTTTGTTTTTACTTTAAGATATTAGTTTAAGATATAAGTGTCTGAATGGGTGCAGTCAACAGTCTCATTTTGTCAGTATTTAAGCTGATCAGAGATGTGCCATGTTTGACCTATGAGCCATATAATCACAGTGCCATGTCTCGAGCCATGAACAGAACCATAGAATCACAGAATCACAGAACATGCTGAGTTGGAAGGGACCCAACAAGGATCATCGAGTCCAACCCTTAGCCCTGCGCAGGACCATCCCCAAGAGTCACACCATGTGCCTTAGAGTATTGTCCCAACATTTGAACTCTGTCAGGCTTGGTGCTGTGACCACTTCTCTGAGGAGCCTGTTCCAGTGCCCAAACACCCTCTGAGTGAAGAATCTTTTTCTAATATCCAACCTAAACCTCCCTTGACACAACTTCAGGACATTCCCTGGGGTACTGTCACTGATCACCACAGAGAAGAGATCTGTGTCTGTTCCTTGTCTTCCCCTCACAAGGAAGTTGTAGAATGCAGTGAGGTCTCCCCTCAGACTCCTCCAGGTGAACAGACCAAGTGACCTCAGCTGCTCCTCATACGGCTTCCCTTCCAGACTGTGAGGAGGAACCCACCTCTCCTTATGCCTCTCTCTGTAGACACATCCTATATACAATATGAATATATACTGTACATTATAAAATATGGAAAAAAAGAGATCGTTTTCCTCTCTTTGTCATCTGAGACCTTGAGAAATACCCCAAAAACAAAGCTGAAGACAACCAAGAAAGGACACTTGCAAATTCTCTGTCCGTCTGCGTCAACAGATGTTAACATTGGGTATATTGTGAGTTTCATACATACCTACACAAAACAGGTGAAACACTGCAATAACCACCTAGAGGCATAGGGATCTCCCCCCTGAGAAATCTCTTGAGTGTCACAATCAGATAAATATTCCCATGCAAGCCACTACCTATATGCTCATTATTTTGGACTCCTGTCTTCAAGCACAGCTATAAATACAGCATAAAAGAAAAAAAAAATCACTAGGCTCCATGTCACTGAAAGACAATAAATACATAATTACATCAAATTTTTTATCTGAATGTTATTTTAGCTTTTTCTACACTATTGCATATGAATACAAGCAGAACCGAGAGGGGAAAAAAAAAAGAAAGTGACCAAAATTAAAGAATTTGTGATATTAATGTTTTATTTCCTTTTGTATTCAATAATGCAATGTTGTGAAAATACTTATTTTTCTAAAGTTCCAGTAAAAACAATAATTTTGTCTGACAACAATAACACTTGGAAATACATAGTGCAAAGTAATAATAAAAAAGTATCAATCAACCATTGTCAGCAGAACAAACCCCAAAGGCCAGATGATGAACAGGTTATGAAAACATTTCACACTCACACTCATGCTTTTATATAATATGAGTTACAGAATGGAATCTGAAGTGATTTGCTTGGTATCCTTTACTTATAACTACTGCCTGTCAACTGAAAAGAGACAGAAATATCAGTTGTTTGTGACAGTATAATTTCACTTCCAGACATCATATTTTGAATTACTGGAAGAAGAGACTTCTGTAGTATTTCCCCTCTTAACTTAGTGTTGTAACTCAGTTTTTATGAAATGAATTGTCTTATTGATAAAGGTCCAAATCTAAGTATGAACACTGATGTTACTGGATGCAGTCTGCTGTTATTAATCTTTTAATAATTAAATACAAGGGGCTATACTAAAATAATATTTGGGTCCTTGGCTTAAACTTAGAGGAAAAAAAAACAATAAATGAAGCAATAAAGACATGTGCACAGACCTTTTCTCACCTAATATTATTGCTTATTAACCAACTCTCAGAAGAATGAATGAACACCATTATATGTGCATTGTTGGGATTAGTAGGATGTATTATAGAAGGGAAGTCTCCATGGACATTGAATTTCTTCCTCTTTTCCTTCATATTGTCTTGTGTTGTTCTGTTTTGTTTTCATATTGATTACGTGATATGAAGACACAGATTTGGAAACATGTGCATGCATCTACTTACACCTGAATGTGCATGGGTGGTTTTTATAGACAATCACACATTAGTACTCAGGCTATGCTGGTTGCAGTTCTACTTCTAAAAGCACTCTGATCTTTCAATGACCTTTCCGATTCCCAAAGTGAATTCAGAAGCCTCCCGCCAGTCTGCACGTGAAGTCTACCTGTATCTGTGGGGCAGCATTGAGTCAGACTTTTAGAAGTGCTCTCAAGGAAAATTCTGAAGATGATGGTGTAAAGTAACCACCCAAAAGACGGAGTTACAAAAGTCTGGTTACACCAGCTCCGTTGGCTGCAAAGACCACTCAGAAGGGATAAACACAGACCTCTGTGTTTATCACCTCTAACTCTTGCTCCTCTCTTTTGGCCTGTATCTTCAGAAAGGGGCATCTGAAAAGAACAGTTTTTGTGACCTCTCAATGATATTAATTGTAGAAATTCTTTGAGTTAGATTCTTTGAGTGCTGATATGTAGAAATGATAAACTCTTGCCTTGCTGGAAAAGAGATCTGTCCTTTTTTCTACAACCCAGCTAGTTGTTATTACCTGGTATTTCTTCTGATAAAGAAAAAATAAGTTACTGTTTAGACTCTAACACATTATGAGGGCTCCCAGGAGTTATATCCCCTCAAGAGAAATGACATGACAAAATGACAGAAATGTCCTACAAACCACACTTTTTGCAGAATTTGGACTCTGACCACATAACTACTACTTTTTATATTTTTTTCCTTCTTCTTGAGCTGTCCCTGCAGAGCTGACAAATATACAAGTCTGTCTGAACAACTCATCTAGAGAGTAATCCAGACACAAACAACACTATATGGGATGGATGTCTAATCCAAATCGCTGACTGGAGTTGCAATAAAATGTTCACAACCCTCAGCAACTGTGTACTTTTCAAAAATAGCCTGGGCTAGCTTTCAGATATTTACTAGGTATTCCTCAGACATGTAAGCCTGTAGATCTATCCAAAGAACTTAAAGCCTTTTTAATGTTAACTTATTTTTTGAAGTCAGCATTCCTGTGCTTTGTACAAACACTCTTTTCTTCAGTTTTAAGCAGTTTGGTTTACTGAAACATGTTTCAGCACCGCCAGCGCCTTTTCAGTTGCACACTATTTCATTATTAGTAAAGTGAGGGTTATTCAGGTGATACCTCATCATCATTAACCACAAAACATCAGGATTCAGAAACATCAGTTTGCTGATCATGATTTTTTTTTCTGTAATAACTGAGATCAGGTTTACAGCTGTCTCAAAATATTTGAAACCTTAGTCAAAGTACAAGCACTTGTCAAAACTTAATGCTCTCACCAATCAGAAATATCAGCAATGTTGTCATTTTCCCAGATAAATTCAGGATAATAAGAAAATATATTTTTAAGGCTGTTTTATAGCTATCTTGTGGAACTCAACACCATATAACGCAGATGGTGAGTTTAAGATATTTCTGTGCATAATAATAAAAAGAAAAAATATAAAGTAGACCCAACAGGAATTAAAGTTTTTAAAGTACTGTTAAATACCTGAAATGCCATCTTAAGTAATAACTTTTAAGAATTATAGCCTCGTCAGAATTTTTCAATGAAGATAAGTAGGGAACAAAGCTATAAAGATGATTTTGATCCTGTTTTCTTAGCTCATTAGAATGAAACTAGTGGGTGACCCACTCACCAGATCAGTGAACCACAGAGAATTTCAATTCCATTTGTATATGCACACAAGACTTAGTATGCAAGCACTGAACTGCAGCCAAATATTTTTAAAATAAAGCCTGAAAAAAGAGTTAGGGAAATCTTATAAATAAAGTTTTCTCATGAGATTTCAAGGCCTTTCTGTTTCTTTTAAAGTAAGAGCTTCTCCTAAAATATTTTGTCACTTTCAATATTATCAGAAAGAGGAACAGGAAGTGTGGGGATATGTGAAGTTGGAAGTCAGATGCAAAAGTGTTCAAAATACTTTTGAATCATATTAAGGATTGGAGTCTGTTCAAGTTTGGAGTGAAGTTTTAAGAGAATCATTCCTCTCTTTACCTGGCTGGTGAGCCCCTACCTCTATTAATGGGAACTTCATCTGGTGTATTCCTTCCTGCTGTTACCTTCAGAAGGATCATCTAGAAATAACATAAGTTACCAGCTGGCTATTGTAATAGCTGTGCTTATAAAGATTGAAACTGATCTTGTTTTCATCACAATGTACTACCAAGACAGATGCAAACTGTTGTTTAACGTCAGGTCTTTTGGGTTAGTGCAGCTTTCAATCAACTTTCTTAAAATTTAGCAATTCTGTGGCAGAATATTTTTCCTACAGTAATTCTCTTACACATTTTTTAAGTTAGGTTGCACTCTATTTCTAATCCCTTTACATCCCTGTCAAAAAGTTGGATGGATTAAGAAAAAAAGCTCAAAAATATCAAAGCAATAGAGGGAATAGCCTTTTGGAAAGCAATTGTAAAAATATATAAATATATACAAATATGTATATATAAATTGTGTATAGAAGCTGCTGTCATTATTGCTTTTGTAAAGGTGTAGCTCTATACAGTCTCCACATAATGGCATACTTTTGAGAAACGAGACACCTGAGGTGAACACCAGGAAGAATTTACTGGACAGTGAGTTAGAACTGTGGTCTAGCAGAATCTTTATTTGATTTTCTGTACAATCTACATAGTATGTACATACACCTATAAATCTACTTAGCATCTCTAAATTATTAATGTTCTTGATCAAACTCTCTCTGTGGTTTTGCCTTCCACTATAGAGGGAAACTCCCTATAATCTCCATGGTAATCCTGGGATATTGAAATGTTTTTCAGGTTGGTTGAAGTTAAATACTGGCAGTGTTGCTGTTTGATACAAGGGTTGTTTGCTAAGTCAGGAATGGAAATGAGATCTTTCTTACAAACATCAGAGAAAAGAGATGCTGTATTTGTGGGGATAGGTAAGGAGAGGGATGTGGGGATAAACAGAGCTAAGTGTATGTATCTGTCTCACAGCTCAGGTGCCAATTAGAGCTGCCTGAAGCAAAGAGATCTGCGTGGCTCACTTCTGTTATTAGGAAGAAAGACCAAAACGGTAGCTTCATGGGGCTTCAGCAGAGCACTGTCCTATCCTTTCTGAGCAGATCTTTATGGGTCAATGTAACTCTCCTTTATCAGTGGCTTGCCTCCATGTGCATTTTGACAAGGGGTGAAAATACTGTTTTCAGTGAGAAAAATAGTTTTGAGGAAACAGTTTTGAGGAAAAGGTTGGCTGAAGTAACATGAAGAGAAATGAGGAAGAAAATTAGAAGTCTGCTCAAATCTCTGTTGTGGTAAGGACAGAAAAGAGGAGAGGAAATGAAGAAGGGTAAGTCCAAGTCCTCACTTTTTGACTTCTAGGACAATTTGACTTCCCTCTCTGTATGGACATCATACAAAAGTACTAACAAAACAACACAGTCAGATTTAACTTAGGATTTACCATGCACTACGCAAAAAGCATGACTTTTAAAATAAGATCATTAAAAATGAAAAAATAAGAAATACATCATGCTTAGAGCTTTTTGAAATAAGATGGAGTACTTACTTAATAAACCTGAAAACATACAATGGATGATATAAAATGCATACAAAATTAAATCAAGCAGGTACATTCATCACTGACAATAGAATAAATGGACCCAAGCACCAAACATTTATTTTAATGACCTAAGGCAGCATAAGGATAATGACATAAGATAAAGAACACTGTGAAAACTTTTTGTATGTTTTTCTGTAGCTCTTAGAACAAGGGCAAATAGGAGCTGGAGTATAGTAGCACTTAACTTGACACTTTTTTGACTGTGATGGAGGACTAGGGTAGGAGAGTGGTTATCCTCTTAACAGGTTAATCACAAATCCATTTATTTTAGGTGGCCAGTTTGGTTTTAGTGTGTCAGTTTTGGCAGTACAAAATGTTGTTTTGATTTTAGCTTTTTAGTACTCTCTATTACATGACACAGTTAGTACAAAAAAAAATCAAAAATATTGAATTGACAAGTCATTCTAAATTGTGAAGTATTTAACACAAAAACTTTTAAGACAGGTCACTGTGGTGTGGTTTTTTAAATCTTCCTCTAAAACCACAGTTTAGCAAAATCAGCATACAGGACATTTTGATGCAGCTCTGTTTTCCAATGTGAGGTTTTTTACTGGAATTTTTCCAAGCATCTCTAGATAAGGATCAGCCTTTCACATAGGCTGATCCTCCAGAAGTACATTTTCTTTAAAAACACTGTCTCTTAAAATATTATCTTTAAGTGCCCCAGAAGTTTAACATGAAAGATCCGGTCCAGATAAGGGGTTCTACTCCTGTATTCTTCCTGCTGTTTTGCTCTCAGTTCACAGGATACTAAAACATTCATGCGCAATATGGGAAAAAACAAACTCCAGAAGAAAAAAGCATTAGAAAAGACACTAGAGAAATAACCGAACAGCAACTAAAGACCCTGAAAACAAGTACTTTCATGATAGCCCACAACATCCTTGTCTTCAAATTGGGGAATGATGGAATCAACCAGTGGACTGTTAGGTGGATTAGGAATTGGTTGGATGATTGTATCCAGAGGGTAGTGGTCAATGGCTCAGAGTCACAGTGGGCACCAGTGACAAGTGGTGTCCTCTGAAAGTTTGTACCAGAACCAGTCTTATTTGATATCATCATTAATGACACAGGAATCCAGTGCACCTTCAGCAAGTTTACAGATTGCACCAAGCTGAGTGGTGCTGCTGACACACATGAAGGATGGAATACCACCCAGAGGGACCTGGATAAGCTCAAGAAGTGGGCCCATGGGGATCTGACATGATCAGTGCAAGGCGCCGCACCTGGGTTGAGACAACCACGAGTATCAATACAGGCTGGGGAATGAAGAGTTTGAGAGCAACCCTGCTGAGAATGACTTGGGAGTGCTGATGGATGAGAGGCTGGACATGACCCAGCAATGTCTGCTTGCAGCCCATAAAAACAAACTTGTCCTGAGCTGCATCAAAAGCAGTGTGGCCAGCAGGTCAAGGAAGGTGATTCTACCCCTCTACTCCACTCTGGTGAGACCCTAGTGTAAGACCCCAAGTCTCGAGCTATGAGCTCACCAAAGTAGTTTTACTTTAAAAATATACAAGGCTCCAACTCAGGATTAGTAGAGGAGCCTTCTCTTTCTTAAGAGAGAGAGCAATGGAGAAAAAGCTGCACACGTTTTTCTCAGGAGGTACTTAACAGGTAAACTTTAGGAAATAGGAAATTTTGGCAAAAGTTTGAAAGGTAACATGCAACCAAAGCAAAGCATTCTACAAAGCACTGACTTAGCACATGCTAACTCATACAACTTAGCAAAATCCAACCCATTCAGTATCCAGCTACCCACAATATAAAGAAAGGAGATTAAGAGAAGGAGTAAAGAAAGGGAGAGAAAAAGAGAAGATCATGGCTACCACCAGAGTGGTACTCTCACCAGAGTCCTGTGAGAACCCAGCTTCCATGTGGCCAGGTGGTAGGACTCAAGCAAAAATGGATAGCACATGTTGCTGCTTTTGTTGCTTTGGCCCCTTGTGGCCTCACCTTCCAGGTGGAACTCCCAGCCCATGGGCCACTCTGGGGCTCCAGGTTGGGGTGAGGGTGGTGCTCCCACTGTGCCAGCCCATCAGAGGTTGGGTCAGAGGCTCCAGTGGCCGTGGTGTGGATGTGCTCCCAGGCTGCCTTTGACTGACAGCTGCCGCACAGTCACCTGGTGAGGCTGCAGGGGCTGGCACGTGAGACAAGGCATGATCTCACTTCTATGAAATTCTACCTGTCCCTCCCTGAACACACACACACCTGTGTTGTTCTGAACCAGTATGATAATCCAATGTCTTAAACCCACCTGGAGTACTGAGTTCCAAGCACATGAAAGGACATTGACCTGTTGGAGTGACTCCAGAGGACGGACAGCAAGATGATCAGAGGGTTGGAGCAGCTTTCCTGTGAGGAAAGGCTGAGAGAATTGGGATTGTTCATCCTGGAGAAAAGAAGGCTTCAGGAACAGTGACCTATGTTAAAGAAATAGGCAAGAACCTATATTTTATTCTTCCACAATTGTGCTAAATCTGTCCAGAAGAAGTGGACAGAGTTAAAAATTACTGGAAAATACTAGATGTATTTATCATGTATGGAGAGACAATCATAACAGGCTCACAAGTTTCTTTTCTTTTCAAAACCAGTCTAAAAGTAAAACCTTCTGCCATTTTTCTTGGCTTCCCCTTTACCCAGCTCCCCTTCTGAAGGTGGTGCTTCTGTTATTCTGTTTTTGGAAGTGCAGTCAGTGGTGCCTTCTCATTTCCTGACCGGCTTTACTGAACAGGAATCTTCTCTTGGAAATAAGGCAAAAAAGGAAGACTATTTACAAGGGCATGTAGGGACAGGACAAGAGGGAATGGGCTTAAATTTAAGCTTTTAATTGAGGTTTGGGTTAGATATTAAGAAAAAATTCTTTACTGTGAGGGTGGTGAGGTACTGGAACCATTGCCCAGGAAAGTTGTGGGTGCCCCATCCCTGGAGGTGTTCAAGGCCAGGTTAGATGGGGCTCTGAGCAACCTGGTCTAGCTGAAGATGTCCCTGCCCACAGCCAGGGGCTTGGAACTAGATGAACTTCAAGGTCCCCTTCCAACACAGACCATTCTGTAATTCTGTGATACTAATTCAGAAATTGACAGAACTGTAAAAATTAAATACAGGATAAAGCAGTTGTTTAGGTTCAAGAAGGCAAATTAAAATCATTTTAGCTTCCTTTTTTTTTCCCAATAAAACAGGTTTTAGAACTCGTGTATAGTAAATAACTCTGGATCATATAGCATTTTTATGTTCTGAGAGGCCATAAGAAACTTAAGAGCCTAAATGTTAATCTCATGGACTGCTTCTCAGATAACTGGTATTATTTCTAGTGTTCAATTTCCCTGTGAAATGTTAATTTCTTTATTTCTTGCCTCATTGACTAGTATATCGCTTCATAACTTCATAGAATTTCCTAAATCTGATATAACAGCCACAACCAATTAAGGTGATTAAAAAAAAAAAAAAAAAAAAGCTGATGTGTTTTCCTCAGTACATCTGTAATGTAGCATTCAAGAACAAAAATTCTAAATCATCATCAGACTTTAGTAATTACTTAAATCAGAATTCCCTCTAATTTCATAGAATCACAGAATGGCCTGAGTTAGAAAGGACTTTTAAGGGTCATCTAGTTTGTTTTGCCTGCCATGAGCAGAGGCATCTTTCACTGGATCAGGTTGCTCAAAGCCCCATCCAACTTGCAGCATTTCCCAAGACCCTCTCTGCTCCCACTCATTTTCTCCCATGATGATCCCACAGTATATGGATATTGGGGATTGCCCTAACACAGGTGTAGGACCTTGCATTTGGCCCTGTTAAACCTCATGAAATTGGCACAGGCCCACTCCTTGAGTCTGTCAGTTTCTTACTATTGATTTAAGTTCTGAATTTGGTAGTTTAATGAATTTTCTGAATTATAGTTGTAGAAAGAAGAGCATTATTCATAGATTATGGTCCTGAGCTATTATGTGATAGTTTATCTGTCTTTACTGTAGCTACCTAGCTGCCTAGATCATATAAATTTGGGGCAACTAACCACGCAGTGCCTCTCTGGAAAGAAAACTAGTTCAGGTTTTACAAAACTGAGCTTGGTCTCATGGCCAAAATCAACTTTGGCCATGAAATAACTGCCAAATATACCTGCTCAAACCAGAAGCTTAAGCAGAAAACATGCAGAGATAAAAATGTACTCAGAACAGCACAGATAACTTTTTGACCAACTCTTCCAGCCATATAAAAAATATACATGCCATGTGGGAGGGATGAGAAACTCTCTAAGTAGAGCTTGGTAGCTGGAGCTGCTTGGTCTCCATAAGTCCTAATTCCTAGTTTCGTGCCTTTACTACAGACTTTATCTTGATGCTATTCTTTTCCACACGTGCTAATGAGAAGATTGACAGGTCTATTCAGACTTTTGCCTTTACCTCAAGCCATTTGCATTTGCATGTCAATATAACCCTAGTTTGTTCAATTATGTATGGGCACAAATATATATATGATAGGTGCAAAGTCATCTGTTATATACATATAGCCTTATTTGCTTTCCTGGGTGTGAGTGGTCAGCAGATACCCACTTCTGACTGGTTGGACTGCATGTGACCTTCAGCAGGTATGCAGAAGCCTCAGAGTCGTGTCTCCAGCTCAACAGCAAGTAGCCCTAAGCCCTCTGTCATTGCAATATTTGTTCCACTCTCTGCTATTGTAAAATTAAAACACTGTGCCATGGAGCTTGGCATCTGTCTAAATATTCAGAGATTGGAACATAGTAAGCCAACAAATACCATATATTCAGTGAGAAGAGGTATTTCTAGGTGTGAATTTAAGCCACCCAACTACTGAGTTGCAGTCTTTAGGAGGATACCTGTCTGTGAATGGGGAGTCACAGCCAATACAATGGGACTAATATGAGCCATGGTGAGAGAACTGACTCATAATAAAATAGGTATCAGCAGCTGACATCTGGAGAACCTGTTATGAAACTTTCAGGTTGAATTTAACAATAATGTGGGCAGGGCTACATGACAATGGTAAAGACAGTAACTTGCACTCTAGGAAAATTTGTCTAACAAAACTCAATAGGAGTTCCTGCAAGAAGGGAAAATTATTTTATTAAACAGCAACTTTTAGTATGTTGACTTTACAGATGTGTGTTCATATGCTCACAAGCATCCAGACATGTCCAAGTGCCTTGAGCATGATCACTAATGTGTGCAGCACAAGAGAACAAAAAGAGCAGCTCTCAAGTGCTCTTGACACCTCTTGAGTGCTCTTTGATTTGCAACAGTGAACTAATCTTCATGTTATTGATTTCCAAAAACCAAAAAAGACCAAAGGCAAGTAGTCCATTTTACTGCTGGGAGTAGAGTATAGAGTACTGGGAGCAGTTTCTTGGCAAGACTATTCTTTATTATGAATGCAGACCTTGCTTTTCTTCCAGTGTTTACACATTTAATTCATAGCAATCTAGATATGTCTATTACAATTCTTTACAAATCACTCTGTAAAAATATTGATTTGTATTGCTGCTTTCTTATGAGGATCAAGAAAGGTACATTTATATAATCAGTGCTTGTGACATCCCAAAATGTATTTACTTGAAGAGTAATTGTCCTTCTAGCTTCACCTATTCCCATTGTCCTGGAGAATGGCAAGCAGACAGACTGTCCAGAGGACCTGGTTTGCATAAGTATCAGTGTGGTGACTTCTGGCAGAAGGATAAATGGGCTCTGTGGCCACTGAGCTCAGCCTGAGTGCAGCCTGCTTGTAACAGCTCTACTTATAGCTCATGCTGTGCCTTAGCAGGGATCTGGGAGATTTACAGCTCCTTTGGAAGTGGGGTGATTCTTTTTTTTTTAAAGCTAAGATCTAGGAGCAGTCTTTCTGTTTCATATTCTCACCTGTAAAAAGTGACACTTACTCCATCTCAGAAAGACTGCATGCAAAGATAGCACAAATTGAGACAGGATACCTCTACTGTAAGTTAGATATTTAAATGGCCAGATCAGTCATTCCCTGGCAGAGCCTATTTCTTTCCACAGAGTATAAAGGGATTCTAGCATGACTAGCTCCAGCTTAGACATCTATCTTTCTGACGTTTAACTCAAGCAAGTGGCTCCTGGGCCAAGGGTGGTGAAAAATTGTGGTTATGAGTCACAGCAAATAACTAGTGGAAGAAAAATTTCATCTCAGTTCTACCAAAGGGCACATTTCGACCCAGATAATTCCTTTCATATTTGAGCTGCAGCTTCTGCTCTGTTTGGTCAGAATACAGCATCACCAGAGTACAGAAGTGGGCACTGAACAAATGAAGGGAATTAAGAACACATTCAACTAGAAGTTCATTAAAGTCTCCGAATTGTAAAAAGAAATATTCATCTCTGCTTGCTTTCCATTTTTTTCTTATTTCTATTTCTCTTTCCTATATTGTTTCTTATATTATAACAAATAAATGTGCCACTTACAAGAAATTCTATATTGTTTTGAAAAGTAAATCTAAGAAGCTAATAATAATAGTTATTTGAAGAAAAACAATGGCTTGAAAAGTTGCGAAGAAAAAAATGCAAGTAAAGGTTATTTGTAGACATAGCATAGATCATTGAAGAACCTGTATGCTTTTCTATATCTTATATATTCCAATAGCACAAGCTTTGAAAAATCTTTATTTACTAATCATGTAAGTCATAAGTTATTTTGGAAATATTGTCAATTGTGATTTATTAGATAGCTGAGGTGAAAATTGAAGGCTGATTGAGCTCAACATGTTCCTCATCAGACTGTTCATATTCTTTAATGCTTATTGGTCTGTATTATGGGAATGAGAAAGCAGCTGTGGAGACAAAATGAGTCACAGAAGTTTTTTAATGAGGGAAAAGGGAATGTCTCCCACACAGTGAGAACCACCAGGCTTGGATTTTTTTTCTTGTGCTGAAGGGGGAGACACATTAAACTCATGCAGAGGTTAAAGGAACAAGGTGTTCAATGTCTTAAGTGGAAAGAAAGAACTGGGGGACAGAGATAGAATCCAGAATGAATATTCCTATGATGCTCAGGCACTACAAGGTTTAACTGAAGGGAATGTCCTGTCAAATCCAACTTCTTTGTAGGCTCAATTTAGGGTTCATTTTCATGATGTAATATAAAAATTATTTTTAAGTAAAGCATTGCCTATTTTTATCACATATATAAAACTATCTGAGAAGTTTATTGAGGTTGGGGAAAACGAGAAGCTATTTAAATTAGATGGTAATATTGTCACAAGAAGAAATTGATGTAAGCTAGATAGAAACCAATTTTAGCTAAAAATGAGATGGCTTCTGTCCATCATAGTAGTTACATTCTAAGGTAGCCTTCTGGGAGAACAGAGAAAAAAATCCTAGCCGGTTAAAGACAATGCATTTTAAAAAGAATTATATAATACCATTGCTTGTGGTAGAGATTAGACTAAATGACCCAATCCTGTACCTGTTGTCTGATGTTGTTAGATACAATAATGCATGCATGCTCAGTTCAAAGTGGAGCTGATCTATGTCAGTAAGTGGTACAATTAAATGTCTATATTTTTAGGGTTTTTTTCCTATTTCTGAGGAAACAGTAAAGGACTTACTTTGGGAGGCCAAAAGAAACAACAACAAGGAAAAAGTCGATGTGCTGATATGAAGACATATGTGTGTGGTTTCACACAGTAATGTTTAGCTTTAGGTAGTGGAAGGCTGTAGGTTGTCATGCTAAGTGTGGTGGTATTGATTAATGATAACAAGTGGAAAAGTGTGCTTCAGCCTCCATGTGTTCAGGATGCTGGCTTCCTGCTGCTATAAAACAAATGAAAGATTTGGCTAGCGCTGAAATATTAGACAAGAGAGAAGTTTTCCAGTGCTAATTGATGGATTCTACCTCTGGACTTCAGTCGCTCTCATTTAGCAATCTATACTGTAAATCATGGACATGACTTCCTACATCACTTTAAATTCCAGTCTTGTAATCATTTCCCTTATTCCCCTGGTATATCTGACTCTGCCAGTTGTAGATTTTCTTTTGGTCTTCACTAAGGCTGTGAACTATGCTAAGGCGAACATGGCTGGGTTCTGTGAAGCACTGGTAGGCAAAGACTCCAAATGCCACGCTTTACAGTTATCCTGGTGTCAAACCCTACTGATGGTATCCTAAGAGGTGTTCAATTGCTGTGCAAAAATTCAACTAGGCTGAGATAGGCAAACTAATCAAAATAACTCAGTTTTGGAAATAAAATGCCTCCTCTCATTTTTGTCATTCCCTCAACAGACTATGCAAATGAACAGCATCCTATGAATTGTGAAATCACTCATTAGCAGTCCCAGATGGCCCTATTTGTGTGTACAGTGCTGCATGTCCTGCTGCAACAGCCTGCAGTCTCAGAGTTCAATTCTATACAGGAGGCACATAGTTGTACTGGAGAACATGGAGTGCCCTGACAAAAAGTGTAACAGCTTCTCTCTGAAAGCTGGATAAATCAGTCAATTAATAAAAATTGGTCGGCTAAGAAACAATATAACTCCTCACAGATGATTTATTTTTCTTGAATAATGCTTAATAACAGAATAGTGCATACACTTTAACTTTTACTTATAGTTAACTTGTTATTTACTTTAATATTATCAGCCACTAGGATGAATAATAATAATACAAATATTAAATTTACAGTCTTTTTTTAAATACTAATCTGAGGACTTTTCTACTTTTTTACTTTTGTATTTTAAAAACTTTATGATTCTTTTTTTTTCTCTACAAGCATGAGGCACGAGAAATAGTTTTGAATACCATTAAGTATCACAAATTAGTCTTACTCTAAAATTACTCAGATACACTACAACTAGTTTGGGATCAAAATCATTAGCACCTCTCAATGACAAGCTTATTGCACATCCACGAGGTGTCCAATATAATGAAATAATCTTGCATCTAGACTATTACTGACCTCAGGAGAACAGTATAAAAACAAGTAAATTACATGCACAAAATTGCCTCAGTATTTTAACATAGCTTACAAATCTGTTCTAAACAAATATTCTGAATAAAATTGCAAAACTTCAACATATTTTTGTTCTATTATAAGGCTGTCTTTAGAAGAATTTTATTAAGAAAACCATCTAATGCAAATATCATTTTCCTTCTATGTTTTATTTCATATTTCTTCGGAAGATACAAGACCTCCCCAGCCCCCTCCCTCTGTTGGTTAGACACTCATGTGGAAGTCCAAGTCCTTCCTTGTTTAAATTAAAGCATGGATTTGACTACCTACTTTACAAGGTTTTGTATTCGTGATGAAGTCAGGAGAATAACTGTGTTGCCTTCTGATGTTTTTCTACTTATAAACAGCTTTCTGAATTTAAACAGTCTTTTCAGAACATTTTCAGGCTCAAAAACTGAAATTAAACAAAATAAATTACAAGCCAAATATGGTTGTTCCATAGACAGCCCAAATGTTCTAAATTATGCAGCCATAGAAAATCTACCTTTGGTCCTATATTTGAGTCCACAATTTGTAGGCTGGAAAAAATTAAAAAGACAAATTCAATCAGAAAATAAGAGCTTTAAAAGTGTAAAAGCCACAAATGCATACAGACATATTAAATATCCATTTTTATAGACACAAATATTCTACAATAGTGTAAATTTAGACTTTTTAGAAATCCTACACTACACACTGTTACTCCACTGGAAAGTTGATGCTACAAACCCAATTTTTTAGACATTATCATTGACTACACATAACTTTCAAAACATTGATGAACTCAATCATAGTAAGGCTGAAAAATTATATAGAATTTGATATAGAAATGATTCATTTTCAAGCAACTAATTGCAAATTTACCCTCTTGTAGCTTTAACTAAACTTAGCATTTCTTATTTAAATTTAAATCTCAATAAATGTGTCATACTTTATTATTTTTTAATCTTTTTTATAGGAATCAAAAAGAGATATACCCTTCTCTTTTGGTATTAAACAAGAGATGGAAGAAAATACTTTGCCAGGAAAAAAAAAATATCCATGTAGCAGTTCTTTTTCTTACAGATTTACAATTAGATTTAGTTAGTCTAAATTTTTTCTGAGCAAAAAGGTGCTACCGTGCTAAGGTGCAGATCTTGGCAAATAAGTGTATTTTGGAAAAAACCCCACCCTGCTTTCATATAAACACTTTGTCTTAAACTTTTACTGTTCCAAGTATCCAATACCTCTTATCAGGCAAAAGGCAATTACTTTAATGTATAGTTACTAGAATTAATAAAACCACAGTAAGAAAATACAGTGTGATAAATATTTTAGTTCATTGTGTATTCTGCAGGATATTAAATGTTACATTATTTACTGGGGGAAAAGAAAAGAAGCACCAGTTGTTTAAATGAAGCCTAAGAAAATTGCAAAGACGTTTGGTGTGTTTAAGTGTTTTATTTTTGTATTATTACATTAAAATATTCTTGAGTTTCTTTTGTAAACACATATCATGAACATCTGCTTCTGTGAAGTTACAAAATTTGTTTCAACTTGTAAATGCCTGTCAGTGGGATATCTAATATTTGGAGGGCAAGGAAAGTGCTTTTTCAGTGCACTCGAAATATCAACATAGCTCTTCTGGCTTAGTCAGTTAGAGTATTGATAGCAGAGACTGTGTTTTCAAATGAAATATTAAAAGTTTGTTTCATTTTAAAAAATTCTTACAGCATCTTGAACCCAAAGTACCCATCAGGATTAAACATTCACAAAGTGGTTGACCTCATTTGAAAGTTTGTCTAGCCAAACTTTGTTCATCCTCCTTTCACCTGTGCTCGTGTCCCTCCCTTGCCAGACTGTTTTTCTCTGTTGCACTGACTCCAGTGGATTGCTGATCCTTTCTTCACTGATCAAACTCAGCTCATTAATCCTAAGGAAAACTGATCCTTTTTGTTTGTTTGTTTGTTTAAGTATTGCCTTGGCAGTTTTCTTTTTGGTTACTGAATTCAATTCCATTGTTGAGAACTAACTGACCACTTAACAGTTAATTTTAACCCAGAAGGCTCCAGGCTAGGTTTCAGGAGCTTATGAAGTGATACAACAGTGATATCCTAAATTAGAGCTAAACCTTATTATCATAGCTTCAGGCATCTGGCCTACCCTGAAAGGCGGGATATTTGGTGAAAGGCTAAACAAGGACGAAATAAACACCCATCTTTCCCTCCTCTTCTGATTGCTCCTTGCACGCCAAATTAGTCTGAAGCAGTTTAGGTACCAAGTTTGGACCTGCAACAGTTCGCAAGTGAGCAGGTAAGCTTTTAATTAAATAGGTAAGGCTGCAAGGCATGGTGATTCAGGTGCAGCTCCTCCTTCTGTACAGTGCTGCTTTTCTGGAGTAGCAGTGAGGAAGATGGCTGGGAAATACCCACTTGAGCCAATACAGGTCAGTTTACAAAAATATCAGCAGACATCGTTTTCTTTAAACAGGATCTAAGATTTCTTTCTAATTAATAAAATAACAGTAGTTACTTCTGCTCATCAATAAAGTGATGAAAAATGTAAGATAATTCCTTGGGAAAACAATACTTGATTTGTCACAAATATCTGGCATTTCTTAAAAGAGGCTTTGGAAGTTGAATACCTAAAACTCTGCACTAAATACTGCTAACAGCTTGTATTATTTTTATTATATTAATTTTATAGCACTCCAAGTACTGTAGGTATGTGTAGTACAACTGGAACATGGTCATTGTCTACAGGTGCTCTATAGTCTCAAGATAGCAATAAAACCATCAAGAAAAGTCTAACTAACTTCTGCTTTTGTCCCATCTGTTGAATTGCGTAGAAAGGGTTTGGGGGAAGTAGGTAGGTTTCAGACTCTCATCATCACCATCAAATTATAGGAAGCATATTTTGGGGGCTGTATAGTGAGGAAATTCCCATTTCCTTGAGCAACTACTTCCCCATCCATATCCTACCTTCTACAAGTGATGTAATTGGAGTCACAGCCACTTCCTGACAGTGCCTGGAAAGCAACATTATTTGATGCTAAAGAAATAAACACTATGATGCTTTCAGGAGGAAGAAGCAAATTGTAAAATATGTTATTTTGTTCAGGATATAAAAATCAATATCAGTATTATTTGAATCACAATTACCACGAAGAGATTCCTGCGGAGATCAAAACTGCAGCTCGTCTGGAGGACTATGCCTACAAAGGCAAGAACAACCCTAAAAAACCTATAAAATACATGGGGCAGGTAAAATCCACTTTCTCATGAAACACAAAGGACCAAAGGTGGGATTCATGTCCTTTAACTTCAGCTATGTAAGATCTAATCTCTAGTACTTTTGTAGTTGTCTTCATTGAGCTGCTCATGTTCAGTGTTACTAAATGCTTGAGGAATCTCACCCAGAAGCTCTTCAATCACAAACTATCAATGAGAGTCACTGCAGACCGAATGTCCAAGAGGAGACTTTTTTAACACCAGCAATTTCCTTAGGGGCATTTTTGATCTTCTTCCTTTCTCAAGACATTTTATGTGTGGAAAGGGGCAATGCTGCAGTGCTGATTCACGGCACAAATGAAGAACTGAGGAAGTTTGTCCCAAGACTGCCTACCATCAGATAGAACATGAACCTGACCTTGAGAATAATGCAATGAAATTAATTTACATGGAACCTTCTGACTGTTATTTCCTCAGCTAACACTGTGTAATTGACTGGCCTTTGATTCCCCAATGTCTTGGAAAATCTGAAAATTCCACTACGTGTGTAGCTGTTAAAATATACAACATCAGCTCAGTGAACTGAAATGTGGAAAGAAAATCACATTTCTGGAGTGAATCGAGTATGGTAATTGTCTTAAGACCAAAATGAAACTTCATTTCAGATGAGAACCATTTTTAAGAAATATGGTAGGACAAACAGAAGGCCACAGGAAAATGCGGAATCTTCATTCTTCATCGGTGAAAATGTTT
This sequence comes from Lophotriccus pileatus, assembly GCA_035583135.1. Classification (NCBI taxonomy): domain Eukaryota; kingdom Metazoa; phylum Chordata; class Aves; order Passeriformes; family Tyrannidae; genus Lophotriccus; species Lophotriccus pileatus. The sequence goes on from JAWWES010000041.1 coordinate 30,289,686, forward strand.
CCAAACATGTTCACATCTTTCTGTAAGCTCCCCTGATCCATGGACTGCTGCACTGAAAACTGCAAATCCATTTCCTTAACTATGTGTGCTCTGCAGTTGGTAACAGACTGCATTACTGATGCCCAGCAAATGTTCTGCACTGAGTTAATCCTTATTCAACAAAAGAATAGAAAGCCAATGTCCTTCCTTGCAAGAATCATTAAGTTCCTCTGTGGAACCAGGTAAAAGAAATGCTATAGATCTTCAGTCAAAACTCAAAATAAAGCCACTGATATATACAAAGGCACCTGTAAAGGTGTTCAGTGTTTTAAAGTGAGTAGAGAGAGGACTATCTGATGAAAAGAAAGACAAAGCACTATCTCCTAAATAACGAAGGCCCAAAATTTCAACAGTGATAAAGAGACAAAAGCTCTGCAGAAAGTACAAGATTGTTTGTGAGAAGACAGGACAAAAATCTTAGAGTTTAACTTCAAAAAGAAAGAGAGTAGGAATTGTGAAAAAATATGTTATCATCTGTTGCAATTTACTCTTGGTTTCTAGGAAATGTAATTTGTGCAGTCTTAGTAAATAAAGAAAGATTATGCTCCAAAGATATAGCTATCCATTTTTCTTCCTAAAGGAAATAGCCCATAGAACCCTAAATTTTGTCTAACCACATGGGTTAAACAAAGCAAACAGAAAAGTCTCCAAATGACTCCAATAAAAATTAATTAATTATTATGTGTTTTACCTATATATAGCATAGCATTAATATAGACCTGCATGTGGATATCTTTGCAAAATGGCAAGCTGTCAGTGAAATTAACTGTAAGCAGTAAAGTGAACAGGATTTAGAAAACTGCCTGCTTAATTCTTCTGCTGTACAGAAAAGTAGGTAACTGGAGTACTAGAGGACAACATCCACTTGCTATGGAAGATAATGGTTTAAGCAGGAGCGCTGTGGCATTGACAGACAAACCACCCAAAAACACATTTGAAAAACCACCAAAAACTGAAAGAACAAAACTATTATCTCCAGAAAGCTAAATAGAAATTGTTAGTCATGCAAAATATGGCACACTGTTTCTATACATTTTTGCTATCATAAGACAAAAAGAACTTGAAACCATGACAATATTATTTCTGATAGCCCTAAGAGTAAAAGAAGCAAGGTAACCAAGGGAACCTTTGTTACCCAGGGAAAATGTGCATCTGGGCTATCAAACTGTAGAATGTCTTTCAACAACACTATCATCAAAATTAATCTCTATATGATCAGCTGAGTCTGAGTAATTTTTCGCCTTATGTTTGTATTGAAACTCCTTGCAGTATAGACATGAAATGAGAGGATGACAATAACTAACTGCCAGAATTTGGGTGCCTCTCTCTAATAAGACCAGAAAGTAGGTCTCTGTACTACTGCAGCTTCAAATATCCATCCAGTATTTCTCCAAAATGTTTTCCAGCACATGTTTTCCAGAATCTAACAAATCTTCAATCCAGAATCCTCTATTTTAGTTATGAACGTATGTGCCACTGGTGCTCTCCAGCACATATTACTTTCAAGATTATTTGCAGGTAAGTTTTATAGTCAATAAAGTAATGTTCTTTTCATTACTATGAGGTTTGTAGGATGCCTGTCCTTGGTAGGATCTCTAACGGGATAAAGCTGAAAAAAAAGGGCCATCTGCCTTCAACAGTCCTTCTGATGATAGTGCTGGTAAAGTATGCTGTTACCATTAGTGGCCAGCTGGCCTCTTACATCATTATACATTGCAAATGTTTTACAGTGTGACAATATAACATCAAATTACATTTAAAAAAAAAAAAAAACAAAAAACACAACAACATTGCATGCTTTGAATTGTAAAAGCATCTTTACAGAGAAGGGTTGGCTATGATCCTCAGAGAAGCCTATCCAGGTTCACATTTGTTTATGCAAGCTTTTTAATTCTAACTTTGAGTTTATTTCCTCATTCCAAAAATGTAATAGTTCATTTCATGCATGGAAAAAAGATACTGATAGAAGAAAAAATATCTAACAGAAGTTATATTTTTGATTAGAATGTAAGAATTACTGTTCACACAATTTGGCTCTTTGGATCTTATTTCTGCTTGATGAGATGTGACCGTTTGTATGTCCTCTTTAGATAAATCTGTATACAACAAGGGAGAAGTAATCCTTTGTTGAAGAGACAGAGAAAATAATTGAACTTGTCACATTTATTTTGTAACTTACTGCATTTATTTGGAAACAAAACAAGGTTTTCTTAATATTCAGGAAAAGAAATCCTACCTGGTACTGAAGAAATATTAGAATTGTGCCAAGAGGAGACTTGGACTCAGCATTTTAGCAAAGCTGAGTTTATGTTCTGAATAGGTGGCTCATCACAAGTTTGTGATTGATTTTAATTTTTTAATAGAAGACACTTATTCATGGATACTCAAACAATGATCCATCCTTGAGTGTCCCATAAGTACATGAGTCATTATGCTGTTGTTTACTTTGGATATCAGAGGCTGTTCTCCCTTTTCAAATAACGCTGAAGTGCCTTGAGGAACAGTGTATCTGTGTGAGACATGCATGGGCAAATGTTGGTAGCCACTTTACTCCCTCATGATGAATTTTAGGGGTTATTGTTATTTATTTCTTTAAAGAAGAGACCATAATGCAGGAGGAAGCATTCAAATACTTTAAAAACAACATTCATGGTTTGTTTGTTTTTACATTCTAAAAATTTCTACGGTTCAATGTCTGACAATAATGGGAGATGTAATGAAGGCAGTTTTTCTTAGAATAATATTCTGATTGGGCAGAGTTTTCATTTTTTTATTTTTGCTTTGTCATTTAAATAGAGTTTCACTAGTAAAGAGACAAATAGAGGTTGAACTGGAAGAAGGAATATCTCTGACAAGAAAATTACAAGAAATATTAATATCCCAGAGCTTCTTTGAAAAGTCTACAAAACCCTCATTTACAGGATCACAGAAAAATATAGTAGCTTAAGAGTCCACCAAGCAATTAGTACCAAAGTGTTTTGGAAATGCTGTGAAATTATGGTATGATGTTTTCTATTTTTTGCTAGAGTATAGCCAATGGGAAATTCAGGACTTTCACTGTACTTACTTGGAGCAAAACCAACCCTAAATTATGGAATGGTGGACAAAACCATCCAGAAGCCTGGGCTCTGCCGCACACTAGTTGCAACACCTGTGTAGCTTTCTTTTTTAAGTGAAAATTTTTCAGTTCTCTAGACATGGATTCAAGCTGAAATTCAAAGGAAATGCACTTCTGTTTTGTGGTGAACAAAGGTTTGTTAAAATCCATAGAACTGTGGCTGTTCTGAGGAAATGCCCTGGTTTTTCTTATTTATGGTTCTGGTCAATGGTGACAAGAATGCAACCTTGCTCCCTTTGCAACATTGCCACTGCACAGTAATGGGAGAGCAATAATAGTTCCTTGTGTGCCTTTGTCTTCAAATAACAGTTTTAATTTCACTGAAGTACATATGACTAGTGATGCAATTTCCTAATACATACAGCACAAGAAACTGTCATCCTCCATGTATTTTGCTCCTACTGCCCATAATTTGATATTTTTCTTTAGTTTATTTGCTATTAATGAACTGAATCAGTTTATATATTAGGATCAGTAGAGATTCAGTACTGTATGTGAGGAAGCAATGGCAATTAATGGGGTTGAAGAGGAGGATCACATTTCTCCTATTTGTATTGGTTACTCTACTTGTTCTCTAGGTTTCTAGACTTTTAATCAAAGAGAAGCCGTGTCATGCAAACAACAGATTATTGAAGCTGACCCAAAAATTTCTATATCAAGTATTAGTTTCTTATTGGTTTGGGGTATGTACAGCTGAAGTATATGCTAAATATACCTAATAATGATCAAAAATATGTCATGTTCATGTTGAATTATTCTGTCATTAAGTGTGTGTTTCCTATTGCTGTATGAACTTAACACCAGCTTTCAGCATTAGACTTCAGGGGGGTTTGCCTTGCTAGACTGTAGAACTCCATACTTTTCATATCAGTGCACATCACCTGGTAATGCTGATTTCTCTATAAAACTGACCTGTTCATGTGAGTATCCAGCTCTTAGTGAAAAGAAAGCTGTCTTCACATATTTTACAAGGGACATTTTGATGCTTTCTTCAGACCTTTAATAAAGATATTCATTACATGCACACCAATTACAGACCCTCACACATCCTATTAGAAAGCTCTATTATTAGTGATTAATTTTTGTGAAATCTCCTGTCAGTTTAATTTCTCTAAATGTGATTTCTTTCACGTTAATACTCAATGGAAGGCTGTGTTGTACTAATGAAAATTTCTTACTAGAGTTTTCAAAGCAGTTTTCTATTAACCAAACTCATAATCTCATAAACATATATTTAAAAGCTAATTGTAATAGAAATATGAAGAATCCTAATATTTGTCCAATTTGATTCTGTAATGTATTCAGCAAGTTTATGAGAATGTTAATGAAAAACAGTGAATGTTTTTGATCCCTGGGGATGTATGTATCCATCTATACCAGAAGCATTTGGAAAGGGTATTTGCTTACAGATGCTGGAATAAGAGCTTGCTTGCAAACTTTTGTGCTGCAAACCAGCTGTCAGCCTAAATAGGGCATGTGCTTCTCAAATGGCAAAGGTTTGCAGTTTGTTTGAATTCTAATGAAAATCTTGCAAATAAATCCAATGTATCGCCAGCAATGCGGTAGTAAATGGATCAGAATGCACTCCTGCAGTGTAAAATGACTCTGCAACATACACTAGTTAGGAAATGGAGAAGAAAATTCTTGGAAAGCTACTTCTCTTGATGATAAGAGTGAGCTCAGCACTGCTTTTTGCTAAACTTTGGTTTAGTTACAATGAAAATATTGCACTATAAAATGTGTAGATTTCCTTTATACTTGTACCCCTTTATGTCATATGAGAGATGGGACTGATACAGCAGGACACAATGTCTTTCAGTCACTTGTGCTTACTGATGTTATTTAATTCAATTAAAAAAAAAAAGAAACAAAACCAGAAACAATGCAGGGTACTGACAAAACTGAAATAAAAAAAAAGTAAGAGAATCATAACATTACCCACCCCAAATAATCTAATTCACCAACTGAAAATATTTAGATGTGATTTTGCAATAAGTCATATATAAATCAAAATCCTGTCTTGAAGCATTTAAAGTTAATATGAGCATATTGATAGAATATTAAATGTAACTAGACAGATAAGTAGAATATGAAAAGCTACACCCTCTTCATTTAGAAAGTTGGTCTTTCCAGGAGAGATGGGTCATCTATCAAAAGTATAGAACAGTAAAACTGGCAAAGTCTCTAAGAAGCGGATGATCTCTCCTACCAGTGGGAAACATCAGGACTTGCACATCCTCCAGTTTTTCAGAAAATATTGAAAGTAGTTGATTCAGCTGAGAGTCAAAACTGTCAGAAGCAAGAGAAGAACAGGTACAAAACAGAAGTCACAGAGAAACTTCTAGTGAGAGAATAGAGGAGAAAGAATACCCCATTATGAGAATGGCAAATACTGTTGGAGCCTTAAGGTCTGGGAGAGGGATAGAAATAAAGGGGGTTTGTATTTTTTTTCAGGACATGCTTTTCCAGAGATAGAAAAAGAGTTAGGACATGCTAGATGGTTTTATTTGAGCTCTGCAAAGCTCTGAGTTATAATCCTCTGCTTTTGCCTCTCACTTTTCATACACACACGCACAAATTCTTTGCACTTCAGCTCGCATCTCAAAGTCATTAACAGGTTATCAACTACATATGGTGCATAACCCCAAGTTTCTTGTTCCACACAGGTATGGTAACTTTGCAGTGATATTCATGCACCACTTGTTTCTGCAAGGAATAATGGCACCATTAAAGGCAGGTATTTTCTTTATGCGACAGCTTCAGGTGCACAGTCACAAACCCAGACCTCTGAGCAGTGTGTGGGAAATCATGGCTCATGTGTGTGCTAGTAAATCAAACACGCTGAGGCAAATTGTCCTGGCCTAATGACAACTCCTTGGCGGGCCTGTTGCCATACAGCCTCAATATCTTACCTTTACCCTGAAAAGCTGTAGACATCCAAATCTCTTCCACTGTTCTTAAACCCCAAGTTGTGCTCAAAAATTGCTCACTCTAAAACTGTGCTAAGGTTTATATTAACTGTGTCACTGCAAGAATGATGTGGGGCCATTACTCAGCCCTAGCCCTAGCGCTATTTAGATTAGAGCAGATATGACTTTGAGGCCACTTGGGAAAACCCTGAGACAAATTTTAAAAACAAGGTGTCACAGCATTAAAGTGAAAATAAACAGATAAAAGATGAGGCTACTTGTGAGGAAAAAAAAGATTTGTACACATCACTTAGTCTGGCTGTTAGCACCACTGGTTCAGATCAATAAAATCTATTCTCTCATTGCATCTGGGGCTAGCCTTACATCTTCCCTTTCCAGAGGGAAAAAAATATGTCATCTCTTATACTGCATGTCAACTCTCTATCAGTCCCTAGTCTGGCTTCCTTGGCTTGTCTGAAGAGAGATGGTTACAGACTTTGGTTACTCTAGTACTCTACTCAGCACTTCCCTGTGATGTTGTCTGGGTTTGTGGCTCTTCCACAGCCATCTCTTCCTGTCTGTTTCTGGAGGAAGCTCAGGATGTCTACTATTTCCTACAGTCTTGTGCCAAGCCACAACCTTCCAAAAAATAGTCACATCTTTACTAGAGATGACAGTTTTGGTGCCTGTGCTCTGCCATTATTCTCACAGACATTGTCTGGTGTCTAGTAAGGTGTTGAAGTTATGTGATCCTTTATCAGAATATATATTTTGAATTTGCTGTCTCCATTTGTTTACACCAAGTCACACTTTCCCACTTTTAGTGGTATGCTTGGTCCTAAGACAGTCCCACTTTCAGGATCTAGCGCTATATGCTTCCTTTATCTAATACTGCTTTTGGCACTTGTCTCATCTAAATCAATTTATTAACTTATCAAGGCATTATTTCTATTTTTCTTTGTTAGTCTAGTTTTCCAGTTGGATGAAGGTCAGGTCAGGCACTACAACAGGCAGGAGTGCAGATCAGTGAAGAGCAGGGAAGGGAAGGAAGTTAGGAAGGATCGGAGCTGGGAAATACCAACAGGACATCCCCGTTTTGGTTGTGGGAAATTGTTAATTCAGTATTATGTCTATGCTGTGTTTTGAAATCACATTTCTAAGTTCAAGTTCGGATTCCTTTTCCTTGCCTATTACATTATTCTGCATTTCTAAGGATCCTTTTGAAAATTCCAATACCTTTTTTACATAATATTAAAAGACTTTGACTCTCTTAGATTAATACAGTATTCATAAATCATAATTTTTTGGGGGGACTTAAGCCAGTAGAAATCTAATTGTAACCCTTTACGTCTCATTATGATAGCTTGGATGTCATATTTAATAAATATAAGTCTTGTGAGATTACATGTTCTGAGAGTCATTTTTGATAAGGATGTTTGTTGATGGTGAGAAGGCAAAAACAATATGCAATTTTTCACCAGTGCATATGAACAAATGTGCACTAGTCCTGGACAAGGGAATAATAGTTTCATTAAACTTACCTAGCCCCCATAACACTGGACTAGTACTCTTTTTGCCATTTCATTTACATTCCCCAATAAAGCTAAAGTTTTCAGCTTGTAAGTCTTTGCAGGGCACATTTATTTTTTCAGGAAATTTTCCTTTTTCTTGCTATGTCTTCCTTCTTTTACTTTACATTATATTTTTCTTTCTGTTTTCACGGGCTCCTCACATTTATATATGGCACCTCTTTTAGGGACTCATAGGAGGCACATGCACTTAACTCATTATATCTCCATTTTAGGCATTTTCATCTGAACTGGTTCTCTTGAATCCATTTATAGTTAATGGAGAGAAACAGACATAACCTTCAATATAAACTCAGCCATTGTTATAACAGTAGTGCCAATACTCATCTCACAAATAGTCAAGATTTCACTTATTTTCCGGTTTGTATCCCAGCTAATAATATATCTGCCAGGTATTTCTATAAATAGTTTCAGTTCTTTTGCAAATTTATTTGTTTGTTTCTTTCTTCACCTCTGTCTAAAGACTGGACATGCTTAGTACGGGTTTTCTTATACACCTTCTTCTGTCTTACATGTTGCCTCACTTTGTGGTCTATGTTTTGTTCGCTATTCCTATGATTTTGGTCTTTGGTAATAGGGCTGTTTCACAAAATCTGTTCTACCTTTGCTCTATAGTCTGGCAAACTCCAATAGGGTTTTATACTTTTATTTCATGAGTTTCTAACAGTATTTTTTCAGTTGCTGATCCTCATTTTACCTGTTGTCAGATTCCACGAGACTCTACAGACTGCACATCTGACTTTACAGACTGAAGTAGGTTATAAATGTACTCAGGATTGTTTCATCAATTCATTTTTGTTTCACACAGAGGTAAAAAATTCCAAAAGTTCACTGTTGCAGGTGTGCGGTATGCTTTGGATGTTATGCTGTTCAGAGCCACCCTAGCTTGTTGTTTGTGTATGCTTTATTATTAAAGGAGAGTGGAGTCTCTGCATCAGCAATGTTAAATGTTTCATTTCCTAAGAGATACTAACCAGGATATCTTTATAATGGTGGCATTTCCTACATTTCAGTTAGACTACTCTGTGCAATGAGAAATAAAAAGGTATAAGCTCTATCACATCTCCAATCCAATGCTCAAATTGCTGTAGTGTTGAAATAGTTGCCTGAACCAGAATTCAGCCTGTCATTTTCCTGGAGACACTGCCTGCTTCCCTGAGCATCACAATTGCAGCCCTGTCCTAAATCCCTGTATTGTGGGCATGGTGTATGTACATCACCAAAAACTTCTAGTGATGAGATTGAATAAAAATTTTAGATCCCTGGCCAGGACGCACAGGTGGGGTTGAGCATTTTCTTTGTAATTAAAAAAAAAAAAAAAAAAAAAAAGACTACTTGAATATTCTGGTTGACTTAGCTGAAGCTGAGATTTTTGAGGGGACCTAGAAGTAGTAAGGGTCTTGTCGCTTAACACCACACATTAAGCCCCTCCTACCCACTCCCTAGCACTCTTTGATCATTCCGCTGTTTTCAGTTTTGGGATGCTATCAGAGGAGTGGCCCCTCAAAGAGCCCATTTGCAGACAGTGTATCACAGGAATTAAGTGTGTTCTCTCATTTTGTGTCCTTTCTGTGCTACAGTGTCCCTGCCTTCTGCACTGTCCTTGAAATGCAATGTGAAATTAGCTCTCAATAGTGCAGCATGGCAGAAATCAATAAGAGAATTATGTCAGTGCATAGGATGGGCTTCTAAACCCTGCCATCTCCAGCAACATCTCAATGCATGCCATGATGAACACTGAACTCTGGAAAAGAGAGGTGTCTCGTTAAGTACTGTGTTTCTGGCTGATGTGTTCCCAGAATGGCTGAGATATTGGAAAAGTATTGAAATGCCTCACCTGGTGATTTCTACCTTTTATAAGTACGTTTCCTGACTGTTAAAATCTGTAAGCAGATCTGCTTACAGATTTTAACTCACCAAGAATACAAGCCTCTGCTTTATTACTACACTGAAAATTATCAGATAAAAGCTTATAGAAATAAATATTTTGGAGTATATTTTTGTGTTCCCTCTGTTACAGCAGATGAAACTTCAATTAGATTTGATGGCTTTTACATCAATTTACTAAGTAGTCTGATTAAAGCCTCAAAGTCTTCTCACTATGATACTTAATAACTGTGAAGAATGTAATATGGTCTAAAAAGATGTGACTGGGACTTCTGGCTCTTCCTTTCTTCAAAATCCTCGAGGTACATGAATAAAGATGAATTTTACTGATATAGTTCACATGATCATCATTCACAGTGTCATCATTTGCTACTTCTGTGTTACTGTAGCTACAGAGTATCTCAAAATACTGCAGAGATTGCAAATATAGATTGCATTTTTTTTTAACAAAATGTCTGTTCACTAAAAAACATTAAGAAACTGAAGCATAAACGGAGCAGATGAATGAATTGCTTTGGAAAAATTACTTCAGTATATTATGTTATCTGAGTATAGATGTTGCACAGCTTTGATAATACATTTTTGATCTACTCTTGTCTTCAAGGAGATCAAGGCAGGTGCTTGCATTTCCTTTTTTTCTGGCTTCATCAAGGATTCCCATTTGTTTTTTAGTGCATTTATTTGTGGCTGATTATGTATCTGAGGACCACCTTCAGAGTGTAGTAAAAAAACTCTGAGAGTGTGTGCAGGAGCCTCATTTATTAACATGTTAAACAGCCTTGGTAGGAAGAGGAAAAGGAGAGGATTTCTTCTTCCATTCCCATGGCCCTCCCCTACTTTTTATTCCTACACACAGTTCTATATCACTCCTTTAGCTTATTCAGTACAGCCCTACATTGCAACTCAGCTTCTGGAGGAAACCGCAAGAAAACAAGCAGAAACACCAGCGAACGTCCCCAGGCAGGCAGGTCACCTCGTCACCCTGAATTCTGCAGCTGGCAGGTGCTGAGGACTTCCTTGAGCAACAAGGAATCCTGTAAAAATAAAAGACATGAGCTTGTGGTCAGGCAGTGTTGAGAAATTCTTCCCAGGAAAAGTGTAGGACTACCCATACTTTATATTACAATATCCATTTTTTGGTTGCCTTCTCTGAATCATGTCATGCTGAACTGAGACCTCCAGAGCTACAATCAACCTTTCCAATTTTCTCTCTTCTTCCTGACTTGATTGCCATGAGGCACCCTGAAATAGCTTCTGATGAGTCTCTCCTCCCTGCTGACTCTCTCCTGCCAAGTCAGTCAGTGGGGAAGAAGTAGGAGAGGAAAGGAGACAATGTTCCCACGCCTACAGCCCCTCAGCACTGGGGCCAGCCATGGCAAGAGCTCTGCTGGCCTCTGAGACCTGCCCTCGCACATGCACCTTCCCACAGAGCTGCCAAAATGCTGAAATGCAGAGCCAACATCCCAGTGAGAAGGCGGGGACGCATCTCAATTATTTCCCTCAGAAACTATCCAAGATGTTTAACTGCAACAAATCAATCTTGATTACCACCAGGTGGATTTCAGATGTAAATTTGCTCAGCTTTCTGTCAGCCTATGCACCCAAGGCAACCCTGCCAGAAACTCTCATCTCCTGGGAAACCTACTGGGCACACAGTTAAAATCCCTTTGACTTTGGCTTCCAGATTCTCTGGCTCTCCAATTCCCCAGACATTAAGGTTCCTGCACTGCTGACTAGGAAAGCTTTTAGTGGCACCAGGGGTTCTCAGTCCTGTTAGTGGGCTGCCAGTGAGATTAAATTACTAAATACTGTTAGAATTGATAATCTTAGAGGTCTTTTCCAATCTTAATAATACTATGACTCTTTGATTGCAATTTGCATGTTTGGTTTTCTCTCCCCTCAATCTTCTTAGCTGAATTTGAATCAAAACGTAGTTGGAAAGGCAAATTTCCCAGGACTTGGAGACTACAGGTTTTTGCAAAGACTAAGTTAAAAGCTGTTTTGGAATGGCACTTAAAGACGCACACTAGGTTAGCTGCTGATTAGTTTGTCAGGTAGAATGAATGATGTGAAACCCCCAGAATTTTCCAGGGGAAGGTAAAGTTGTAGAAAGACATGAAAGATGGCCAAGAAAAACAGAGAGAACTGGAGTCAGGAAGTATGAGGCGTTAGAAGACAGAGGAATATATTCAGGGTGAGAGGAGGCATATTTTTTGAACAGTATTATGAACTAGAAATCTTTGGATTTGTTTTTTCATCTCCTACTATAAAACTTATTAATTTTTCAGTTAGAAAAAAAAAATTGAAAAATAACGTAGATACCTTTAAGACAGGTTTGCAAAAGTTTTTCTGTATTGAACTAGTTCTGATTAATGTCCTAGGGTGACTCTGATTGGGCCAATGAAGTCTTAATAATAAAAATTAAAAAGAAGTAGAGCTGCTATGCAAAGACAATGGACTTAGTTGCTGTACTTTTTCTTTCACTGGGAGAAGTACAACAGTAGATTCACTTCGTTCTAGCATGTGAGTTTATATCCTGCCTCTTGGGTTGTAACTGAGGAGAGAATCATGCCTTCCTATAAAGTAATTTTGGCTTTCCTCACATAAATGAATCAAAAGGAAGAAAAGGCTTTTAAACACATATTTGTGCTTAAAAATGAAGGCGTGAAAAAATGAGGTGGTGTTTTAAAAATCTGTCTTTGTGCAGTCTTGAGGCCAAATTACAAACTGATTTACATTCTCTCTTAACCTGGTCTCAGAAAATCACTTATAATTTGTGCAGCTCTTTTTTCTCTCTTTGAAAAATTCCAAGTGCTGTCTCCAATGATGTCAACCCAATCCCAGTTCTCCAGCTGCAGAGTTCCAGGCAGAAAGAAACAGATTCAAAATAAGTACAGAAAACGGAGTTAGAGCTTTGTTCATTCATCAAAAACCAAGGTAGAGGGGCCAGCAGATGCAAGTATAAACTATCTTTTTCTCTTTTAAATGTTTTCACCAGATGTTTTTCTGGTATGTGCTATCTAAATGCTTTCAAAGTGTTCAATTCTCAGTACATAGTTAAGCATTTAATTCCTAGTAGTATAAAATAGGAAACGAATATAGTCAGTTCATTTTAAGGTACTTGCAGCTCTTTGATGTGCATTTGGAAATCTGAAAGTTGGTCAGATCCCAAGTTCTACTATTTAAAGGAACTTTCATTGATTTCAGCAGAGTTGCACACATTTACACCAAATGAAGATTTGATCTATACTTCCTAATATGTTTTCTGAAAAGCACTGCAAAGGAAGGTCTGGATTTCTCTCAGTAACTGTTCCCTTTTCTTGGCTTAATATTGCACACATGTTTTCTCACTTAAACTTTGCCTCATTTGGCTTTGGATTTTTATGTAGCCTTTGAAACCATTTCTAATGGAAAAATGTGGCTGTTAGCAAGATTTCCTAAAATGTACATGGAACTAATTTTCTAGGCATTTCTCTGAAGGACTCTGATGTATCTACAGAAGACATTTGGGCAAAAGGATTTTTAATGTAACTAAATGATGAAACAAAAGGAAAGAGTAGAGAGAAAACATCCATTTGTAAGGATAAAAAGAAGGAAAAAATGACTTTCAGTAGTTCATATTTATGTACCTGTTTCAAAGTAAATCTTGAAACTCTCTCACAAGCAATATTATTTTACAGAAAATCAGTGACTTTTTAGTGTTAATTAGAATAATAACATATCTAAAAGGAGGCAGTAATGTGAAGAGATAAATTCCATCATCATGGAATCTGATTTTACATGTTGTCTCTCTGCATCATGTTTTCAAAGGCACAAATGACCAAGACCAGTCCTCAGCACATGACTCCTAAGAGTAAACAAGCACATCATAAAGTGCCACCTTCTCAGCCTGGATTGCAGGGCAAGGGCAGGAAAAGAAGTTGCTTCAGGGAAGAATAGATTCTTGAGATCTCCCCCAGGGATCATGTTGGGTTCAGTCCTGTTTAATATCTTTACTGATGATCTGGATTAAAGGATTGAGGGGGTGGGGGAGGACGGACGGCAGGAGGGTAGGAAGGCTGAAAGGTTCTGCAGAAGGACCTGGACAAGCTGGAGAGATGGGCCAAATCCAGCAGTTCAACAAGGCCAAGTGCTGGGTCCTACAGTTTGGCCACAACACCAGTGGAGCAATATAGGCTTGGGACAGAGTGGCTGGAGAGCGGCCAGGCAGAAAGGGACCTGGGGGTTCTGGTTGACAGGAAGCTGAACATGAGCCAGCAGTGTGCCCTATGCAGCCAGGAGGGCCAATGGCATCCTGGCCTGGATCAGGAATTGTGTGGCCAGCAGCACCAGGGGAGTGATTCTTCCCCTGTACTCAGCACTGGTTAGGTTGCACCTCAAGTACTGTGTTGGACACAGTTCTGGGCCCCTCCATTTAGGAAGGATATTGGGGTGATGGAGCAAGTCCAGAGAAGAGCAATGAGCTGGTGAAGGGACTGGAGCACAAAACCTCTAGGGAGTGGCTGAGAGAGTTGTGGTTGTTTAGATGGGGGAAAAGGAGTCTCAGGGGAGACCTCGTCACTCTCTACAACTACCTGAAAGGAGGTTGTAGCCAGGTGGGAGTCAGTCTCTTCTCCCAGGCAACCAGCAGTAGAACAAGAGGGCACAGTGTTAAGCTGCACCAGGGAGGTTTAGTTTAGACATGAGGAAGTTCTTCACAGAAAGAGATTGGGGGTTGGAATGAACTGCCCAGGGAGGTGGTAGAATCACCTTCCTGGAGGTATCTATGAAAAGACAAGATGATGTTACATCATAGGTTGGACTCGATGGTCTCAGTGGTCTTTACCAACCTAGCTGATTCTGTGATTCTGTGATAAGAGAAACCAAGATTCAGCTCATATATCCTTTCTGCCACAGTCTCTTCTGAGACATCAGTGCTACAAATTTATCTTACGACACTCTCCACACAAATTGCAATATGAACCTCCGTTAAAATAAATAAATTATTAGGGGAAATAGATGTATTCTTAAACAATCCCACTGGAAAGAGGCAGTTGTGAAGTTAAATTTTAAAATATGAGTTTATTTTTGACACTGTCTATTTTGACACCCTGTCTCACTACCACTTAGGAATGTGTCTTAAATTCTCTAGAACTGATACTTTGTTGTCCTTATATTGTATCGTAATTTACAGCTGATATAATTTCAAGCAACTGAAAAGGAGAGGTTAGACTAGAAGGCTCTAATCTGTTGTTTGGATAAGTTGGAAGTTGTGCCACAAAGTACAAAATTGTGAAGAATCATAATTTCATTTCTTTATTAATCACACCAATAAAATATATTTTGGATACTGTCTGACCCCTGTAACTGATAAATTCATCATAAACTTTAATACAAAACAGAGAGGAAATTGTTATTTCTATTTTATCAGTGAATAATTGAGGACACAGTTTAAAGTTAATGGAAAACCAATTTGAAGTTAAGTTGCTGCCAAAAGCTGTGCTCCTATTCCACCTTCTGCACCAGCTTGTTGTTTCTGCTTCTTCTCTTATGTAAGCCTCAGTGTATAAGTCCCTTATGCAGCTAAAGCTGCAGGAAGCTTACCCATCAAGATGGGAAGATTGAAGAAATTATGCTTTCAGGATCACCCTGTCAGTACATCTGGTTAGCACCACTGTAAATGCCCCTCACCTACAGCTAAGAAATTATTTCAAAACTAAGGAGCCCATTTCGGCTTGTCTCAAAAGGAGTGGGACATTTGTGACAAAGCAAAAAATTAAACTCAGGTTCTCACCTCCCATGATAGTTTTCTAATTACTTGGTTCCTTGCTTTTGGTTATATCTGCTTTAGGAATGATATGATGGGTTTAAAGGGAAGACAAAACATGACAATGAAAATCATAATTATAAAGCTTAATATACTTTGTTGCAAGCTGCAATAATTCCACTTACTTCAGGAGTTAGGCTGAGATCTTAGGTCCATGGTATTGGTACTCAAATAAATGAGACCGTTTGATGGATTTCATTCCTCCTTCCTGCCTCTCGTGGGCTTCATTCAATAACTCTTTACTATTCGGTTTTACCACTGCAACTGTTTGAAGGGTCAGGCAGCAAATAAAATCCATGGAATGATACAGGTTAAAGAAAGACCTTTTTCTATTTTGGAGGTCAGGAAAAGGTTACTTTTAAATTACTGCATTTACTGCATAGTTCACAGTCACCTGTGTCAAAATAACTTGGATGGAGGGAGAAAAAATAGCAACACTGATCAGGTTAGGAGGTGGAAAGCAGTGGAATGGAAATTGCGTAATTCATATTTCCATTAAAACCAGAATATGGTCAAATGATGGCTTTATACTATTAGGGGCAGAACTTTTTTTGGGCTATTTTAGATGATTGAAAGCCTAAATATCCACACAAGTGTTAAATGCACAGTATGTGTGAATGCACATGGTAATAAATCTGAATGATGGTTAGCAATAATGGTTATTTCCAGAATATAAAAGCAAAATGTAGAGAACATACCTAAAAGAGGATTGAACAAATAAAAATTACATAATTAGCCAACGATGTAAAGAGAGCAAAAAAGTATTTGTTGCTAGGTGGTGATTATGTGCTAATAGTGGCTTCCCAGTCATGTACTCACTGTTCTCCATATAGTCTTCCTAAATGACAATGTCTGCATAACTCTCTAAACACAACAGAGAACAAGTTATAACATGCCACTCTCTTTGAAGCATATAGAGAGATTTCAGGTAATTAAAGTATCAATTAATATTATGTGTGTTTGAGGAAATGCCAGTACTAATTTTTTTTAATAAGTTAAAGATGACTATGAAAAAGTAATGATCCAAGGTTATGGGAATAAAATCAATTAAGATGTTTTAAAGCACAAGCAATGACATTCATTGGTAATTAATACATTTCTGACTGAACAATGAAAGGTTTCAGGAAACTCTGTTTATTGGATATTTGGCATATGCATTTATTACGCTTAGCACAAACTTAAGCAAAACAAACACCTGTTCAAGGTGTAAGACCGAGGATAGAAACATTTCATAGCTATGTCAGGTCTATAAACCAAGACTACCTCATGTTATCTCAAAAGCAGTATAGAGTGTACGATGTGGCTGAGAGCAAGTACTAGGCATGAGAAGTAATATAAAACTTGTTGTCAGAAAGCAAATATTTCATTAATACTCAACCTGAAGTTCTTCTCTCTGCATTGAGAGAGCAGTGATAAAATATCTTTTCATCCCATCTTCATGACTTTTTTCATCCTGTTGTCAAATTCTTGTTAGTTGCTTTGCCCTAAAAATGTGTTTATTTTAGGGGTGAAGATTTAGCTTGTGTTCAGTGAGCAAAGAATTGCAGTAGTTTAAGATGTCATTGCTGTCCAGCTGTTTGTTACTGCTCCACTGCCTATTAAGAAAATAGTGAGAAGTAAAGTGTACCTCTAATGTTTAGTTTATTGGTTGGACACAAGGCTCATTCTTCAGCTCCTTTTCTGCTTAAAACTTAATTCAGTTTCTTTGCAATATTATAAATATACTATTCAGCAAACAGTAAAGCAGAAAGACATTTTAATATTGTCAAATGAAAACAAGACCATGATGATTCTGAAGTAAAATACTTGGAAACAAAAATTTTGTTTTGGTTACACTATACAAAGGATTATTTATAAAATGAGGCAAGGTTATTTATGGCAGGCCTGAGAGGAGGCAGACCTTCAGATTAGGAGAATATGTCATTTGGAAAAACATCATATTTATAGATATGTGTTCTTCTTGCTAATGTGAATGTAGAGACAGAATTAGCAGGGTTCCTGATTTGGCTGTTTAAAACTCACAGGTACAAATGCTTTGTCCATAGGGAAATAAACGTTATACTCCCTGATCATTTTTCACAAGGAGTTTTGAAACAGGTGTGGTTTCTACTCACTTGATTTTCAATAGGTTACAGTAATATAAAAGTGGATTAGCGAATGTTTTGCACGAAAGCAAAGATCTTTCTAGGGAGAGAGAACAAAGTTAAGAGTTAGATACTGACATGGGATCATGTCAGGAATTAGGTATCGGAAATGGAAAACTGGAGATGTTGGATGGGAACATGGGACATGCGGATAGATTCTGCAAACCTCCTTTACATGGCAGGTAGTTTATCTGGCAAATAATTCCTCAGTTCTGTGTGATCTCCAGCTTTGTTACTTACTTTCCCCATGTCCTGTTTATTATTGTTTTGGGTTTTTTATAGTTTAGACTATAAATGCGATATAGATGACACTATCTGACTTAGTAATTTACGTGTCTTTTATAATGAAAAGAGAATAAATAGACTCTTACGGCAGTTGAGTCATGGGAAGTATTTTAGATGTGCACTTTGAAATTACATAGGTCCCTTGAGGCGCAGGTGTCTGCCTTCGGGCAGATCAATCCTACTCACTACTTCCAGGTGTTGACTTCAGCTCTCCTTAAGCATACACCAAAATAGTTTCTGAATTCAATGCAACATAAAGGGAAAGAAACAGAAAGAAATCATATAAAGACAAGACAAGAAAGTGGGTGAAAGCATTAGAAAAGATTTAGGGAAAGACAAATACCAATGGAATTATATGTATTTTAAAATACATACAGCACACAGTGCAAGACACAAAATCCCAGAAGTTCATGACCCCAAATATTCAGAGCTAGCTGCCATAGAGCAGATAAATTTTTATGGATAGATGTCATAATGCTTACCTTGTAGGTTCCTATTTCTCAGATTTGAATAGAAAAAACAGAATGAGGTAATTAAAATCTGATACCTCAAGGCTCTTTTGCTTAATGTCATCCCACATTGAATGGTGTCAGTTTACCTTGACTGAACACCAGGTATCTACTGAGCCTGTGCCCCACTTCCCCCTGAAAGGAAGGCGGATTCCTTCCCTGAAGGGAAGGATTTGGACAGTCTGAAAAATACTATAGTTGAACAAAGTAATAGAAAATACTAAACAGAGAAATGTACCAAAAAAACGTATTTTCCAAAGAGCCCATAGACACAAATATGGATGCAAGGTTTCTTCATATATTTTGAATCCAAACTTAGCCTTCTCCTCAGCGAAGGTGTCTGATTATTCTCATCTTATTAAGGCTGTATTTGGTCTGGCTGAGCTGGAGTTCATTTCCCCACAGTAGCCCTCACAGTGCTGTGCTTTGCATTGGGAGCCAGGAGGGTGTTGATAACACACCAGTGTTTTGGCTACTGCTGAGCATCAGCACTGTAACATTCCTTCTGTAGTTGAGGGCAAGACCCTGGGAGGGGACCCAAGTAGGTCAAAGCTGATGCAAAGTGACCAAAGAGATATTCCATATCATATGATGTGAGCTCAGATATAAAAGCTGAGGCAAGGACCAGGAAGGGGGGCATTCACTGTCTGCAGTGGCTGCCTGCTGAGGAACCATCACACGTGCTGGAGCCCTGCTGCTCGGGAGTGGCCGACAATTGCTGCCCATGGGAAGTGGAGAATAAATCCTGCTGTCTTTCACTTTGCTTCGCTTTTTGCATGGGCAAACTTCCGCTTTACTTTTTGCTTTAAATAAAGTGCCTTATCCCAAACCACAACTCGCTTTTTTCCACCTTAATCTCTCCCCTGTCTGGCTGGGAAGAGGAGTGATAGAGTGGCTGTGTGTGCACCTGATGTCCAGTCAAGGTCAACCCACCACAGGCCCATTTAAAGTTCATGGAGAAATAAAAAGTAATGGTGGTACCTACAGAATACATAGGGGCTGCTTCTATCTTATCATGATTATTTCATTTTTTTAAGCATTGGTCATTGTACGTATAGTGACTGAATATTGTTGGAAGCAGAGAGGAGCACTGGTTTCTTCCTTCCTAGACAAAAGCTGCAAAATACTGAATGACAGTTTAGACTTCCTTCTTCAAACTCCCATTTTCCTTATCTATGGGTATTAAATTTCCTTCTACACAGGAGTGCAGTGCAATAGAAAGAAGTAGACTGAAACTTTTGAGGAAGTTAACTGATCCTACCTGTTTTTCCTAGGTCAGTGGTCTAACCACAAGATTATAATTTTAAAAAAATATTTAATCTTCTTTACTATTTACTTAAAAGAGTCACACAGTCTGTGATCCTACTCTTCCAGGCCCCTCTCCTGAGGCAGTCAAAAGAGACAGGGGCATCACAAGCTATATTGTCTTCTAGATTAGAATATTTCTCTCTAGAGATTGCTAAATTTGGTGTCTCAGACACCAAATGCCTAAGTAAGGAAGAAGATGAGCCTACCCGTATCTTAGCTTAGATGCAAAAATCCTTATTTTTAGATCACTTTTTTTTTTTTTTTTTGGATCCAGCCCTGGCATCTCAAAAGAAAAGACACAAAGTAAAAGAGTAAAAAGTGCAGCAGTCAACAAGGATTTTGTTAGTTTATGTACACCAGCTTAGGTTCTCCACTGGCAATTCTTCTATTGGAACTACTTCTATATGCATCCACTGAGATCCAACTTTATATTTTCAATAGATTATTCTGTTCTTTGAGAAATCTGAGTCTTTGGGCACAAGTGTAATAAAATCCAAGAGGTATCAGAAAAACTTATTTTTATATATAGTTAGTTGCATCAGTAGAATCTTGTTTCCTCAAAGCATGTAAAATGGAAAATCTGACCTATTGAAAACACTGTGTTCAGACTTGGCTAAAGGATGAGTTGCACAGCAAAACAGTAATTCCTTTACAATGTGACTGGATGCATAACTGACTGTGAAGATCAGTGTGTCCCTGATATGGCCTTTCACTTCTGGACTAAATCAATTCTGTATTAACAGGTTTGAAGAGGTTTCTTTTCTTCATGGTCTTGAAAGAAAGTAAACACCTGAATTAAAGGTAGTCCACAAACAGTAGAATGTACATGATTTCCAAACACTTTATCAAAATGTTACCTGAAAATTACTTTAAAACTTACAACACAGAAAACTGGGAACAAGATGACAGCTCATCAGTCATCTCAGCCTCAAAAGCTAGTTTCATTCATATCATGTATCTGAGTGACATACCTCTGCACAGCTTCTAAGATGCCATCTGCAGTTTTGAGTCAAATCTTTATAATTAAAAAAGTTTCTATCTTTATTTTTTTAATGACCTCCTAGTTTTCCTATCGTGTCCCTGAGAATGGTCAGAGTCTTCATCACTATATGTGCACTATAATTTTTCTGTTAGATAAATGAGAAAGAATATGCTTAAATTGGTGATTCAGGAAATGATGGAGTGTTGGGAAAACTAGATGACCTTTTGTAGCCCATCCCAGACCTCAGATTTTACAAAGTGGCCTGTGGTCAAAGATAAACTCATGACAGCAAGGCCTGCCAGGGCCTAACAAGGCTTCCACCATCTGGAAATGTCATGGTTTTGTGCTTTTAAAACTAAGTTGGAAAATTTGTCCCTTTCTTCCCCTTCCTCAAGTGGGGGAGGAGAA
>JAWWES010000041.1:30310769-30366764 GCA_035583135.1 Lophotriccus pileatus
GTGGTCAAAGATAAACTCATGACAGCAAGGCCTGCCAGGGCCTAACAAAACTTCCACCATCTGGAAAAAAATCCATCATTCTACAGAATATGTTACTTGGCAAAGCAAGAACTGACTGCTGGTCTTTTGCTCAATAGGTTTCCAATTTTTCTGTTGGTTTGGATGTACAAAGTCCAGAGGAAGTGTTTTCTTGGGCCTAGAGCTGACACGTTCCAATTCAGTTCACAGGAGTGTCACTGTTGTACCCTTTCATCGCCTTCAAAACAGCACAGTGGAGACTTTGCTGAAGAAAAGCTTTGAATGAACTTTCCTGTACCCTCTCTATTTCTGCCATGACGTAACAGAGTGCTACCCATCCTCCTCAGGAATTGGTAGCATATGTTTCTCATCTTTTCTTCCCACTTAAAGGCTGTAGCTATTTGCTACCCACACACAATCTTTAGGCAGGAGAGGTAATAGCAGTTTCCTGTCAACATTTTACTCTCTGATGATTTGACATGTCCATATAGGGAAAGAAAATGTTACCTTAATCTCCTTACAGCTCTCTGCATGTGGTACCATTCTGAGCTTACTGTAGCTCTTGCATGTTTGCAGACACAAAAAGCTATGAGCATTTATGTCTTTCTATTTGGTATGTTCTAGTTTTATATAGCTTGTTACCAGGCTGTTCACAGCTCTCCAGCCATGCACTGGGTTGTCTTGAAGGAATTGCAAGGATCTCTCTCCTGTTTTATTTAATGCCCATCTGGAATTAGAGCAAATTGGTGAACATTGACTGTTTTATTTTACATTTTAAATTTAAACTGAGTCATGGGTTAACCACATTTCCACACCTGGGATTTGTTTATCTTGGATTTAATATACACCTTTAAAAAGTGTTAGGGTAAATGTGCTGAGGAAATACTTTCCAGTTTTACCATTTTTATGTTGTTATACTGAACTTAGTTTCAATTTTTGTTTTGAAGTGTTATTTTCTTAACAAGTTTCTTTGAAAAGAAAAATTCAATTTTAGTGCTTGGCTCTCCTCCACTTTAAGTTACCTCCTGCCCCCACTTTCTTTTGAGTTTGGTGATAATGAATGAATTCACACGCAGGTGAGCACAGAAAGTTAGCAGACCCCAAGGTTTATTTTTAATGTGGCTGGAATGGTGTTCCTTACACTCTCTTCTTGCCAAGCTGGGAGTGAAAGTGTTGGGGTGATCTCATCCACAGAAAGGTGTGTCTAGGTACTCCCTTTCACAGGTGCAGCAATAGAAATCCTACCCATGCAGTAACTGAAAACCTCTTATACTTGCTCAGTATATTGCAGTCCTCCTTCTGCTCTTCAGGTGAGTGCTGGAATTGGCTCAAAACCAATGTCAATTTATTATTATTACCTTTTAAGTTCAGAGACAACCTGAAAATTTTGGGATCTTGATTCAAAGTTTTGTTTAACATCTCAAGAACATTCCACAAGGATAACAGACTTTCTCTTCCAAGGGGTAATTTGATTTATTTTTATGCAGTGTATAACTATGTATGTCTATGACATTGCAGGCTTACTCATGACTATACAGTCAAGAAATTATTGTGTCCAGTGTAATTTAAAATGCACAAAATACCTCCTCTGGAAGATGCTTAAAATGTACAGATCCTATTTAGATGAAAATTATATCTTTCTTACTTTAATCTTATCTTTTATGGTTACAACCCTGTTAATGATATTAAATATTTCTTGTTCACCACTGGTATTTACACTTGGCAAGTACATATAGCATTTTATTCAGCATACTAAAGTGCTATATCTGATTAGCTCACAGCTGTTAGGACTGGATGAGGAACGAGGGAAATTTTCAAGCAATTATTTATACCTCTGTTTGCATCCCATTTGCATAGCACATTTTACAAACTTCAAGGCAAGCAAAGTTCTATCTGCATAAATGTGAGCAGCAATGGAAATTATTTGGGAGCTTAGAGGCAAAACCCATTTCATGTTGTTGCAGTAGTCAGGTGGTGACCATACTGAGGCCTGGCTCATCAAGGCTAGTGCAGAAGGAGAAGCAGGGAGGTCACAATCACTGCACAGTAAACTGCATGTAGCCTGCATTCTTTAAGAGGACCCAACATGCTCAGGTATGATTGCAGACAGTGAGTGTGCACCATCAGTGGGGCTCAAGTTAGTTACGTTTAACATACATGTAGTACAACTTTGAGTCTCAGCGTAAATCCAACCAGCTGATGGTCAACAGAGCAAGCACATTGACTGTCATTCTCCCTGTGCTTTGGGGTCATCCGTCTGCCTCACCTGGCAGGGAAAAGTAGGAAAAGAGTATCTGCTGATTGAAACTTGCCCCTCTCCATACAATGAGTATGGAGAGAATTGCCACAAGACCCGTCACTGAGAACTTGGGCATGAAATCAGTTGTCAAAGGCAGTATGGATTCACTGCCCACTGCCACAAAGTTCTTATCAGTAAAAAGTCCTAGTCTGTTACTGAATTTTGTCCAGACTGTTGTGACCATGCATATAGGCACACATGTAGCATTGGTATGGTTTCCTTTCTAATTCATGAAGGCATGATGCAGTACAGATACTCTTCACATTCATCTCAGGAAAGCCGGGTTGGAAAACTTCTCTTCCGGTTTTACCTCCAGTCATGTACAAGTCTACTCCTAATATCTTTGGAGACTTCTTTGAAGAAAAACCAAGAGCAGAATTAGAAAGAGCCAAGTGGAAAAGTCAGAATCAATGCTCAGGAGAGGCACAGACGTCACAACCCAAAAAGTCAGATTTCTATCTCTATAATCAAGGCTTTGCTGTGCTTGCTAGTGCCCTCTTTTTCTCTAATCTCCAGGAAAGGTGAATTCAAAAGGATTCCATTTCTGGATGCCAAATCATTGTACCACCTGTAACTGTGAGACACAATATAGCACTTAACTAATAACACACAGCCCAAAAGGTCAAAAGAAAATTGATATTAGCTTAACTTCAATTTTTATGCTTTTGCCTAAGGACAAAGGTAATATGATTTTGGCAAAAAGCCAAATTTCAAATCTGCAAGGAAGCTGGAGGGAGAAAAAAACCTCAATAAAGACTGCATTTTAAAATGTGATATAATATGAATAATAGTACACACGTTTTGGTGTTTACAGGAACAGGTAGGAGGAAATTAATCAAAGGCAGTAGTCATGTGCTCTTCAGTAAAAATCTACCATGTGAATGTATTAGCCTAGCTGCCCACCTACCTCTTCAATGAAAAGTTGTGGGCAGTGAAGGGGGAAAGAGAAGGAGTAGGGGGGGAAGTGGAAGCAGAATTTGTTTTTGCATGAAATGTGGAGGCCAAAACACCTGCATGATAAGCAGATTATCACCCCAGCACTAGAGGGAGATTTATGAGGCTTTTAAATACAGTTTCACTCTAGGACCTTAATTAACACACCAATATGTCTTAAAGTAGAACTAAAATCTAATTAAACCTTGCATTTAAAAAGCTTTTACATTAAATGCACTGAGAAACTTCAAGAGCAATTTTATGTATTGTATTTACAGCAAATACAGCAAGTACATGATAAAGTAAGGAATGCAGATTCTGCTTTCTTGTATCATGCTTCCGTTATTCAAATGCTCACACATACAGAAGATTTGTGTAGTTCTCTCAGTATGTCTGTATTCTTGAAATGGGTGAAAAACAGATTCATCTGATCTCTAATTTCAAACATGGCTCCTTATATCCACCTACTGTTTTATAACGCTTGTCATCATTTGTTTTACATAATCTATCTGAAAGCTCACTGTCTGGCTTTATCTTGTTGGAGTTCTCTTTATAGTCAATGAAAAGAGGCATCTCTGTATGACAATTCATCCTATATCAGACATCTCTTTTGGGATGACTGAAATCTTTCTAGAAAGGTGCCAGTTTTCTATTTACTGCAGATCAAGTATGACACAACCATCTTAGATTAGATTAGGTATTGCCTTTGTGATAATTAAGGTTAGTTGAGTGGAATCCTAAGGCATTAATTAAGCACATTCATATTTATATCTATATGGTGGGATACTATGAGGAGATACTCTATAATAAGCATGAAGTTTTGATGCTTCCAAGGCTAGAAATTTTAATCCAGATCTTATTCTAGAGATAGATTGCTCCATGTCCCAGGGTTTTCTGCTTGAATCCAGAAATTTCTGGATTTCTGAATTGCCACCAGTTCTCACTAAGAGATGGTGCTTGAGTTGTGAAGATCTGCATGTACAAATAGCAGATCTGGGTAGTAGGGGGGACACAAGTGAAAGGCTGTGGTTTGGGGTGCTGGAATAAAAGTCTAAGAGGGAAAGAGAAAAACAAGCACGTCTGTATATAGATACATACCTATAATTTTTGGTAATAAGTAGATTTGAAATATGTAGGATGATGTATGAGGGCAGGGAACAGCTTGGTTTCAGCTGCTTAAAAGTGTTAAAAGCATAGCAATGAAGTGCAGCATATTTTAGGATAATGAAAATGCACATAGCACTGCAGAAGAGGCAAGACCCAGCTGTTCTTTCAAGCCTTCTGGACACTGTTTTTTAGGAGACATAAATTCTCTCAGTTATCTAATATAACTTCTGTAAAAACTGGCCTGAATTTGTTTCATAAAAAAAAAAAAAAAAAGGCTATGTCCCTTAGCACCTCTGTAAGAGAGAAATAAATAATTTTTTCCTTCTTTTCTTCTTAGAAAGACAAGGAAGGGCAGAGGGGAAGACAAGCTGTATACTGTCAATCAGTATTGTTTTCATTTAAATCAGTGATGAAAGTGAGGCAGACCTTTGAGTCCTTGCTGCTGCTTGTAGAGTTTTTAGATTAGTTGCATATTTAAAAAGAAGTAAGAAGTAAATTTCAAAAGGAGATAATGATCTTACTCTTTCAAAGACAGGCACAGACATGAGACAATATGAGATAATAATTCTCTAAATACCTAAATATCTATTTTTCACTGTAAAATTCTACCCAAACTAATTTTTCAAGCTCCCATGGAAACATATAGAGACATTAACAGAGAAAATTGTCCACCCAAGGATAGTTTTACTTGTAATTGAGAAGTACTTCTTGGAATTAGCTATTTGTTTGTAGCTGTCCACTTTCTGTAGTAATAATTTAAAAAAAAAAAAAAAAAACAGCCAAGAAAAAGCATTTTAATTACATTAAATGTGAGACTCACATTAGCACAAGTTAATTCATCCACGTGTGTTTAGACACCTGTAAGATAGATGTTCAATTTACGCTAGTTTAGTCTCTGCCATTACACCATTTGGGTTCTCTTATTCATTCTCTCTCTCTGTCCCTCTCTGTTGACTGGAAATAACTAATTTAAAACTAGATATTTAACTTATAGGCAGCCAAGGTGTTTCTGGGTCTGTGTTTTTCTTTAGCCAACTGTAAACAAACTCAGAGCCTTAGAAATATCATCAATAAATAATAAGGACAAACACATTAACAAAAAATTCCCATATTACTTACCATGACTTTATATTTTTATTTTTCCTCTGCATTTTTAAATCCTCCTACATGCTCTACAGAGATACAGAGAACATAGAAGTCAGTCTTTTATTATTTTAAATAATATTGTTATTTAGAAGTGCCGTAAGAAAAGAACCTTATTCTCTTATACCATTTAGGATATCCTGTTACATTACATCTTACCTTAGAACAGAATCAAGAAATTTCAGGCATTTTCATAAAATGTGACTGTCAAAAAGAGTATTTTTTTTTCTTTTTAAAAGCAGGTATTTTTCTTTATTGTTTACTAACTTTCTGGTGAAAAATTATTAGATTTTTCTGCCCTGCAAAAAAATTCAGTGATAAGTTTTACTGAGAATCACACATCCTTCTAAAATGTATATGCTTTGCTAAAACAAACATTCTTCATCATGGGCACATCCAACCAGATCTACCTCGAAACAAGTGGGCAGGAAATGTTCTTATCCGAATAGAATTTGACAAGAAAAAGAGGGGGTTGTGGCTGAAGGCAGCAACTAAAGATATGGATGATTTTAATTAAAATGCCAAAAGTAACAGAGGCTTGCGTATTTTTAGATAAATCCTTAATTCAGATCGACAACAACCTTCAGATGGTATTCCATGGAATAGCACAAAGTTCAAAATTTTGATTTAAATGTTCCTTGGTGATTTAGCTACTTTTGGAAATGCTTGTGAAACAGCAGGGAGGTGGGATGTTATAATGCTAACATCCTTTTTTTTAGTTTAGACAGACAAAAACTGGTTGCTGTAACAGAGCACAAGCTAAATACCTGTCCTAGCCCTGGAGACTGTGTGCTCTAATTATGAGCTCAGTTAAAGACTGTATTGTCCCAGCTCAGCTCCTCTTACTCTCTGACATAATTAAATGAAACTTTCACTAAATAGTAACGCATCTTCCTGGTAAACATGTCCCGCATCTTCAGCCTTGGAGAAGCATTTCCTATCTATGCATCTGAGAGCTTGCATTCATAGTGTGGTACAGTGAGCTGATGGCAGTGGAGCTGGGGTCTTCAGCAAGACTATGATTAGGAAAAGGTCTGGGATCCATAAGCTGGAGGACATCATAGATAATACCTGCCCTTCTTCTCTCTGTCTTTTGGCTTAATGCTAGTTCAGATTGTGTCTTTCAGTGGTAATGCAGACACAGGGCATGGTTTTGATCAGAGTGACAAAATCTGCCTTCCCTCTCTTGATTTCCCTAGTGCACACTGCCTTCCTCTTGGCAGCCCTCATGTCCTTTCTACCCAGGAGGACCAACTGATCTTTAGCAGCTTAGTCCCAGTTCTTCAACTATGGACCTAAAACTCATCTGGCCAGGATCTTCACTCTGCAAGATCCATTACATGCCTGCAGTGGGTCCAGTTCTCCCCACCAGCACAGTGGACACTAAAACTCCCAGGATGGGATTATGCACTGCAGGGAAGTAGCCAGCTGAACAAAAGCTGATCCGTGGGTCTCAGGAAGCAGACCATGAAAAATTCCCTTTAGGAGTGCTCATGCAAATCAGGAAATGGTTGCACCAGCCTGAATAGAATAAAGTGTATGAAACTGCTTTTATGATTTTGGGTAAAAGCCTCTGCATATTAGCTCATTTCCAAATATCGGGAATGTCTTTCATTGCTGTTTACCTCAGACTTACCACAGGGTCCAGGTATTCAACAGGCAGTTACCAGGGTCATTTGATACCTGAACTTATCACACATGGTTACTTGTTCATTTTCCCTCTCTTTAGCATAAAACTAAGATGGAAATTTTTCTTGTTTCACATGTTTAATATTTATGTTGGATAGCTGCAAGAAATAATGAAAATTCATTCTCACAGCTGGTTCGAACCTGCTTATTTCTACTTTTCTGAAAGGCAAGAAGAAAGAGAGATGAGATATTTCACACAGAGAGGGAAAAAAGAAGGGCAAACAGATAGAAAATAATGGAAATGTTCTGCAGATAAAAACAATATGAGAGAAAAGATTGATTTTTTTTTTCTCTGAAATAAGACCTACCTAACACATGCTCATTTATTTATCTAACAGCAGGATAGGTCCCTTGATACTGCTCCTTTATATGTCACCAGTGCAACACTACAAGGACCTGTCAGCTTGATTAGAACCCATCAATTAGCTTCAGAAGCCTTAGAAACAACCCTGCTCTGTCTACTGGCTCTATTTCTCCATCAGACCGGTGTAAAGAAGCCTTCTGCCAGCAGGGGGTGGATATGGTCTGGAAACGGTGACAAAACAAAAATGCATCTTCATGCACCAGACATCACCCTGGTTTAATCGTTATACTTATTTATAACAGTATAATAGGGAAAGTGCCAAGACATTATCTAATACATGGATGGTGCCACAAAAGCTTTTCATCTTAGTCTGGGAACCATTAGGACATTTTGCTGCAAAAATAACACAGTGAATTAAGTAGTCTTCTTGTATCAGCACCATATGTTAATAGCAAACATATTTATAATGTTTATTTGAATAGCTTCAAAAGGGGATATTATGACAGTTCAGTTGAACTGTAAACATTATTAAAACACTTTTTAAACTTAGACACTATTGCCTTTTTTAGTAGATGGAGAAAAATACTGGTGAGAAATTTCAAAAGTGCTGGTGAAAACATGACATTTCCACACATAAACTTTGAAATTTTAAGTACCTTTATTAGCTATGCAAAGTCACTGGTCTCAGTAACCAGTATGCTTACAATTCTCTCTTAGATGAATAACAGCAAACCCTGGGCTGTGTAATTAGTCTGTGGTCTTCCGTCGGTAAAAAACTTCTATTACAGGGAGCTGTAGTGCTGACATTTATAAGTTTCTGAGTGATATATTAGAGTTACCATAAATACAGCTGATAGTAGCAGTTGCTGTGGCCACAAATTAGGCTAGTAAATCAAACGTAAGTACTCACATGGCTTTTTTTTTTTTTTTTTGAGAGAAAGCTGCAAATTAGTAGGTTTTTCTATGCAAGTTCACATATACGAGAAAAATGTTGCTCTCAGTTTTTTCATTATCCTTTGTTTGTTAACAATACTTCCATCAGCATTTTTTGACCTTTTTCAAAGACAGTCAGCATTCATTTGTGAAGGCAATATCAAACAGCAGGTCAGCTGCTTTTCAGTGTGTATGCTGTTTCCTTTAGATGCATTCTTGAGTAAAACCTGGTAGCTGTTAACACAATGATGGGACTACTCACTGGGAAAGAATATTTAGCCTCCTGCAACAAAAGGAGATGCTGATTTTTTGCATCTGTATCTAACCAGGTTAGTGAGCAGAAAATCTGGCCACACAATGAAAACATTTCCAAAGGTTTCCACAATGGATTAAAAATTAATGCCAGAGGTTCATGTATCCTGAGTTAGTCCTTTAAAATTAAAAATCAGTGATGCAAAAATTTTGATTTAATGCAAGAAAACACAAAAAATATTACATTGGCTGGGATTCACTTGCCTAAACACAGGCATCTAATATGTGAGACACAGTGCTAAGACATGAGACAGTTTCCTGTGGCTGAGGTGTATTATATAGTATCTATATAGGACTCTTCTTCTACAAAATCAGTCAGGAGTCTCACAGGATACCATGGTGCATTGGAAATGGTGCAACATTCTTATGGATTGGCAAATGAATCCATACCACACTGAGAAAACCCCCAGTGGCCAGTAAGTACATTTAAATGTCTATGTAAGTTGAACAATTCTTTCTGCTTACTCTCCAGAGACTTGCCTTCCTCCTTGGCTATTTCCTTCAATTTCAGTCAGTCTGAGAAACTGATTTCTTTCTGGACAATGAAGATCTCCCCACATATGTGACTGTTGGTCTAAATATCTGTCCCAAATTTGAAGGACTAAGTTTTTGAATGAGGACTCTTTCTGGCTACAGGACTGCTAGTCCCAAATTTGTAAAGGAGTTTAGGAATGGATTCATGGGTCAAGAGCTTCCATGCTTGTAGAAATGAACTCAGTAAACACACTGTTTCACCATGCTTCACACAAGTTGTATATGTGAAGCTCCTTAAAATAGTTAAGCCCTTCTACAGTTTCCAAGCCCCTGTAGTGAAGCTTGTGTACCAAAATGGAGAGCCAGCACTGAAATAGTTCATCTGAACTTAGTAATTTTGAATGTAGTTGCGTGAGTCCAGTATTTTCCATCCAAATCCCTGAAATTTCATGATCTAGACATAGGTGCTGACTGGTTATTTCAGTCATTTCACATGTGGATGGATCTAGTGCACTGTGTTGCATGGACCTGGCTCTTAGTACCAATAACATGGCTTAGAAACCAAACTTTTAAGTCAGTGCAAACTCAGAGTAACAGGAGAGACATTTTGGCATATGAAGGTTAAAAATAAACTGTCTGAAAAGCACTAAAAGAATATTTTACTGCAAATCCAAATACTTGAGAAGTTAGAAAACACCAGAATTGTTCTGGTACTGGCTGATTTCTTTTTCTTCAGGTATATGTCTTACAATATGGTATGTAATTACATTCAAACCTGTCTCAGAGCATGAGCTATTTCAGTGCACAGGACAACATATGTTCTGAATAAGAGTAAAAACACTTAGACACCTACTCGTGCAGTAAGCACTGTCTCTCAGAGACTGAAAAGAAAAAGTAGTGTAAGGCCTTGTTTCAGTCTAACACTTACGTTCCCAGCAATAGAGCTTATAGATTTTTAGTATGTCATATGAGCAATGAAGGTGGGATGAAAATCAAGATAATCACCAGCTGTAAACTGATCAAGGGGTCCCTAATCAATTCTTGTAACTTGCCTTCTAACACCCCCATTAATGTACTGTATGTGTACTCCCTTTTAATACCTGTAAAATGTCAGCCGTGAGCTCTTTGTCAAAGATGGTTTAAGATTGTTGAGTTCTTTTCGTGGTATCACAGTTTCAGCATGTGGCAAAAAGCTAATGCAAACTATTGTGATTACTATTAAAATTCAATTGGGCTTTAACCATATATTTCTCTTGTTGCTAATAGTTTTCTGCTTTAAGAACAATTCATGTCTTGTATGTATAAATCAACAGTAGAGTACTCCTGAATATGCAAATGACACTGAGCTGTGTGGTGCAGTAGATTCCCTTGGGAGAGGGATGACATCCAGAAGAATGCAGATGAGTTTCAGTAGTGGCCCCATTTGAACCTCATGAAGTTCAACAAGGCCAAGCACAAGGTTCTGCACTCAGGTCAGGGCAATGCTCAATATCAATACAGACTGGGGGATGAAATAATTGAGACTAGCTCTATGAAGAAGGACTTGGAAATGCTGGTGGATCAAAAAATGGCCATGACCCAGCAATGAGCAGTAGAAAGCCAATCATGTCCTGGGCTGCATCAAAAGAAGTGTGACCAGTAGGTCAAGGAAGATGATTCTCCCCCTCTACTCCACTCTGGTGAGACTCCACCTGGAGTACTCCATCCAGCTCTGGGGTCTCCAGAACAAGAAAGATGTGGACTATTAGAGCAGGTCCTGAAGAGGGTCACAAAAATGGCCATAAGGCTGGAACACTTCTTCTATGAGGAAAGGTTGAGAGAGTTGGAGCTGTTCAGTTTGGAGGAGGGAAGGCTCCAGGGAGATCTCAGAGTATCCCTCCATTGTCTAAAGAGGGTCTACAAGAAAGACAGTGAGAGACTTTTTACCAAGGCCTGAAGTGACAAGACAAGGAGTAATGGTTTTAAAAGTGTGTAGATTCAGATTAGATATTAGAAAGAAATTTTTCACTATGAAGATGGTGAGACAGTGAAAAGGGTTGCCAAGAGAAGCTGTGAATGCCTTATCCCTGGAAGTGTTAAAGGACAGGTTGGATGGAGCTTTGAGCAGTTTGGTTGAGTGGAACTTGTCCCTGCTCATGGCAGGGGGGTTAGACTAGATGATCTTTAAGTGTGCCCTCCAACACAAACCATTCTGTGATTCTATTAGTGTAGCAATGACTAAACTAGCTCCTGATTTCTGACATTCATTTTCACTTCCACTTAGTGCAGGAGGAATAGATCTGCAAATGGCATCCTTGCTTCAGAGGCATGCAAGAGGTAGGTGATTCAACCAAGCCACAGTAAAACACTCATACTGGTTTGCAATCCATGAGTCTGCAGACCAAGACTTGAGCTTCTGAGCTGTGCTACTTTACCTGCGACATCTAGCTGTGAATTCTGTAGTCCTGCCACACTCTTGGAGCACTGAAAAGATCAGGTCAAGCTGGGACGTGTGCGAGGTGTGTGGGTGTGGGTGTCAGTTCCTGAATTTGCCTCCTCCCACACACGGTTGCACAGAAAAGAATATATGTTGTGACTACAACAGGATTATTTACTGAGCATGGCAGGATCAAATTGCTCTTCTGAAATAACATGTTAACATCCAGGAAGGAAGAAATAGCTTATATGAATACTCAGATCATCCTCCAAGATGCAGGAATGGCACCAGTTTTGACTTCTGTTATTTTCTCCATTCCTATAACCTCTCATGCACTTTTGGTCTGATTACCAGAATCAAGTTAGAGAGATCTGGGGAAGTCCAGAGGGTACACAGCCAATCTCTACAATGGCAGAGTTTATGCCAAATATAGCTCTTAAATATGATATTGCTTAAACATTTTTTTCATTATATTGTTTGAAATGGAGCCACTCAGTCTGCCTTGTGCAGTCTGCCAATTTTTAATCATGAACTGAAATTTGAAATGCTTATTTTACTAGGGCAAAAATACCAACATTGAAAATATGATTATTAATTAAAAAATAATGTTTTAGTTATTCTGCCTCCAAAATGCAGTCAAATCTTCTGTTTGAAAATTTAGAAATTAGTGTAATTTATTTATTTTCTTGTTTCCCTAAGAACATAAGAAGTAGGTTTTTTGTAAGAAAGTCTACATGACTAGAGGCAGTGTATCCTGCAGACATATACCCACAAACATGATGGATATATGTGCTATTTAACCCAAATTAACCTGTTATGTCAAAACATTTAACAGTTCTGGTTTTGTCTTTCAGTTTAATGGAAGTCCCTCCTGCTAAGTTTTTTGCTATGATGACATTTTCCATTGCTCTTTAAAATTATTCTTTTTACAGTGCTTATTGATTTTTAATGATGGGCAAGACACCAAAACCTCAGCTCTCAGAATGACCTCATTACTTAATTTTGGCTTCAGTCTACTTCCACATTTGAGGTTAAAACAAAAGACAATTGAGTAAAGAATTCAGTTCACTACCCTATGGAATGACATGACCTTGAAAGCCATATGTTTCCCCTTTGTGCCCACCACCTACACTTTTCATGCAAATAGACTGCATTACTGACTTAGCTTGTTTGCTCAGTAAGATCCTTGACTAGGTCTCTCTCATCATCACATCTTCTATCACATTTAGATCTAGTGCTGTGACTCTATGAATCACATTTCTTCAGTAAGGCTCTAGTGATCCTGGCAACTATATAGGTTATACATAGTAGATTATATAACTGACAAGACATATTCATTTATACATCATAAATATCTTAATATATTTGCTACTGCCTGAAAATCATCACTTATCTAACAATACAGAGTATACCTTTACATTATAAACACTTTGAGTTATGGCTTTCCATAAGAATTTTTTACTCAGGATTAAGTCCAACCCAGCTTTTACCTCAGCTTATTACTATTCTTAACTCGGGATATGTCCAATGAAAATCACAGAAGGGATAAACTCTTGGATTTTCTTATGCGGTTTCTTCTCAGTCCTTCCAGCCTTGGACAAAGAAAACCCAAACACACCAAATAGAAAAGACAGGTGCACTGGTAGTGTTTTGCAATTAATGCAGAAGAGAGAGAAAAATTAATTCATAAGAAGCAATATCTGCTTTAATGTGAAACGTACACCTTTATGAAAAAGTGTGATCTTTTCAACTGTCTTCAACAGCTAACTATGCCAACATACCCTAAGTTAGTTCCTAGAAGATCAGATTTATACCACACAGAATAACCATTCCTCTATTCAGGTTGTGAGCGGGCAGAGAAAGAAGCGTCTCAGAGGTGGACAGCAACAAGAGGCAAAGGAAGTACCCACCAAGAAGAAAGCAATAGGGAAAGCTGTGCGTAGATCTGCATGAGTATGTGTGTGTGTGTGTGAGTGTTACCCTAGGATTTAGCAACACAGGATGCACCTTGGGACTCAAAGTCCTGCATCTTATCTTTAGGTAAGTCCTTAGGTGCCTCATCATGGGAAATTACACAGAAATATTTTCTTTTTAATTATTTTATGTAATAGTTTAATGGATATTAACATGGGATATTGGCAATGATTTTTGTGAACCCCATCACCACCTTTAGGAGATTCTGACTTACAATTCCCACCACACCAGTGATGCTTTTTCTATTCTGGTAAGTTGTGTTCATCCTCCTATTAAAACCTGCTGCTGTGAACTGAAAAACTTGAGAGCTATTGAGTTAAGAAGAAGGAATGAGGATTGAGATTGCCCCTAGCTTTCCAAAAGAAAGGGTCTTGGTTCTTCCCCAGGACAGGATAAAAACAGTAATAGTACTGGTTCCATAGATCAGAAGCCAGATTTTTCACCTGCCAGCTCAATACTCTTAAGCAGCAAATTGGGAGAAGCAGAGTCATATTCCACTGTGTTCCATTTATTCATGCTGGCCCAGAACCACAGTTATTGGCTCTACAATGATACTTCACTGAGAGCAATGAATTGTTTCTCTGTCTGGATTAACTTACAGCTTGATGATAGGGGCATTACCTGGAATAAAAGGAGGGGAATTTATCTGAAAAGGGAGCTGAATTCCGATGTCCAGCATGGAGTAACAATAACATTCAGTGTCAAATGTGTGCGTCGTCGTGTGTTTTAGGACAAACCTTCCATCTGTGTTCCATAAAAACTGTGTTAGAAAGTATAAGCCCACATCAAATGGTTGTCACTGACAAAAAAAACACCAAACGTCCATGTTCTGAATTCTGAGTGGAGTGCAGAGAGACACAAGTCTGTTCTTGATATTTCTTACTGGCTAAGTCTAAACAGCCCTTCTGTCTGGGTGGAGGCTTTCTGGTTCTTTGAAATGTCTGATTTCCTCCTATCAGGTACATAAATTATCAAGGTACTTAATCTGTTTTTATTGCCTTGACAGGCCCCTACATTTTAGCTTTGCAACCTTTTTACACACAGAACAAAACCTCAGAATAAGGTACTGACATAGGTGAAAATTTTACAAGAATGAATATTGTTTGGAAATCTAACCAGCTGAATATATCTGCTATAGAACTACACATTATGTGGGATCTTACAAGCAAAATCACTTTCAAAGTGCATTTAGTTCGTGCAGCTCGCAATAAATATCATTGACAATCATAATTCCACTTTTATCAAACAGACAAGCATAACTTGTCAAAAATATTTTAAAAGGCGTTTTGCATGCTCTTCCCATGTCTGTTATAATATTCATGACACCTGAAGGTGATATAAGCAATTTAGGTAGACAAGAAAATTCAACTAGAAATTAAGAATGTAATTTAGAAGTCCAATCACAATTCCCTTTTGAAGAGGAAATTAAACATAAACTTGCTGAACTCATAGGTTTTGATTGATTAAAAGAAAACCTACCCCGAATATGTGTCCTTGCATGATTGATCCAATTGCTTGTTATTGAATATGCCTTTTTTTAATGAAGAACGTCTTTTTGTTTTCATGAGTCATGAATGCTCAGCATTCCTCAGCTGTGCTGTAGGCCTTTCAGGCTCATGTAGTAAAGTGAGCTGCTAATACCCATTACCAATATGCCTTGTTCCATTTCTGCTGCTCCCTTACCTGGGAACCCAAGGATCCATCCTTGGCTACAGTAGCCACTCCTCATCCCCCAAACTAGGTTCTATGCTTTTATTTCCTATATTTATAATTAAAAAAAAAAAAAAAAAAGAAAGAAAAAGAAAAACTATATTAAAAAAAAAAAAAAAGAAACCTTTTTCTTGGTTTGAGTTTATGGTGTAGCCAGGTTATAAAAGATTTTGTTAAAAAAGTTAAGAATGAGTAAATATCTTATAAGGTCCTTGGAATGATGTGAACAGGTATTTTGCGTATGGAATGAGAAACAATGGACTTGTTTATATTTTATTTTTTGTGTAATTGTGAACAGACATTGTCGTAAGACATTGAAAATCTTTTGAAGTGTTCTTTTTTTGTCCAAACAATAAATCAAGATCAGAAAAATAAAAAATATTAATGTGAGATAGGATAATCTTTGAAAAGCAATAAATCAAAGGATACTTTACTTGAAAAAAAAAATCTCTAGTTGCTGAAGAAACAAAAAGTTGGGTACCAAAGAAAAGTTCTAGAGAGGACAATAAACTAAATATGTTTCTCTAGCTGAAGTTCTCAACTGGACTAAAGCCCACAATGCTTCCATTTCTCCTCTTTCATATTTTTAATACTTAAGACACACGGTTCATTTGGGAAGAAAATGTGAGGCTTTAGCTTTGTCCCAGTTTTGAAAATCTTGTAACGTCTTTTAAATTCTATTCCTTGGAACTAAAATGTATATTTAAATTATTTGGAACAAATAAATAAAGTCATACCTAAATTTCTCTGTTGAGTTCTGGTCTCAATAAAGGTGCTACACAACTTCCTTAACTGGCAAATTTTGTGACAGGACAGGACAGCTCTCTTTAATATTGAAGTTTTTCAATAAGATTACCAGTTGAGATGATCAAACTCAAACACAAACTCCCAAGCAAAGTCAAATACAAAAAGAAAGCACACAGAGGGTGAAACCAAGGTTGGATAACCGTGGAGGAATACAGAAACATTGTCCAGCTATCAAGGGATGAAGTTAAGAAAGTTAAAGGCCAAAAGGAATTGAACATGGTCATGGATATAGAAGATAACAAGAAAAGCTTCTATAAGTATGTAGGTGACAAGAGTGCAGAAAATGGGGGCCCATTGCTGAATCAGAGGATCTGGTTACAGAGGACATGGCTGAGGTACCAAAACCCTCCTTGGCCTCAGTCTTTACTAATAAGACCGGCCTTCAGGAATCCCAGGTCCCAGAGAACAACAGGATAATCAGAAGCAAGGAAGATGTACCCTTTTGGAAGAGGATCAGATCAAGCATACTGAAGCAAACTGAATGCATAGATGTTCGTGGGCTCTCATGGAATGTACACACAAGACAGAGCTGGCAGGTGCCAGGGCAGACCAAGCCCTGGGCATCAGGCAGCTCTGGAGAGATGTGCAGAGGGCAGACAGGACACGAGTTCATAGGTGGGCCCAGCTTGGAAAGGTCCGTGTCTGGGCAGGGCAGGTCCTGGACCATGGATTGAATGAAGGTAAACCCCAGCGAAGGGGCTCAGAGCTGGCTGTGAATTAAATTCATGAAGTTAAATGTCATGGCTAGTAAAATGAACTCACCAGTAATACCCAGACACACATACACTTCTACACTGCTGAAAAGCCCAGGTCAAGACCCATAAAGTCATCCTCAGCACATATCAAAGGCTCCCATGATAGCAGTAGTATCCTCAGACTCACAAACAACATTTGCATTCCTGCAGTCACTCTGGAACAAACTGGGCTTGGGAGAGTAGGTCCTTCATACTGGCTGGTGTGCTGTAAAATCAGCATGTCATGCTCGTCAGAGCACTACTGTGACAGAGACCTCTTCTTCTGATGCTGCCTCTGCAGATGCAGTAAATCATTTTCCCCAGCTACTGTTTGTGAGAAGGAAGCCAAAGAAAAACTAAGTTGTTACAGGGGTGACAATTCCTGGAAAAGATGAGTTATAGGACAGTAAAAAGAGCCAAGGAGCTGGTTTATGTGTCATTCTGAACAGTGATGGATATTCTGAACTAAGTTGTGTTTAAGAGCTGAAGGAAAAGAAAGCCTTTGCTATTTTCTCCTCTTACTCTTTCTCCTTTTGAAAGTGTCTCCAATTTAAAATTCATGTATAACATGCAGGAGGTATGTAGAGCACTGTACTGTTTGTACTGTGTAGAAAATTTTACTTTGTGTGCATATTTCTTCCATTAGGATTTGTTGAAAATTTTTTTCTACTTTAGTATTTTTTATTTTCAGACTGATTTCAAGGAAATATTTATGCAAGTATCAAAGAAGAATTTCCACATTTTATTAATGCATTACATTTGCATTAGTAGAGGGCTTCTGGAGACATAAAACAACAACATACCTATCTTTACCAGACAGTTAAGAGTGACCTGAAGTTCCCTTTTTAATAGATCTGGTTATGATTCACCTTTAGCCTGTAGACTATTTTACCCACAGTAAACACAAAAGCTGTACCCACTTAGATCTATAAATCCCCTTCCCAGTTCCTGCTCTAGAACTGTCGGTCATCAGTTTTACATTATAGCCATAATTAAAGTCAGATAGTAACAATGGCACTGAAACAGACTTAGGTTTGAGTGGGCAAGAGGAGAGAAAATGTAGAAAACTACAAGCATATTTCTCCCACTTGGCAGACAGGAAGCTAAAGTACAGTGATTTGGTGACTCTAGTTTCAACCTATTTTCTACCCAGCACCTTCTCCCTTGAGCACCATCCAAACCAAGTATTCAAAAAAACAGCTTCTAACTTGATGTCTCTATAGCACAACATCTTCCATTATTTTGCTTTATTGTAAACCTATAAAATGCAGTTGGATCTCAGTTACTTGAAATTCAGTGATGCAAAATCATTCCTTGTTTGAAATATATTCCTGTTGCCTGAATACAGTATGGATCTACTAAACCCTTGTTTACCTGAAGTTATGAAAATATCTAAAGTTACTGTTAATTCTAAGTCCATAAGAAAAACCTAGTAAAATTTAGACTAACAATAATAAAAATACCTATTAATTTTTCCCTATTTCTCTGAAGCAAAGTCATGAACCTTTGTTACAGCTAACTCCATACTTTGTTTCCCACCTACCTGCTGTTTGATATGATAGCTGAAAAATTAATTGCTCATATTTAATTTTTTTTTTTTTCTGTCTGGTTATTTTGGGTGCCACCCACCTTACTTTGCACTTAACGTCAAGAAATTTGAGTGGACTTAAAAGTTTATTCAGCAGGGAGTGAAAAATGTGAGGAAAAGTCTCCTAGAGAATTCAACTTCTTAAAGTAATTTACCTGTCCTTGAAAAAACTGTCAGCCCTCACTTGGGGATTACATTACACAGATAAATTACCCTACATCACATACACCCAAGGTTTTTGTCTGGTATATGTATGCGTATTGGTTTTTCTTTTTTAATAAAATCAATCACATCTATCTCATTTCAGAAAATTGTAGCAACCTGCTTATGCTGTGAAACAGCTGTACAGACAGACAGAGAGAGAAAGAAAAATGATCAGACAATGTCTTAAGCTGCATGCTGGCTCAC
Organism: Lophotriccus pileatus; assembly: GCA_035583135.1. NCBI lineage: Eukaryota > Metazoa > Chordata > Aves > Passeriformes > Tyrannidae > Lophotriccus > Lophotriccus pileatus. The sequence goes on from JAWWES010000041.1 coordinate 30,329,619, forward strand.
TTAATTAGTATTGATACAAAGAAATAAATGTTAGTTTTGTCACAAAAATCACAAACTTCTTAAGAAAAGTACTCTATGCTCTTTCATGAACCCTGAAGAAAAAAAGGTATATGTGAAGATAAGGCCACAGTAACAATTATTCTCAAAAGCACCTGTAAATATTTGGACTGCAAACATGGATTTCAATGTGAATAGAATGACCCTATTTCCCATTTTAAATATTATTTCCTTTTGGGACTATTTTAAATTTTTCTACTCATCTTCTGTGTTGTGTGATTTGGTATACTGCTTCTTTATAACTTGTTTAGCAAAACTTTCTTAGCATTAGTATCTAAATTTGCTGAATTAGTTAGGACCTTGGACTGCCAGGGCTAACTTTCACTTAGGTACGATTAACTTTCACCAAGTCAAGTGGAAGCAGGACCCAGAGGCAGTTCAAGCCAGCAAATAAGAAAGCTACATTTTGGGTGGTCCTGTGCAGGGCCAGGAACTGGACTCAATGATCCTTGCAAGTCCCTTCTAACTCAGCATTATCTGTGCTTCTGTGATTAACAGAAGTGCAGCCTTAGAGAGCAGAAAGGAAATGCCTCACCTAGAGACAATGAAAGGACCAGTGATGGGAAAATCCGAAACCCAAATATTGCAATTGGCCTCAACTGCTGCATGAGGAGTAGGGAATTTAGGTTGTAATGATACAGTCGATCAGGGCTTTCTTTGTTAGAAGTCCCTCTTCAGAGGCATCCAGAACGAGCTGCAGTGCTATTATTAAAAAGGACTTTACAGAAGAATCTCTTTTGGGCTTTATTGATTCAGCAGAAACCTAGAGCTGAACCCTGTTATGGCAGCAGGAATGCATAATTTCCATAACATCTGTAAGTTAGGGCATTTGTTGTTGGTTTTCTTTACCATGTTGTGTTAATTTTAAAGCTCATTAAGTTCATTTCTAGCTTTCCAATTTACTTTAGTTGAACCCTTCCTAAATTTATAGCCGTGGAGTCACTGAAGTCACTGAAAGAAAGGAAGTGGATAGATTTGTGTGGGGTTTTTTTTGTTGTTGTTGCTGTTGTTTTTTTTTTAAAATTGCACTTTTCTTCATATTCTGATGCAACTGTCATCTCTTGGGTATTTGCCTCACAAATATCAGAAAAATAATATACCTTTTTCTTTCCCCTCAAGCTCTCAAGAAATTGAATCATCAAGCCCCAAATAGTTAATAACTTTTTGATATCTCTTTCAATCATTTTAAAACCCCCTCACTTGTCACTGACAGTTTTGCAGTTCCTGTCAAAGAAGGCAGACTTGACTAACAATTATTTTTTTACTCTTTATACAGAGATAAATTTTACTTTCCATTTCTTTCTTCATCTGTTTTGAACATACTTTCATCAGCTGGGTAAAGAACCCCTACAGATGATTATTTGCTAACCTCTAGCAAAATATCTTTACCTGTCTTTATATTTGCATCATCGGTAAGATTACTTTGAGAATATGGAATGATAGGTATGGCAAGAACTCATGGAAGAGAGAAGTTTTTTGTGACCAAAAGTGCCTGAAACGTAATCAATAGAAAACCACTAGCAGCAATAAGAACAGTATCACTCAATTATTATTTTAATATTTACATATCTTCTAGAAAATTAAGATAAATAAACTACTCAATGGGGAGAATCAGGCACTACCAGAATGTAAATGATTTAATTTGTTTCAAATGTATTTATTTTTGTTTGATGAATCATGCTTTAGAGGTGTTTATAGGATAGAAAGGCAGATTTTCACGCAAGTCTACACAAGTAGATACACTGTTTTCAGAGGATTAAGTTTAGATGAGATGAACTCACCCTGATTTATTTGAGCAACACATTGAAGCTTTCCCCTTGCATCCAGAATCACTACAGGGCCAATCACTATATGCCGAGGAAGGTGGACGGGTTGGTCTTTTCTTTTCCTGTTGCAAGTAACATTTTCAACTGTTTTCACCTGGAGAATTTTCTCTCACAGCAGTGACCTAGAATAGAGTTTATATCATCAGTCCCTCTTGTTGACTTGTGTTTGAAAATTTGGTTATAACATTGTTTCTAAATGTCTACAAATGCAGAGACCTGACCATGATGGCATAACTTTTTTAATATATGGGATTTGGGGGGTTACTGCATATTACAAAAAAGAAAATGTTACAAATCAATCCTTAGGGGCCAAATAAGCAGTCAACCAAATCACAGTCTATGCAGAAAATAACAAATTAAGCCTGCTGGTTCTGATAGCCTTATCTTACCAGAAGTGTATTTTCATAGATTTTAATTTCTACTGGAGAAGAAAGAAAGGAGAGGGAAAACACAAGAAGGAAGGTAAAGATAACAATGCTATGATGTATTATGGCCACTCTTAAGTGGTCAAGGTGACAGAACAGAGACCAGAATCATAATTTACAGGAATCTGAAAGGTGGGATTGTAAAGGGCATTAGAGATTGCTTAGGGTGAGAGAAAAGCTTGAGAAATAAACAAAGTAGGAAAAAACATCTAGAGATGACAAAAATATGACAAACAATATAAAACCTTATGGCTGTTCTTTAAAAATTATTTGGTGGCTGTTATCAAGTCCAGGACTGACCAAGTGGTAGCCATAGACTTGTGAAGACAGTAGAAAATATTGAGCTTAGACATTTTGTGTGTGCTGAGTCAGAAGAATTTAGCAACAGTCAGAATGTGGGAATGCCCAACTCAATTACTGACTTGAACAAACCTAGAACGATTGCTGGGGATTGCAGGATTGCGCCCATAATCGCAGGTTTCACCATCAGAATTACAGTCTAGAAACTGCTTCTCTAAATTAGTCCTGCATTTATGTGGTCATGTTTGTTTTGGCACTGCAATATGCAAGCAGTGTACCATATATTGCTTCCTTTAAGTCTTTTTAACAAATACATTATTTGTGGTTTTTCTGAAACATTATTCTAATTGAGTTCAATTTTTTGTTAAGCTGCACACTTCTTTTTTACAAGCATATCTATATCTGTGATTTATTCATGCTATAATTGTACTCATGAGTTGTAAAGGAGAAATAAATTCTCATTTTGATTTACTAGATATATTTCTATTTTCACAGTTCATGCATTTCATATTGATATACTGGTATGGGTAAAATTGTGGCAGTTTAGAATTCTTACTATTTTAAATCATGTTTCTTGCTGTTTATTGGAACTTGAAATAAAACAAGTACTGGTCATTCTACTAATAACTAGTAACCAAAAAAATGCAAGTTAAAAACATATGTTTAGTATACAACCTGGAGTTCATCTTTAGTCTAATCTGTAGTTAATAAATGATGGTACATATGTTATGAAAAAAATAAAGTATATATTCAAAACCAGCTATTATGTTCTTATTTTGTTGGTTAGGTTTTTTTCTCAACATCTAAACTGCGTATAACAACTCATTGCCAAGTAGAATAGTTATCATTTGTTCTGCTTTTTCATATCCTTGCCTTTTCTCCTGCTTCCTTCCAAGACTCGTCACCTTGCAATCTTTTTCTGGTCAGTGTTTTGCTCAGTCATTCGGCTGAATTGCCACCAGTGAAACCAGGGGAAAAGCAGAAACAGCTCATGGAACCAACTAATGAAATTTAACGAGAATAGGAGTAGGTGATAGCAACCATTTAGTCAAGGTTTGACCAGTTTTGCTTCAGCTGCAGTGTGAAGGCCAGACTTCCTTACCCACCTTCTTCTTCCTGGTTGCACAGTTAATATTCCTCATTATATTCTGTGCCAATAATCAAATATTTTTAAAACTGGCATATGTATGGTCAAGGCGTTATTTGGCCAGAGAAAATCTGGTAAGGATGGCTGGATTCGGACAGTGTTAACTAATGTATTTGAAATTATTTAGGCAAGCATTTACTCTGAGAGACCACTAGCTGAGACTATAAATAGGGCTAGAACATGGAACTTAGAAGACTTAGTTACAAGTCTCTTCTTTTGTACTATCCAAGCTAAGTGTCTTAACTACAAATATCTTCCTTTTCAACTATATTAGAATATTTATTGAAAGTTTGTCCTATTAGGGAAGGAGAAGGGAATAAAAATATCAGAAAGATTTAGTGAAAAAGAAAAAAAAAAAAACCAAACACACTACTTTTCTCTGTTAATAACACCTACACTATTTGTAGTTTATGACTTGACATCCCAGGCCTTTGAGTAAGGTTTTAAAGAGCATTCATATGTTCATGAACTATGACTTAAGTACTACAAAAATTGTAAATCCCAAGAGCTGACTGAAAGCTTCTTTAAGCTGCTACCACTATTTTTAATAACTCTAGAAATACTGGAATAATTTCAGAAACAGGAGGAAATTTAATGCTGCACCAGTATTTAAAGGGGATAAACAGGATGACCTGCCTGAAGATATTCTGTCAGGCTGTCCTTGACCCTAAACAAAACAGTAGAACAGAAAATTAAAATATCATTAATCCCACTCAGACTAGTCACATGGAAAACAGGTCTGTCAAGCTAACATGATTTTTTTTTTGTAGTGAGATTACAACTTGAGTTGACAAAGGTAGTAATATTACTGTATATAACCAAAAGTCAAACTTTTGACTGTGTATAGCGGGACAGTTTAATTAAAAACCAGAATGCTACAAAGCTAACACAGTGAACACTACATATATTATCCATTAACTAAGTGACAGACGTCAGAGAAATCATCATCAAGCAGGTGTGCTTTTAGTGTGATCCCATAGGTAATGCTGTCATAGTATATTTTAATGAGCTTTTATCAATGACTTGGAGGATGGCACAAGAATATCATTAACAAAGTTTGCAGTTACCAGGAAAAACTAGAGCTTGGCAAATAATAAAGAAGCAATATTATTAACAAAAGGCAATCTTGATTGCTTGATAAGCAATAAGCTTGCAAACAGTATGTGTTTTGATTTGAAAAAGCAAAAAAAGAGAGAGAGAAGGACTAAAGAATAAAGGACATAAAGGATACTAATAGGAGAGGAGATGCTAACACAGGAAAGAGTAATTCTGGGAAGATCCATGGGGATGGTCCTGCTCTGAATTGATCTGAGCTTCACATGAGATTCTGTGCTTCAAAAGGCTAACAACATCTTGAATTTAGTAAAAAGAGGGTACTGAGTAAGTGTAAAGAGTCAATACACTTATGTATTTCTCCCAAAGTAAACATTACTAAAGTACTCAAATAAAATCCTTTGCCTGCAGTGCAAGAAGGATAGATATTTGGAAAGAGTTCAGAGAAGATTTGTGAGAATAACTAGTTTATAAAAAAACTTGACTCATAGCAAAACAATTCCAGGCACTTTATCTTTTGAAGTTATGAGGTGATTTTGGCCTACTTATACCTATGTAAGGAAAAAAAAATTTAAAAAAGGCTTATTCATGGTCTATCTCCAGTAATATCTAAGTCAGACTAGTCTGATGAACAATGTCACAGGCCAAGATAGTTAACCACACTAGTCCATTTTTGAACATATAACTCATACAATACTAATTATTTCAGACCAAGCAGAATTAAAAGTTGAATTTGAATAATTTGAATTAAAGTCATATTTTTGAGACAGACTTCTGTAAGAGATCACATCTTAAAAGGTTTGTCTTGACTGGATAGGACCTATCTAACAGGAATGAAAAATCAAAAGTTTTGTTAGACTATAAGAATAACGACTCTTAGTTATGGATGACATACCTCAAATAAGCAAAGGACTAACTTTTTTTTAGGAAGCAGAATATCTGTGAAAAAGACAGTGCTCTCTTTTAATTCTTAACCAAACTGACTTTTTCTTTTCTAGTTAAGATCCAATACTTAATTCTTTGAGATAATTAGGAATGAGAAAAGCAGTTCAATTAGAATATGAAATAAACCACCTCTGTCCCAGATTCCAATCAAACATGGATGACCATGTGAAGAATGAGATCAAGACAAAGGGTCACTTAGTATAAAGAGAACAAGTAATTCATATTCTTAGCTTTACTCTAAAAAAATGAAGTAAAAATAACAGGCACATCTGCTGCCTGAACTACAAGTCCAGCTGCATTCAGATACACAGAGGCAGCTTCAGCGAGAAATATAGCATCACATCTGCAGTAAGAGACAATTGGTAGTCATATTACTCAATAAACTGCAATCACTGAGCCAAGGAAGATACCTATTAGTGTTCAAAGTGTTTCACTGCACCAAAGGGAACACAGAAGGAAGGACAGTATCACCATCAATTCTTGCTTATAGAACAGTGCTTAATAACTTGCCTGTCTTAGCATGCTTTGCTTATGGTTACAAAAGCTAAATTCAGTTCTTTCAATTTTCTGACCTGAATGGGTGGACAACCAGTCAGAGGTGTCTGCAGAAGGAAGTGGCATATCCATGAAGAGCTGATGATGAGTCTGGGCTCTAGCTTAGGTGGAGAGAGGAAAAAGGAAGAAGTAATTGACAAATATTTAAGCTTCTGAATGTCTTATCCAAGTCTCTCTGGTCTGGAATCGAGACTGGAAATAAACAGGATTTCTTGAAGGATTTCCAGAAGCACTTTGTTTTGGCTGGGTCATTAGTGCAGCAAGAATAGACTACCTGGGATACTTCAGTATTGCTGTTTCCCATCTCAGGCACAAACATAAAATTTGGGGTCTCCTCCCCTCCTCTTCCCTCTCCCGTGCCTTCTCTCTCCCCTCTTTTAACGTTTCTAAACAGTTCAGGCTATGGTTCAGCTAGATATTAGGGCAAAAGCTTTGCTTTGGTTGAAACAAGAGTCACCATATTACCTACATGCTTTCCCAAAGAAGACTGACAAACATCAAAGCCCAGGACTCTACAGGGAAATAGAAACATTTGGTACAGAAAGGAAATGGGAAGCTAGTGAATATTATCATTCAGGAAAATATATTTCTCTATTTCTCTGTTGTATATACAGAAGCACAAATGTGTATACACACAGATTCTATCCCCAGCTATGCTCATACTATTCCCATGGAAGCACGGAAGCCAAACACATGCATTTGAGGGCAAAATGGGGACCCAACGGCTGGATGTCTTAAACACATTAATTACAGAGCTCAATTACCGCTGCATACAACTGAAACTCTGACCACACTGAGCAGACCAACCTTATAGTGCTGCTCCTGGCTCCAGGACAGCACAGTGATGTCTGAGGGAAGAGAAACAATACACTTAAAAATTCCCATCTGTTCATTCTCTCCTTGAAGACTAGCATTGGTACCCATCCTTCCTTCATCAAGGACTGACTCCTACATACATGGTCACACACAAAACCTGCCTGGCAAAGAGCTCATAAACCAAGCACTGTAATCTATTTTGCTGGCAGTACTCAGTGCTATGGATACAATTGGGATAGTGGTGTTGTTGACTTGGCAAGAGTTTCTTTAGCTGATTCTGTTAACATTTCAAGATTTGGCTGCCATATGCCTTTCCAGCTGCCTTCTTTCACTGGCTTGGTTCAAAGGCCCAAGTGAGTTGAGTGTATATAGACTGGTTTTACTTTGTTCTGGTATGTATATATACACACGCAATTAACTGCACTTATTGAGTTGAAAGTGGTCTGCTATTGACAGTTGAGCAAATGAAAATAAATTTAAAACTTGTGATAATAAAAATATAAAATATTTTAAAATTTTAAAAATATGTGATATTAATAAATATTGGGTAAAAAAGATTTAATGAAAAATCTATGATATCAAAACAAATACATAATTTATGGGTGCTGTATGAGGCCTTAGGAAATGCCCACCTGAAGTAAAAAAATGTGCTTTATTTCTCATAGAAAAGAAACTTACACTGTACATTGGATTCTGGTCTCACCTTGGGTATCTGACGAAAAACATGCATCTTGGCCTGAAAGTCTTGTGGAATTACAGTATGTTGAATTTTGCTCTTTGTGATTCATTAACTTCTGTTTACCTCTTCCTTTGTATTAATGCACAACAACAACAAAAAGGTTCGTTCTTTGGGGGAATTTCGTTCTTAAAAATAGAGGAAATAAATTACTCTTTCCCAGGAACTTGCACCACTGCACAGCAGCAGAAGAGTTACATTCTAGCAGTATGTCATTTTCTTGCTTTGTATGCCCAATGCTGAATGCACCTTTGAAAAGCGGAAGGTAAGGTCAAAGTGCCTTTCCCACACAAATAATTAGTTTGGCCTTTTTTTTTTTTTTTTTACAGACACAATTCAACATCAGAAAGAGTGACTGCATTTTACAAACTGGAAATCCTACCCTACAAAGCCAGAAGGCAGTACCACTATTAGCATCAAGAGGAATGACACAACAAGAGAAAGCATTGCCACCACAAAAGCTAACCACATCAGGGGACATCTGTAGTTAATAACAGTTTGAGGGGGTAGTTAATTCAATTGTGCATTACTTGATTTTGATTTTTTTTTTCTCCCTGAAACTATCTTAAAAATATTTTGACAAATATTTTGAATATTTTTTTTCTCCCACGTGACAGATTGGCAACATTTCTGATTTACTTACTCAAAGAAGTACTCAGTGAATGCACAATCACCACTACAGATGATTCTGCAGCCTTGGGTTGAAAATCTTGTGCTATTTTTTAAAATAAAAATAAATTGCAGTCTTCTAATATGCTGAAAAATTAAAAAACCCACACCACAAAAACAGCAGTATTTCCTTAAAGAAGGAGGCAGTGTTTTTCGCAGCAAGGAACAATACCCAGTGCAATTAAAGTAACAAAGAAAATAATAAGAGAATGGAGAATGACTATAAAGTACTTGCAGCTGAGATATTTCCATTTGCTTGATGTAGACCTTGTACTCCAGACACTCGCTTAGTTCTTACCCACAGTCTCTGGTCTTTTATGAGTGAGGTTCATTCATTCACTTCTGTTCTCTATACCTTTAATGGAAGTGTCATCCCTTGAGTTTGTCTTTGTGTAACCATGATTCTCTGTTTTCTTTTGCCCTCTTAACATAACATTCAGCCAGTGATGAGTACACCTAGATTTTTCATTTCTTCACACCTCCTTTACTGTTCTTTAGACAAGGTATTTGTACTTACTGCTTTGAAAAGAATATTAAAAGAAAAAAAGAGAAAACAAGAAAAAGAATCTGCTGACCAAATGGATTTCCTAAAGCACTTTCTTTTTGCTGAATAAATATAATTACAAATATAATACAGATTCTTTATTCATATATATAATACAGACTTGCTGAAATAATATTCTTTTTAAGGATACATTTTTTAAGTGTTTTCTCAGGTATGTCACAGCACAGATTCATTAAGTACACATTCCTCAAAATTACATTTTGCAGGAGATAGGAACTCTTGTTCTGAGGCTGTAATCTTTGGCATTAAAAACCTGATCATTAAGTAATATTTAGTCCCTGAAATAGGTGTGAAAAAAAAAATCAGTTTCTGGCATTTTAGCAAAACATTTGTAAATAGTTAAAATGAGAGCCTTTTGAAAGAAAATTATATTTTGAAATAATATACACAGATATACTAATTATACATAGAAATACTGAGAAAATTATTTCAAAAATAACGTCATTGAGTTTTTTCATTTTGGTAGAGGAAGTCAGGTTAAAAATAGCAAAATATTTACAGTTAAATTTTTTTGCTTGCCTTTTTGCCTTCCTTTTCTCCATGTAGTATGTTTCTGTTGCAGTGATTTCACATGTATGAAAACATCCTCTGCTGTAGTTGGGATAAGTCTGCTGAAGACATGGCTATGTGTGAGGAGGGCAAAGCCATGTAGAAATACCCATGTTAACTTTAAATCAACTACCTTAGAAACTTGGATTAAGGGAGTTTCTTTAGTGGGATCCAACGCTATGGGGAAAAAAAAAATCTGCGTCACTGTCTTCCAGCACACATTTTAGCTCATTTAAGACTGGTTCTTATAGCTTAGTTATGCACTGCCTCCTCTGAGTTTAATGCTTCACTGGACAACCCTTGAAGGATAACATCCTATGTCTCAGTCCAAGTCTACTCTGCTGAATTTCCATTCAGAATGTGTGAAGCTTGGACTGCATCAAATATCTTGATGCAAAAGACAGCACGTCACTTTTAATAGCACCAAAGGGAGGATACTGCCTGCCTTGCAACCTGGTCAAGAAGCTGAAGGAGCAGATGGCAAAGAGATTTGCTGCACTGACTATCTGCTCTAATCTCACTCCCCAACAGTGATGGGTTCATATTACATTGCTTTATGATTCCACTGCCTCAACTGCTCCCTTTAACTAGAAATTCTGCACCTAGACAGACATTAGGGATTTTCAGTTCAAGATTTTTAATATCGTTATTTAAAGTAAGTGATTTTTAATTCAGACATTGAGATGGTCAGGAGCAATATAGCCAATTCCTTGATATTTTTGAGCAATTGCCAAAGATCTCACCACCTGCTGAGTCTCTGTCTAAGTGCAAATCTCTGTCTAAGTTCTACCCACAAGTGTACATAGACACGTTCTCTATTAATTTTAACTTCATAAGAAAATTATTCTTTTCTTTTGAGTAATTTTTGCAGGTATTGTGCTAAATTTATTCTTAGTCTTTATTGATCCACTTATATAAATATTTCATGATCATACCAAGAATATGATTAAATCTCATATCTGCATTGAAACATACTGGTCAGTTCTCATTCACTGCAGAATTGTTAATGATCCTGAATACATAACATATACAGCATTTTCATCATGAGACATGTCATGTTTTGGAACACAGTTCTGTCTCAATATCAAAAAATAGTTCAAAAGTCCAAACTCTAAAAATTTTGAGTGGCATTCATCTCAGTGAACTTTTAAGAACTGATGCAGCAGGCAGGTACATTCAAATTACTCAGATAGATTCCTTTCATTATTGTTGGGGAGAAAATGGGATTATTAAATCTTATGTTTATTATTTAAGTCTGTTAATCAGGATGAGATGAGGTGTTTTTTAGGCATAGCTGTTCTCAAAGCAATCTGCAAAAGAAGACTGGAATACCCTGTTAGGTATAGGTTTCTACAACACAGATACCTACACTAGAGCCATTTTGAAAAATACTATTGTTGTCTGGCTATAAAGGCATCTTCTGAAATACAGGCATTCAGAAAGAGCTATACTGGGCTCTTATGTATATTACATTGTTAAGTTTAATTACCTGTTTCTCCTGTGATTTCCTTCAATTCCAAGACCTTCCTCTTGGTCATATTTTTTTTCGTATGAATTATGCAGATCACGTCCCTCTTTCCTCTCCTCATGACAAAAGAAAAAAAAAAGAAAAAAACAATGGAGTTTTATTTCTGTATGCATGACACAAAGGAGAGAATACTAAATATATTGAATTCTGTGTAGAAGGCGTTCTAGTAATATATGTAGGATAAATAGCAAGATACACAGATGAATGAACTACTTGTATCCATTACCTTTCTATTGTTGTAACATGTTGCTAGTATAGCATTAACTTGTGATAAGAATGTCTGCATCCCTAAGTAAGATAGGAGTTGAAAAAGAAAATAAATTAATTAGATTTGTATTCTCAAGGCCAATTGCAAGCCTAAAAAATATTATACCAGTAGCAAATTGTATCTAAAATGACTCATGTTAATTCAACAGAAACTTAGCGCAAAGACCTTTGCTTATATCTTTTCCAAGCTGTACTACTAAACCATTCAGAACAAAATAAATAGGAAAATAGATCATAAAGGAATTACAGTCCCAAAGGTAGTTGACTGAGTCTCAGATGCTCTTAGCAGCATGACAAATTATGTGCATATGATCAGCAAAAAGCATGGAAAAGATGCAAAAGATAATGACATATTTTGCTATTGTATTTATTCTGCTTCTATTTTGTTCATTTTGTACAAAATTAGAGGTAGAAGTCACAGCCAGAAAGCAACAGCTCAATACAAAGTAAAACAGAAAGCCTATCCAAATAGCTGTCTTAAATAAACTTAAATAAATTTTAAAAAATAATGAGGAGTAGCAACTAAACAAAAGAGATTTTGAGTCAGGAGAAAAAAAACAAAAAAACAAAAAAACAAAAAACCCCAACAAAAACAACAAACTGAAAAAAAGCCCTCAACTTTTACACCTTTTCATCATGAAAAGATTGAGAAAATTATAATAAAATAAAAATTAAGTCATACTCACATTGTCTTCAAAACAAACTTTTACCAGAAATCTCTGGGAGAATACTGCAGCTTCCCTGGGCCCTGCTGGTTCCCACCTTCACTTACTGGTCAGCCACACTTTTGTGTCATCATCCTCATCATTACCTGCTGAATACAATGAATTTGTGGGGAAAAAAGAATTTTCTTCCTCAACAACAAACCAAATATGATTCCTACAAAATTCCTTTTTACATTTACAGAAAATATATTTATAAAAGTGGAAAAATATTAAAAAGACAATGTTTCTGACACAGAAAAAAACCCTGTATTTTTTTAAAAGACATTCTATGCCAAATAAAATTTTAAATTAAAATATTCCACCAGTTCCAACTTACTGTTTTCATGAACATTTAAACCTATCTTTATAGGAACACTTTGTACTCTTTAAATTCACCCAACCTTTTCTGTAGACTGTGCAGGAGGATTTAATAAGTAGAGGAGCCTCATGCAGACATGTTCATGTCAGCAAGTTTTTGTGTTTTGATTCCAAGGAGATATCTTGGTAGTTGTACTTGTGAGAGAGTGTCCCTGAAAACTGACCTTTGCACAAATTGATTAATAAAGAGAAAACCAAAACTGTTTCTTGCCTTTGTCTTGTGAACCCCTGCAATCTAAGAGTTTCAAGAGTTGTTTGCTCACTATTCAAGTGAGCATGTGAAAGACAGGAAGGTAACTTTCACTATCTACCATCCCATATTGTGTTCCAAGTTTCTTTCTTTCTTTCAAAGCTTTCCTGTAAGAGCCAAACAGTAGTTTAAATAGAGACTGAAAACAGCACAATCATGTTATTTTTATTTCCTTTTGCATTTTAAAGGTTTGGGGTTTATCCATCTTTGTATTCTTCATTCCCTCAGCTGAACTAGGTGCCTCTGAAATTTTGTGTTCCCCTCTGGATTCAACTACAGACTTGCCCAAAAGATATATATAGAGATAAAATTAAAAAAAAAAAAAAAAAAAAAAAAAAAAAAAGAGAGAGAAAAAAAATGGGGGTTTTGGCTCTGAATTTCCATGTGACCTTGGACAAACGAGTATAGAGCTGTCTGATTCAGATACCTCACCAGCATAATTTTTAAAGACTATTTTCCTTTTTCTGATGAGTTGACATTGCAAGCTGAAATTACATTATTGCCAGAAAGCCTACCACGGGAGTTGGAGAAGCAAACAGAAGTGGAGGAGAAACTGAATCCCTATAAAAATCCCTTAAAATAGCATTGGTGGCTATTTCAGTTTCTATAAGATTGCACTAGTAGTGCTTGTGTCAACCCTGTTATGCACGTAAGGGAGGAAATTTGCTCTCTAGAACTGACAAAGCCACAAGCTATAAATTCACTCTATAAACAGACAAAACGTTAGAATGTTTCTACTTTCTCTGTGTGGGGAGCTCAAGCTGATAAGCGAAAGCTAGAAGCGCAATCCACATGCAAAATTAAGGTGATTACTAAAGACTTAAAGGTTCAAACCAGAAATAAGCTATATTCCATCAATAATGTAATGTACCCCATCTTTTTCTTTTATCAGGCAAGTGTGAAACACAGGCAGAGAGACTGAACACTGGTTTAATTGAACCACAGTTGCTTAAGTGCTCTCAAGAGGTGATAAATTAAAAAGTGTTTTATCGACGAAAGAAATAGGTTTCTGCAAGTTGAAGAAGCAATATGGCATGAATCTAGTAATAAATTGTTGTTTATCCACTAACACCAAATTGCTACCAATAAAAATTATCTGTGAGCTTTTTAACAAGGAAGGAAGAATAAACAGAAGATTCTAGCCCAGACATGATGTTGTTTTGCCTTTTTTTCAGTCAAATTAGTGTCAACTTAAATGGAGAGCTAGTCAAATTATTTCTTGAAGGCAATTATTTCAGGTAATCTGGTTTGTTTTACCTTGAAGAAATATTCCCCAGAATATAGTAGATGGCTTTCTAGCTGTTTTCCAGTTTTAAAACCATGATATTTTCTTTTCTGTATTTTTATTTCTGAAAAAATTCTTGTCAATTTTTTAAAGGATTTGTATTCCCAAATCATATTGCACTGGTTATGTGCATTGAGTAGGGTAAAATATTTAAGTCATCGAGTAGGGTAAAATGCTTACAGATTTACCTACAAAAATCTTTTCTGTATTTTAATACATTTTTTTTTCCTTAAAAGTTCCTAGGTAAAATCCTAACCTGTCTAAAGATAGCTGATTTTAGCAAGGGCAAGATCCCATATTGCATATATTCTAAGTAACTTTCAATGGAATAAAACAGAAAAAGCATTTAAAAATAAGTAAAAAAAGATGGTATCAGGTAAATTTAAAAATATTACCCAATTAGGATCTCTGCCTTTTCCTCCTGTACTGGTTTTGGCTGGGACACAGTTAACTTTCTTCATAGGAGTTTGAATTTTTGAATATTTGTTAGTGATAAAGTAGTCTCTCCATCATGTGTGAGAAGAGCAATGCAAAACAAAAACCCAGAACTGATTCTTGCTAACAAAGATGTTTCCCTAGGTCTCTGCCACAAGTACATTTCATTGTCATTAGAGAAACACAGGCATTTCCAAAGGCTTGTCTAGGCCATGGGCTCAGACAGTCTCTTCAAGGCATGGATGACAATGCTACCCTTAAAGCACTCTTGCCAAGTGTTTCAGGAATGATAGGATGCATTAAAAAAAATAAAAGACTTAAATTTTCTTTTTAATTTGAACATTTTCTTCTATCTCTAGGTGCTTTTGTGCTCAGCTGATGAGGGGTTTGAACAACCTTTTCCATTAAGGAAGTATTAATGGGGAACTAAGCATTCTGTTGTAAGAAAACTAATTCTCTTTAGATGATGCTGGCTGCACAATACGTAAGGGCAAAACCCTTCAGCAAATACACAAAAGCAAAAGTCAAACCAAAAATAAAGTTAGAAGTAAGCACCTATTGAGCTAATGCAGATTCATCCTGCAGCTGCAGAGCAAAGCCACCTGTCCCTATTTTTGAAATCATGAAGGGTGTGAGGAATCACAGAAAAAAATAAGCATCTGGTGCCAAAAGCTTGACTGGAGGGGTGAAATAACCTGGAACTGAGGAACGCTCTGCAGACAGCTGTGAGGCTGTCTCTGCTTACTGAAGGAATGACCCTTTTAAAGAATAACCTGCTTCACCTGCTTGGCCTTCATGTCAGGACACAGACACGAACAGAGACATTTCATTAATGTCTGAGCATAGCAGCAAGGTAACCATTCCCACATGAAGTTTATAATTCAGGCGATTATAAACTTATAAAAGACCATGTTTCTTTCACAGTTTATCTCAGTTTATGCTCAGAAAGCAAAAGGGAGATAAGCAAGGAAAATAAGACCACTAAGTTTTAAAGTGAGCATCAACAATGGTTGACACGTCAATGGTCTGAATATGACTTCATTTGCTTAGTTACTTTCTCAGGAAAGCTGAAGCTTCACTTTTTTTCTTTCACTGTCGTCTTCTGTATATGGCATTTCAGATTTAAACCTAGAATTATAAATTGGTACAGTATAGTTAAAATTATTTAATGTTAATCAACTAACATTCAGTGTAGTCAGAATGGAGATTAGACAAACTGAAGCGTCAGAATATGTTCTTGTTTTTCATTAAAAAACAGGTTTCTGAGAAGCGACACACTTTTAACGTTGATCAAATTGATGTATTCCCATTAGTTGTAAGTGCCAATCAATTGTTTGCTGCATTAATGAAAGATTAGAGGATTTTAATAGAAAGATCCAAACACTTTCACTGTAAACAGACCCTTCAATGATCCTATACATAACTGCTAGAACACTAATAAAATTCTAATTTAAATGGGAATATTATCACTCACTTCCAACAAGGCCAACTTGCACTCACTGTAACTTGATTTGTTTCAGAACAAGAAAGAATCTTTTTGTGATTCTGCTCAACAGAAATTGATTTCTTTCTTCACGGAGCTACAATAACTCTTGTAGGTCTGCAGAATTTGGTTGGGCTGTATTATAGGTCTAGTGGATCCCACAAGGGGTCTTTAGTTAAACATGAAGGATATACCCAGATTCACTCTTTTTTTCCCTTCTCTTGGGGAAGGGTCAATATTTAACTCAAAGTTTTGAATAAAGCTAATTTTTCAAATTATTTTTGTTGTTTATTTACAGGGATCTTTAGTTGGATTTATAAATTTAGAAGAAAGAGATGCCCAAAACGGGTACAACTGATTGAAGAAAAGGCAAGGGATATTCAAAAGAAAGTACGGAAATTTGGCTTTTTGAGCCCAGCAAGAGAAAGTCTGAGAAGGAATATACTTGGTCTTTATAAAAACATGAGAATCTACATACTGAATACTGTTCCATCCACTTCCAGCAACTGAAAGCTATTATTCCAAAGAGCAAATACTTAACCTGTGTAAACTTGGGCTGAAAATAAGAAAGAGATTCCTACAAGCAGGTTTTAGCAGACCTCTCTGAGCAGATTGAAATAGGAAACACAGATGGCTTTTATAGAGGAACATTTTCTGCAATAATTTTTTTGTCACAGTATTGGCAAAACAGGCCAAACTCTATGTCTAGTCCTCCTGTCTTCCGTTCCTATTATGAACGTTTAAAGTCAGCAGAAAAGGTTAATGTTAAAGTCATGTTAATGATCTCAGCTTCATTATCAGATACACCACAGATTAAAATTAAATATCTATTAAATATCTGGGGGGCTTTTGTTTGCAGCTTTTATAAACCCTGTTTGGGGCTTTCTGAAGTCAGCTGAAGTGGTTTGTTTTCATTCCTAGTGAGGAACAGATATTGTCATATCACGAGATGTACTGACCTACCCCTACCTGACCACAATTCTTTTAATTTAACCTGTTGTCTGAGGTTATCAGCAGAGGTGTGGGCAGCCTTGAACAGCAATGCAGCTCCTCCTCAGGCAGGTTTCCAAGACATGTGGGTAAAAGCATCTCCATCTCCTGAGAAGCTTATCACATATCCACTGAGCCCAGAGGAAACCAAGACAGTTACCAGGGGCTAGAGGTCTAATCTTCCAAAAGCTGAAAGGTATCAGGAAGAACCTGAGCCATAACTACCACCTGTATCTGCTTGTATGAGTTACAGCCTCCTCTGAACTCATCAGACTGCACAGTTGGGCTTTTAATGATGCACCTGAAGTTGTGTCTTTAAGGAGTGTGGGTTGAATGGTGCTAATACATGACAGTGGAAGTAGTTTATGTCATGATCTCTGACAGAACAAACCTTTAACTTTGTTAAAGATTTAACTGTGTTCCAAATAGCTCAAAATGTGCAGAGCAGACCCTCTTTGTGGCAGCAGGACAAATGTCCGACTTTCTCTTCTTCCTGCCCTACCCAATCTCCAGCCTACAGTGGCAGCTGCAGGGAGGAGCCAATCAGACCCTTTCTGCTGAAATTGTTTGGACTTTTTATGTCGTTTTTAACAAAAGTTTTTAACAAAAGTTTTTAACAAAACTTTGGAGTTTTTATGTAGTTGATGATCCCTGTTCTTCCCAGTCCATGTGTATTACATGGTCCACTCCTTATATCTCTCCCACACAAACTTCTGTCTAGTTAGTCTCTCTCTCTCTTTTCCTATATTTGCTCCCCTCCACATTTATTGGTTCTTTCCACCCTAAGCTCCTAAAAAAACCAAACAAGCCATGCCACAACATCACGTTCATGCTTTATCCCTTGACTTTTTTGTGAAAGCTTGAGGTTCAAGGCAGCAGTCTCACCAAGTAGGAGCTGGTCTTGCGTGGCTTCTCAGGACTGACATAAAAGAGAGCCCAGGGAACAACAGCAGTAACAAGGAGCCACCACTTCACCACTTAAGGGAAATTACACTATTTTTAATTACCTTTTGGATAATTCTAAGTTATACAGTATCTAGTTTTTAAGTATGACATTTTGTGACATGCAGGGTAATAATAATTTTTAAAAGTAGGTGGATTTTGAAGTCTGTTGAGAATAGAATTACAAATTTTTCCTAAATTCAAATACTTTGATACATGAGAGGAGCTAAGTTTGAACATGCTCTTTTCGGGAAATACTGGTTTGAGCACTAATAACCATAAACCAGGGGAAAAACATAAAATACTTTCTCTTTAGTTTTTCAATTAAGATATCTGATTTATTCCACAAATTTTAAATTTTAATAACCTTTGTCTGTTGAAAATCTTGTGGGTGGACTGTATCTGAAATATAAAAAGTGAAAACACAATATACACACATGACCAGATCTAGGAAACTGCTTGTTTCCAAGCAGCTAAAGGCAGAATGGACGTGAAGACATTGACAAGGCCAGTTACTCATTTTTACCTTCAGAAACAAACACCTGATCTTAAAGCCTGTAACTGTGAAAATAAATATTCTTTTAACACTAGCTTTGTGTGCATCTCGTTAGTCACCATAGCTGTGCTCTATAAATATTATTATGTAGTGTAAGTTGGTGTTAAAATCATGTTTCTGTAGTGATGACTGAAATAATAGCTTTAAAAAGAGATTTCTATGTTGAGCTTATTATTTGGTTGTTAAGCAGTTATACTTCTTACCATTCAGTGTGAGAAGAGGCAATACTTCTAAAATCAGTGTTCTCAGATTTACTTCCTGGCTTTCCTCCCAGGTAGTTCAGAAGAACCAGCTCTTTAAATTCTAAGATTCCTCCAAATGTTTTGCCCTCAGCTATTGTGTAACAGCTCCTGAGTAGTCTTACACTCATGGATTCAAAGGAACAGTCAGAAACTACTTATTTTTGGGGAAAGGATGGTCTAATTACTTTCCAGGCTCAGTATGTGTTCAGGTGAAAAGATAGTTCCCACCAAGGAGGCAGCATGATTGGCACAGCCAGGCAAGCTGGATGGGGGCTGCCTTATCAGCATGGCCCATTCAGTAGGATTAGCTGAATTCCTAAACATATCCAAACATCTTGCCTCTCGGAATCGATCATACAAGGAAACAGAAAAGCAAAAGGTCACAGAAACCATCTTTGTTGCCCTCCTTTGGACACTTTCTAACATCTTTATAACTTTATTATATTCTGGTGCCCAAAACTGCACCCAATATTCAAGGTGAGGCTGTACCAGTGCAGAGGAGAGCGGGACCCACAAGGATCAACAAGTCCAACTCTTAATCCTGCCTGAAGGCACCATGGGCCTGAGAGCGTTGTCCAAATGCTTCTTGAACTCTCTCAGGCTTGATGCTGTGACCACTTCCCTGGGGAGCCTGTTCCAGTGCCCAACCACACTCTGGGGTAAGAACGTTTTTGTCATATCCTAAACCTCCCCTGATACAATTTTAGGCCCTTCCCTTGGGTTCTGGTCCTGTCACTGGTCACCACAGGGAAGAGATCAGTGCCCGTCTCTTTCTTATATTGCAGTGCCAAAAACTGCCACAATATTCAAGGTGAGGCTGACTGGCTGGTGATGCTTTGCCTGATGCCCCCAGGACCTGGTTGGCCCTCCTGGCTGTCAGGGCACTGCTGACTCATGTTCAACTTACCATCAACAAGGACGCCCAGGTCCCTTTCCGTGGCACTGCTTTCCAGCACCACATTCCCCAGTCTGTATGTACATCTGGGGTTGCCCCATCCCAGGTGCAGAATCTGGCACTTTCTCTTGTTGAACCTCATATGGTTGGTGATTACCCAGGTCTTTAATTTGTAGAGGTCTCTAATTTGTTGAGGTCTTGAGACAAGGCACATTCCCATCCCTACCCAGTGCTGCAAACTATCAGCACAGCACTCCAGCTCACTCTTGATTTCTCTTGAAGACAAAGAGCAGCTCAGCTTAGACCTCTCAGAAGCAGAAGCTCATGATGGGTTCCTGAAATGACTCTGTCATCATCATCTGAAGGGCTGCTGCTAATCCTCTCATGGCTTCCTAGGGCTGGCTCCTACCTACAGCCACCACAACCTCCCTGCTTCAATTTGTGTGCAGATATTCTCTCTCTAAAACTTCATTAGCAAGCTTATTTTGATTTTAATGAGTATTTCTTTTTTTAATTTGCTTCATGTAGCTGAATTAACTCATGGAAGTGGTGAACCACCTAGGAAACTCTTAAAAAAGAGTAAGTACATGCAACCTCTACTACCCACCCTCAACTCACACACGTGCACACAGGCACACACACACACATATTATTTATGACTATGTTTCCACCTGTGCTGACATGGATAGGAATTTACAACAGCATTGAGAAAGTTACAAGCAGTACCTCAGAAATTCCACATTTTACTGAGCTGCGCTATTATAGCACATTTGTCAGGCAGCCAAATGCTATGCGAGCCCCACAATTGATTTACAGCATCATCTGCAAGAATATTAGAGGAAGAGGAGGAAAATAATGTCCACTTTTGAATTCAGTGTTCCAAAGAAACTAATGGTGGTAGGAGATACACAAACAGAAAACACAGAAATAAACAGCATGTTTAAAGTGTTAAGTGCTCAGCGTTACAAAAAGGAGGGGGAAAAAAAAAAATAGGCTCAGACAGGAGAATAACCACAGCCTTTTCAGGCATGTCTTAACTTAGCTGTATAAAACACCTGGCCTTAAAAAAGCAAACCTTTTTTTTTTCCCCTAAGGAATATATGAGGCTTGAGCAGGAAGCCCACATATGCTCAAAACTCCTTTGTGAAAGACCTCATTAAAAAACAAAAAAAAAAGGAAAAAAATCCCACCAAATTTTTATAATAGTTACCTTGTAATTTCTATGAAATATATGAATAAATCTCTACTTCTTCATTTAAGAATGTTTGGCAGAGGAAAGAGGCAGGAATGCCTTTCCCAGATGCCTCTCCTCAGCCGCTGCACCTACAATAACTTGCTTTTCTGTTTGCTTATCAAACAATTTCTCTGCAAGACAGTAAGATGTTGAAGAAAGCAGCAAAGAGAGCTGATGACATTTGGGAATGCTGAATATGACTTCCATTACCCGGCAACACAATGTCGTTTAAGTTGTTGGGTTTTTTCAAAGTAAATGTCATTGGTCAAACGTTATAGACTCTAAGAAGTTTCTGCAGCTGCCTTGTTTTGAGAGAGAGCTCTGAGATGTAGCCTTTTATTTGCACTTCAGTTTAACAGGAGAGATGATTTGGGCATTGCTCACACAGCTCTATAATCTGAGGTGCTGCTTGAGATCTGCTGGAGGAAGGCATCCCTGGGGTGGGAGTCCCCTGGAGAGCAAGGCTGCCCCTGCAGCTCCCATGCCAACAGCATGCACAGCAGCAACGCTGTGAGGCTGCTCAGTGCTTGTTCAGAACCCACCTTGGGTTACACAGAAGGTGCAGGGACCAGCTTGCTACAGTTCTCAAAGTGTACAGAGAGCAGAACATTTCTAATCACACAGAAAAATACAGAGGCTGACTCCTTATGATTATAGAAACTTGTTGAGTCAGTACTTCTAAGAAGAAATCAAGAAGAGAAACATGCTCTGGCAGCAGTGAGAATCAATCCACAGGGAACTGCCAAACTCAGATCAAAGGGATTTGGGAAAAAGAGTGTGCAGCAAGGAGAGAACAAGAAAGAGTTCTACCCACTCCAGCTGTGTGCCTGGTCTGTGCTGCCCTGATAACCCAAAGGGCTCTGTACTCTATATTCCAGTTCTGAATACAAAAGGGAAAATTGAAAAAAAAAAATTTTAGGTCATTTCAAAGTGAAAATTCAAAGCATTTCTGTTTTTCAGATTTTTTTCACATTCTGATTTAAGCCATTTAGTAAAACAAGTGCAGTAACTCAGTGTCTCAGAGTTGTTTTTTGATTTCATCTTCTCTTTTTTTTCTAAAAAAACCCTATTTTGAGTGAAGATGCTGTTTCAGACAAAACTACTAGAGCGTGCTGATAGGTGAAATAACACAGTTGTTACAAGCTACAGAACAATAAACAAACACATTTTTAAAATAAGGGCACTTAAGAACCTCAGTTTATGTTAAAGGATAATTTTATTCATTGTTAATGCAGATTTCTGATTAGTCATATTTTCCATCATCACCAACATTTTACTAATTTACCTACTGTGTGGTCACAGTTGTGTGAAATTTAATTCACTCTAAGTACATTTTTAGACATAGGTTTTTGTGCCCTTGCCAAAATCTGAAAGCAGATTAACTTTTCCCTGCTAACAGCAAATGCCTAGAATGCTGCTGAGAGCACCCCTGACACTTTCCATTCTTTGGCTTGCATGGAAGGCTGTGTGTAAGCTAATTACGATGGAGGCCGTGTTTCCCCTTTCCCAAGGGAAGGTTAATAGAGAAAGAACTTTACACTAACACAGAATCCGATCAGTCTGTGGCAGAAGCCGGGCTATGGGCAGCTGGCTGCTGTAGCACTGATGCTTTCTTAATGCTGCCGGTGTAGCGACCTGCAGCAGGTAGCAGAACAGATACAGTTTATTTTGAGCTAGGAGAGGGGCTAGTTTCAGTTATAAGAGCTGACTTGATTATATATGTCTTCTACCACTTACTCAAATAGTAGCTTCTTCACTGCTGTGCTAGTCAGCCACAGCTATTAAAAATCCATAGAACAAAAGCCTCATTTGGAGAAGTGTTAAAAACTATTATGTGGTACCAGTGGATCCAACATTTTTTTGTGTGAGCTCTCTGGTTAGTCAATAGTCTGCAAAATTTTTCTGTATGCTGTAATGCATGTCATGAGGGACCTCTAGATGCCAAATGAAGGACTAAGTCTTTCTGGTTACTTGTAAGAGTCTAGAATCACAATGAGATTGAAAAGCAATTCCAAACCCCCAACATACTCTGTGTCCTGCAGAAAATGCACAGTTGCCTCCCTTGCACATTCAAGGGCTAATAGTGTGGCAGCTCTAACTCCTTCATAAGCTTATTGAACTGTGTTATGAGGAGTAAATGTTAAAACCTGCACAAGTTATTCCCTTGGAATAAGGGGATTATTCAAAACCCCCCTAAGATATTACAGGTACTCCAGCCTTCATCCCCTGCATTCACTTTACAGTATCTCTGTAATTCTGCCTTACAGTAGCTCTGCCTACTTCCCTAACGTGGTGTGCCAGCACGTTAGCAGCAGGACAGAATTAGATAAGGCTGTCCAGTGATGGCACATCTACAAAACTAAGGATGAAACCTCACCATCTGAACAGAGGCTGAAGCCCTGAATTCTCCATGTTACAGCAATGCTAAATGGAAGCATAAACAAATCCCAAGGACATCAATGTCAATTCCTCCATTAGAGTCTTTTTTTTCCAGTTATTTCTAAAACAAGTAGGCTGAACACCAGGAAGGGTGTCAAAGGTAGTTTCTTTAACTGGATAGGAATGGATGTGGCTTTTCATCATTTACAGCCATAAAAGAAGCTGAAGCTTCACTGATCAAGATGTTATTCCAAATGGCTCTATAATCCAGCAGCATATCCAAATCATAGCTTCTCCATGCGCATCTACAAATGAAGTGCTGAAAATAAGCAGACTGCACATTGCTATGGCAAATGAGAGGGTTTTTAGACTGTGCTGAATACCTGTCTTTCAAAGGAAAGACCTACAAAATCTCAAAGCCCATCTTATTTTCAGGGAATCTTACTACCACTGTCAAGTAAATCTTCATTTATTTGGCATATTTGAAATTCACAGGGTTTAAAATTAGTCACCATTCATGTCAGAACATAGTATATAGAGGTGCTCAGATTGCAAACTCCTGCACTACACTTGCTGGTGAACAGCCCACAGTCAACAGCCAAACTGAATGGGAATAATACAAGAGCTCTTGTTGAGCGCTGAGGAAAAGGGATCATGCGGAAGTGCTATCAGCAGTCCCTAATCTAGAGTAATTTATGGTTCTGTTCTCTGTTATGTGGGAAATAAACCTCTGAACTCAAGTCAGAAAGCCTAAATTTGTTTTACAAGCAGTGAAGTTAAATGCTACCAACTTCACTCCCAGGTCCTGCTGTCCCATGGCATTCCTGAGTCACACTGATCACCCACATTCTGACACAGTGGATCCCATGACTCTGGGAAACTATGCATTGCACCAGCAATATTTAGACTTGAACACAAACACAGAATAACAAATGGATCTTGTTTCTTGTCTATGGAAAAGGAGATTTTAGATGCAGGAAGGCGTAGCTCGCCAGATGACGTGCTCTTTGGTGCATAGCTGCTTTTGGCATGTTAAAGCACAGAGGGTGACTGGAATTAAATACACAAAGAAGCATTGTAAAGGGCACAAGAATGCATGTATTTTATTGTAAATATTTTATTTCTGCCTCCTCAATAATGCATTTACTGTACATTTGTACCAAAATCTTCCTAAAGCTGTGGCTAGCCTGTCTCCCCACAATTCCCCTCCTCTCCTAGCATCCAACCACTCCTTACTGCCTGCAACTGCACTGTGCTCTGTAAACTGAATCCATTTGCCCTAGCCTGACACCACAGTGATAGGACAAGCAGAGAAACTGGAAGTGGAATAGTGTAGGTTATCAAAGAAGGTTCCCTGAGGACATGGGAGCAGTACTGAGCTGAGAAAAAGAGCAGCCTGGGAAAAAGAAGCCACATGCGCCTTTTGGTAAGTGATAGGGTGTGCACATATGTTATTTCATTGGAACTACTGACCCCTAAATACTTTAGCATAATAACCATGAGAAACACATCTTGCCACACATTAGTGAGCAAAGATACTATTGCTTTTATTCCCTGCTGTAACATTTCCCTGAAATATAATAAAGAAAGGTATCTGGTAGGTTCTTCATTGGAATAAAATGGTTACGTACAAGAACTGCATCTTGTTATACATTGGTTTCTTCCCTTCACTAAAACAGGGTGAGGCTCTCTTCTTCCCTTAGTGTCTCAATAAAATAATTTCATTAGGCTGGTAAACTGACATCCAAGTAGTCAGTCACATTCTCTATGACAAAGCAATATACAAAGTAAGAAAAAAAGGCAAAAACCTGAGAAAGTGTAATTCTCTGAGATGTGTCACATCTGCAACAAGAAGTCTTGCAAGTAGCTAGTAAAATTTCTGCTTATATTTATATTCAAAAAGCAACACAATCCCCAATTATGGTCCTAGCCTGTAAGGTTGGCAGAATACAAATCTTTGCAGTTCAAATCTACCTCTTAGTTTTAAGCTTCTTTGAAGAAGCTCAAGGAATAAGGCTTAAGTGTTCAAGAGATCCCCGAGACTGAAATGTTTGGTGACATGAATGAGTCCTTGGTTGGAGAAGTGGCAATATTCTCTGCCAGAAACTTTAGGCCTAGCTCTTTGCCATTTGTCAAGATCCATTTACAGTTAAGTAAAGAACTCTAAATTAAAGAATTTGGTGCTGAAATAGTGTAGCACTTTGTAAGATTTTGTATTTGAAATAGTAATAGCTGCCAGTATGCAGGTATCCCACCAGTGTTATCTTACACACAACATTTAGGTTACTGTTTGAAAATGCTTGCTCCAGAGAGATTCTGGTAAATGAGTAACCGCATGTACCTAAAATTACTAAAATTATTATTCAGGGCTTGCAGAAACTATACCTCAGCAATTGCTTGCATGAGTTCAATGAGCAAAACATTCTGCTGTGTAAAGCATTAAGAGCATACTGCCTTTAACAAACATTCTACAAGTTTTGAGTCCATGACAAGATTTCAATTGCTGCTGGTCATGAAACTGCAAAATGTCTGTCACTTAGCAACACTTGTTTCTCATTCTAAGACTCTGAGATGCAGTATAAGATTTACTTACTGTTGGCTGCAATTTATTTTCCCACCACATCAACCTAAAATTTAGCTTTCAATTGTGTAAATATCCAACTCCCAACTTCCTAACATCTGCATCTTCAGAGGAAAAAAAGAAAGGGAAAAAAAAAAAAAAAAAGAGAACAGAAGCAAGTGAACTTGCAAGCCTTTAAAACAGATGTTTTTTACACCAGTGGCCTTAAAAGAACTACTAAGATATTGCAACTATTGAAATTTACAGATTACCACTCTATTTAAGCACAATCCATTAATTAAACACAAAAAAAGGCTGGCAGAAAAGAGGACTTCGGAGCTTTCACTTCCATTTCTGGGTATTTAAGGCACCAAATAAAAGTTTAAGTCATCTGTATGTTTAGCTTGCTAAATAAATTTGATAGAAAGCATTTAAAATTCATTGACCCTGAACATTTATTTAGGTACAGAGATCCAAGCCTTTGGAAGATTAGGATCTTTTCAAGGAAGATGAAAAAGTAATAAAATGGCAATGCCACTGTTCTCAACCTTCCCCCAGTACAAAAAATAAAGTTAAAGCTTGTTTTTTATGATAGAGTTCTTAAGGATAAACATTAACTCTGGAATGAAGAATATACTTACTGTTTATAACTTTGGTGGTTTTTTAGTATGTCAAAAAGGCAATGTTTGGTTATAAACAGGAGCTATTACAGCCCCCAGCTCTTCTCTCCCTAAAAAAGGAGTCACTGGGGAGGGGGGTGCAGGGCAGAAAAAGGAGAGCTACTGAGTGAATAAAATTTAAGATTTCTTGCCTTATTGACTTATAGGTTTTGTTTAACTCATGAAAAATTAATCTCTTTCAAATGCACTTAATTATAATCAAACACCCATATCAATGTCTGTCAGCACATCAGCACATCTGGCAGCAATGAAGACAAATTAACAATAAGTCAAAAAATCTGGCAATATGATCAACTAAAGCACGCAAAATCCATTCTGTACCCTTAGACCACCAGTGACTGAGGATGGATTAACTTCCTGTCTCTAATACTGGTGCCTAAATTAAAGGGAAATTGCATTGCAATCTGGGTACCAGGTTTCTGGCTACAAACAACTAAAAGTCCTTAGCTCAGCTACACCAGGCTTTGCTCGAGCTTTAGCCATGATGCCTGTGATGGCCTACTTTAACAGCTGCTTTTAATTTAGTTTAAAAGAAGATATTTGGCAACCATGAAAGGTTGCACCTTCAAAGCAGGCAGATTTAAAAAGCCAGTCTCCTGTAGCATTAACCATTTTTGGAATCTCACTGATCTAACGGAGTGATGAGAACAAGGTTCACAGCTTTTTAAAGCAGTAGGCATCTGTACATAGAAAACCAAAGTAGAGTGTTTTCACTTAGTTTTAATTACTTTGTTATAGTAAGCAATCCTCTTTCTCCAACTTCATATAGTTGAAGATATTGTGTTCATTACTGCAAATATAATCCAGCAAGAATTTACAGTTGCTCAACTAGACTGAGCAATTAAATAAAGCACAGATCTCATCTATAACCAGAGAAGGGCAGCCAAGTAAGGAACAGAAGCACAAATTAAACCAAAGTAAACATTATCTTGTACTTGGATTACATTCTCATGTTGGGCATGGAGTGGTTGTAGAAGCAAAAAAGCGGGACAAAGGGTATGGAAAAGCAAAAACTCAGGCATGCACTGCATATTTGGCAAACACTGAACACTAACCCACTCAGAAAAGAGCAGTGTTACCAGGCAGATATACAGTGCCTTTCTTCTTTTACTAAATAGCTTGATATGAATTTGTGCATCTACTGTGTATATCCTCCAACAGATGCAGGCACACTACAACACAGGCATGGAAAAACTGTTGGTACTACAGCCTTGTGTGCATGAAAACTGGGAGCGTGTGCGCACACATCCAATAGTGGAAATTCACTAAGCGGAAAAGATTTGCATAGTTATTTTGGTTGAAACAGCTTCAAGCTACTTTTCCAGCAGCCATGGCAGGACCACACCAACCCTTTGAAGATGAACATATTTTACACAGTAAATCTAAAGGTACAAGGTTAGGTGAAATAAAGGTGCAAACATGCATCAGAAAGCACCTACATATGCAACACTGTTGAGAAACGTAATTCACACTGTTCATTCTTCATACACTAATGTGGGTCAGAGACCACACAGCAGCATATTTTATTAAAAGTAATGTGCAAATAAGATGCATGATACCTGCAAACAGCATGGAGTTTCCATTTGTAAAAAGGTACAAGGAACAGTACAAAATTAGAAATGCTTACTACTCATTTCAATAAAATGAAGTCTGACATAGAAATACATATGCTGTATTATTTACACCATTAATTTACAAAATATATTTGCATTAAAAAAGCTATAAAATAATTACAAATATAGTATTTTTATAAGGAATGTTTTCTCGGTACAACAAACATAGAGCACTTTGGCAATTATGCTTTATTGGCATAAAAATACTTTTTTTTCTTCTGAATTCATAGCATCATGTGGTTTCTTTCTTTCCTTCTTCTTTTACTTATTCCCTTTTTAAATAAAATTCCATACTGAGGTAGTAGCATGTCAAAGTACTTCTTTGGTTCCAGAAATCAACAGCAAGTCCAGAAACAGCTATGTATCCAAATCACAGGATTGGAAAGTAGAAGTCCTAAAGTTTTCAAATGACTGTTTGCAAGTATAAAAGCTATTTTCTCCTCTAGAAACTGTCCTTTCCTTTCCCTCTTCATCTGCCTCTGCATCAAAGTCCAGTGAGGCATAATAATTATTACGGGAGGTTTTTGGTTGGCAATTTGCTGGCTGTCTACAACTTGAAAGAGAGTCCAGCTGAGGCCTCCATAAAGGCTTTCCAAATGTTCCTGAAAGACAGGAAAAGAGTGAGTACAGAAATACCGATGCTAACAGCTTTGCGCCTCACCAAGGGCTGCATGTTGGAATGCAAGCCAAAGATTGACAAAAGAAAACGTTCACCAAAGTGAAATTTTACTTAACTGTTGTTTTACCCCTTAAAAGACAACATCCATGTGATCACAAGCATAAAGCATGATTCTGCCACCTGAGACATTAAAAACATTTCCAAAGTAGTTGTATAGCCACCCACAACTTACTTTCTTTTGTTTTCATGACTACTTCCATACCCATTTTAATTTGGAGAGGGTGGTGAGGGGGGAGGTGGGAATATAGACCAAACTGCAAACACAGCACAAGACACTTTCTAATGCAAAGGTCACAGCAGTCTCCCTGTTTTGTTCTTCAGTGAACATATGATCTGCCACGCAGCTCAGAAAAAATAAAACAGGTATTTAAAAAGAATTAAACCCCTGACCTGTATTGGGTTATGCAACATCATCCCACAGTCCAATCCAAAAGCAAAAGAACTTTTTTCTGGCTAGCATGTCTCATTAATAATAAAGGTCCAGCTAGCCATATGCTCCATTCATAACTGATCATCTAGACAGTTGTGGGCAAAGAGAACAGTCATAACTCGAAGAGAATTCAGTTCAGTCTTTATAAATAATTATCTGGATTCACTAGTCAGAAAATAATTACATCAACACCTCTGCAAGAAGGACCTTCTCTTTTTTTCACTGATACAGCTATTGCAAATCAGTGTCTGTAGGAGACACTCAAAGGACTTATTTTTAGAGGAAAACATGTCACAGGCTGGTTTTTAAGAACTTGAGTTTTTATTAATAACTTAACACTACAATCTTTAATTAATTTTGAACCCAAACCACCACACTTGTGCTTTTGCTTAGTTGCTAGAAGCAAGGGTTTCAAGTAAAACTGTCATCTGAGAAGTTACTAAAAATGGAATTGGACAAGATCCACATTTGCATCAATGATTTGTAAAGCAATTTTAACCTAACACAACATGAAAGGACATTCCTCACAGCACCAAACTACAAATGAATCCTATCTTAAAAACAAAAATCCAAGCTATGAACTTCCTGATTCATGCATTGACAGTTAGGTTAATTCCAGTTGTCTTCTTCATTATGATTGTATAGGCAAAAGGGGAGTTGAATTTGAAGACAATGCTGAAAAAGTGAATTCACAACTAAGGACAAGAAATCTATCACAACTTCTTCCACAGCCACCACCTCCGAAATCTAGCCATAGGTTCTTTGAGGGAAAAGCGCTAGTGATTAAAAAGGATCCACGGCAGTGATGATGCAACTTAGGTGGGGTAGTAGGATCAGAGAACTGACGAAAAGAGTAGCTCTGCATAGATTTTTAGGGCAGAAAAAGGACTATATGCCCTTGATATGGCATTAACTCCAGGGTATACCAATGTACAGCTGAACTACTTCTGCAGGAGCCCTATCTGCACAGTCTCACCACAGTAATAGTGGCAGGCAGCCAGGGGGCCGACCACGTATAGTCTTAGCGCCTCTGCCAGATGTCCTGGCATCTGCAACATTTTATGGTTCAAACATCTGGCTTTCGAAGGGGGAAAACTTCAGAGGTTGAGCCTCCCTCCCCACCCCCTGAGAACAAAGAGCCCAGTGATGCACATTCCCCCAGGTCCCCTTGCAGAGCCATCAGACCCAGGCCTTGATCAGCCAATGCTGACACACCAGCCAGGAAACAATCCACAGCACCAGGGCTGTGCTTGGTGCAAAGATATCACAAGGATGAAAGCAGTATGTGGTTTTATACGCATTTTAAACCAACCAGCCCAATCCATATCCAAAACTTGTGAAGCTTCAAACGCAAAGCTTTTCTCCTTACCCCCACCTCTCCCTGCAATCTGGATTAAAATTGTAAACCCTGGACTAAACTTTGGGAACTCCTTTCGTCATAGAAACCATGAGAAAATGACAAAGGAGGGGTAGAGAGAACACTTTTACATAATGCCTTACTTTGAAGGGTAAGTAGTTCTGGAACAAATCCGTGTTATTTGATACATACTCATACAAATTCAAGTCTCCCCACCTGCCCTGAGCCTCCTGAGACCTTGCATACCTTTTGCCTGTTATGTATCCTAACATTTATGGAAATCTGCCATCTATATTAAGACAGAAGATAAGAATCACATCACTGATGAGACTTAAGAGGGAGCTATTAAGACCTCCCAGTGACCTAAATATTCTCATCACATTGTTTTGCTATAATCACTTTTCTGTTCCTCATCTTAAAACATTTGGGAAAGAAAAAGCTGAGAAATCAGTTTTGCTTAGTGTTGTAAGGAGGAAGCAAGACAGCAAGGATAACAGCAGCTCAAATAAAAAATAACAGCTAGAACATACCCATGAAAGTGCTGTTACTCATAATAGATGAGGGTTCCAAACTTCTATTTAAATCAAATGTGTCCAAATTCAGACTTTTGCTTTTTAGTCCAATTCCTTCATTTTGAGTATAAATAGAATTAATCAATCTGCTACTTGTACCCTGGGTCCCAATAATGCCAACACACTGGTCAAAGGGATCGTCCAGTGGAGGCAAGTATTGATAGCATTCCTTTTTCCTTAAATATCCAGACTCATAAGGATCCAAGGATGCTGTTCTTTGGTCAGGGCTGCAACCTAAAGAAAATGAAAAATTGCTTTTATA
The DNA here is from genome assembly GCA_035583135.1 of Lophotriccus pileatus. NCBI lineage: Eukaryota > Metazoa > Chordata > Aves > Passeriformes > Tyrannidae > Lophotriccus > Lophotriccus pileatus. Next base: position 30,360,983 of record JAWWES010000041.1, read on the forward strand.
TAGATTCATCATAACACAAGATTCAATTAAGACTAAAACTGCCCCCCACCAACTTACTTGCATTGTATGCTTCAAATGCATCAGAACCATATGTGTTTCCTTTTAAATACAAAGTCCCTGAAGTCCCCAGATAGTGGCATAGGAATGGATCAGCAATACCCTCCAAGTCTGTTTCACTGCTGTTATCTAGGTGGCAAATACCTTAAAAATAAAATTGACATGTCAGCATAAAATCTTTTCTGAATCTTGAGCTTAAAGTTTCTTAAGAACCCCACATGTTCAACTACATTTCATAGAGTATTTTAGAGCTTGATTAGGTTTAACCTAATCTTTTGATGAGAATTCCAATTCTAGCAAGTGTTCAATTAATTAGCTTGACAAAGAATGTGTCACACTATGCTTCATGATACAACCCCTAAATAACAAAACAAACCCCATCACAGGGATCAGAGCCAGGGACTTCCTTCTTCTAAAGCACTAGAAGCCAGGTTCATGCTCTGTCTCACAGATACCTTTTGGAGCCCAGAATGTCAAGACAAAAGTCCCAGGTGGAAGAATCTGAGGGAGTCACTGGCTGCTTGAAGAGCTGTAGAGATTTTCAGTTCTAATGTTCCTGAAAGCTGTGGATATGGTGTGTGGTTCTTGACCCACAAAGAGGCTGCTCCTCTCACTACCCTACGACTGTAGCACTATCTTACCACCACTCCATTGCCACCTGTTCCAACTCCTGATTGTATCTCAATCCCTACCTCTTCCCAACAAGGTGCCTTTTCCTCCCTAAGGCAGGTATGTTACACTGGATTTTCAGGGGCCAGATGTATAAATATCAAGTACTACAGCTTTTAACTTGCAGTCATCTTAAATCTCTTACTGGCTCTGACCCTAATGACTTTTCTAACTGGAAAGTTTAAAGAGTTAAACTAAAGTTACACTGGTATTAGCACAAATGCCTACATTCTATTAAAGGATCCTTTTCAAGCTGTAAGATCTGAAGAAATGCTGTTGTTTTGGACACTCTTCTTTTGGAAATGTGATCATCAGTTTAAATTTACCCTTAAGACTAGAGAAAAACTTCATGATTTAATAAAAGCCAGCCATCACATTATTTGGATGAACAGATCCAAGCAATACCAAGCAATAAATTTCACATCCTCAAACTTCAGTAAAGATGGTTCTTTAGTGTTATTTCTACTAGTCAGACAATAGCAAAACTACAGTTACTCAAGCAACATAGAAAATTTGCTTAGCATTTTATACCTACCATTACTGTCTCTCTGCTGTAAGAAATACCCTCCCACAGAAGATGTGAGGAACTGATGATGACTACCATTTTCAGATGAACCATATCCCTCCTGCCTTTCAGCTAGTGTCCCCTGGGATGACAGGTAACTGGGAATGTCAGCAGGCAAATTTGTTTCATCTGTGGGGATGCAAAACACATACAAAAGCCATCAGCCTACTTAATTTTGTAGAAGCATTTTTAAATCTGTCAGCAAAGCACTGAAAGTAACAAGTAATTCACTCTTCTGAGTCAAAGCACTCAAATGTTCCTACAATAAAGTCATTGTAAAGCTACAAACATTTTTTTCCTTTCCAATGCAAACCTTCAGTTTACAGACCTGTATTTGTGATGCTGCAATCTTCATTTCTCCTTCTTGTGTGGTAGATGATGACCACCCACACCAAGGAAGTGCCCACCACACAGCAAACCACAGCTATGATCACAATGCCAACTGTGGCCCATCCATCATCATCAAGTGATGGGGCAATATTTTGTGGAGAATCACAGGTGGGAGTAGGAATTACATTAAGACGGATGTTGCCGCGTTCTGTTCCAAGTGTATTAGACATTTCACAGGTGTATTTTCCAGCGTCTTCTACATCTGTATCCACAATAATTAGTAACTGATTGCCTGCAGCAAAGAAATGTCTTTCTGTTACCACGAGAGGGCTGTCATCCTTAGTCCAGTTCAGTCGGGGTGGAGGACTACCACCAGCAATACACTGCAAAACTGCAGTTTCCCCTTTTGTTACAGTTCGATCCATCAAAGGCCGCAAAAATGATGGTGTTTCTGAAAATAAAGCACAAGCCTTATATCCTAAATGACCTTGCAAAAATTAGAACATGTCCCTTTCCTTCAGAGCTCAAGAGGAAAAGCTAAATTAAATGCATCAGTAAGGCCTAATGAAGCTTACTCTGATTCTCAGAAAAAATTCAAGGACTCTGAATTTAGAGCCTACATTTCACTTGTCAATTGATCAGACCTAAATGCTTGATTACCTCAGAAGGCAAAAAGGCCAAATCATACACACTTAAGGCTGCAGAGAACTAGAATAAAAATGGTTAACAAAATGTCACGAAACCAAAAGTTAAATAAAATCTACTGTCTCTGAATGCAAATAGAAGCCCCTTTGCCCCCCGCCCCCGGCACATCAGCTGTGTACACACTGAGAAACATAACTAACTTTTATTATTTTGCATCACAATAGTGATTATGCCATTAGGGATTGCCGATATCTTACCTAGCACTGTTAATGTTGCATTAGCTGAAATGCTTCCAGCAGTGTTTTGAGCTGTACAACTATAAACACCTGTGTCCTCAATCTTTACATCAACAATAAAGAATACATCATCTTCAGGCATGACATGCATGCGCCTCTTGCGTGCTGCAGGAAAATCTGTTCCACCATCTTTCTGCCAAGCAATCTGTGGGACAGGATGCCCAACTGCAGCACATTCCAAACGTGCCATTGCTCCAGCTCGAATGGTTAAGTCCATGGGGATCTTTGTAAATGAAGGCAGCACTAAAGAAAAGTTAGTGATACCACAATGAACACATGAAATACACTTTTTCTTTTTTGCACATTTTCTTAAACCCCTTTGTTGGCCTAAAAATGCCAGAGAAGCACACAACCTAAATTTATCAGTATCCAGCAGAGAGAAACGGAGGGAACTGTGATGTGAGACCCCCTAGATGCAAATCTCATTTCTGTGAACAACCTCCTACATGACCTTTCCACAGCACCTTGAAACAAAGCATATACTTACCTCCTGTGAAGACAAGATTAATATTTTTTTCATCTTGTAAGATAGATTTTTGTCAGATTTACTACGAATCTTGTTACTTGTTTTTTTCCTATATTATGCTTCAACACAATGGGACCAGAAGTAAAACTGAATGGTCTGATCTTGGAAGTAGATATATTTTAAGAATGAATCTCAGCATAGTAAGGGATCTTTTAAAAGATGAAGATGATGAGAATGGAAAAACTATGTTTACATATCTTGATTAAAATCATTCTACTTTTAAGTCCCCAAGCAAAAAGTAACATACTTACTGTTTACTGTAAGTTTGGCTTTGACAGAGTAAGACGAACCAAAGTGATTTGAAATAACACACTGGTATTTCCCTTCATTACTGAACTCAACATTTCGCAGTCGAAGGATGGTAGTGTACTCCATCACTTCACCGCCCTGTGCCCGGAGGTGAGCATAATTCTCCATTTCAGCATCTTGCAGTATTTCATTGTCTTTCTTCCATGCAAAAGTCATTGGGGAATCACTGCTGCTAGCTGCCGAACACACAAAACTCAAATTGGAGCCTTTGATTGCTGACTGGGTTTCTGGCTGGACAGTGATCTGTGGTTTAGGAAAATCATCTGCACAGAAGGGAGAATAAGTAACACAGGGGAAGAGAGAAAAAAAAAATAAGGTGAGGCCTGAGGACTCTTTTCAGAAAGAGTTTGTAAGGCTTGTTTTATAGGTTTGAGAGAGGAGTCAGGTAACTGTTTATAAAATGGATGCACAAGGGTTTCGTTTCAAATTTCATTAGCCTTTGAGCATTGAAGATGCCATATTTATGAGTTTATTGTGCCAAGTCATCTTTCATTGAAAAAAAAAGCACACTTAAAATCACACTATGTGTATAGTTTGTTTAAGAGCAGCACTAAAGACAAAAGAACTACCCCCTGACATATGTAAGAACTATTCTGAACATCGATCAAGAAGCTCACCCTTCATATCTACAACACCTGAGGCTGCTGTGAGTTTTTCTTTATTGAAAGCACAGTTCTTCTGCCATCAGAAACTGTAAGTTATAGTCAAGGGTTTCACCCAAAACCACAAACAAAAAATCTTGTACAAAAATCAGTGTTTCAGTGATCTGTGGCTGTTTGGTCCAAAAGGGATGAAAATCCCTTAAGCAGGACAGCACACAAGAACTTTAAGAGATTAATTTCTGGAGGTCCCTTTACTATTGAAAAGTTACCTTCAAAGTGACATGCTGTGAGTTTACAGAACTAATTGCCTTCTGAATTATTTATTCAATTGTATGTACACTGGATGTACAAAAGGAGCGGGCAATTAAATGCCTGCTCTCTCAAAACCAAAAGCCTTAGCATATTCTCAATTTTCAAGATGTCTCCAGTCTCCTGAAAAACTTCACAGGAACTGCAGGAAAAGCCCTGTGCCCCAAATAGTCCTCCCTGCACAAGAGTCTATTTTTATCTAGCCCCCTTGTCTCCCTACATCTCATTTGTTTGGGAATCACATATCAAGGTCAAAGTGTTATTTCCTAACAGAACCTTCATGCTGTGTGTTAAAAAAGAACATAAGATGTGCAGATAGCTTAGCCTTGAGCTGTCTGCAAAAGACATGCAGGTCTGAAGCTGTGCTTCAGTGACAGGGCAACATGAATCTGGGACTCTAAGCATGGGCTTTAAGAATCTCCCAGGCCATTTGTTTTTCATGCCTCATAGCCAGGCCTTAAGTCCTCCATGACAAACTATACCATTTGCAAATTAAATTGATACTTTCACTGACTTTGCACAGGGATAACTAAAGTAAGGCACTGTAAATAAGTAAGTAAAGTAAAAGTAAAGTAAAAGGCACTGTAAATACTTTAATTAGCCTTGTGAGAGGACAGGAGAATATATTTCAATCTTCATTATTTGACAGGAAGGGGGGGATAAAAAAGTTCACTCAAATAAGCATATAGTATAGAATATAGAACACACCAGGACAATACTGGCACTGTGTTTTGTCAGAACAGAACAATTTGAATGTGTACTTGGATGAATGTATCACAGAGACACACATTTATACCCACATTTTAATTTCAGACAGGATTCAACACACTTCTCTTAAAAATTCTATAAAAGCAAAAGCAGTCGTAAACTCGCAAGGCGAGGTGTCTACACCCAAATGTCTAGTGATGACGCACTTTAGAGATTTAAGTGAAACTTCTATTTGATTGTATTAAGAGGTTTTAGTTATTTCTGCATGACAATTACGTTAAGTATTAAATGTAACAACTATTAGTACATTCCTTTTTGCTAATACATGTTAAGGGGTTTGAAATAAGTTAATTAAAATGGCATTCAGCAGCTAAAAGAAAGGTCAGAATTTCTTAAAGCCCCTGGTTTAACAAATAAAAGTTATATATTTAAATTCCCAATATAACTTTTTGACAGAATGAGTTTCTCATAAATAAGGACATATACTTCATATATATTCCTTTAATCACCAAGTAATCTACAATTTCCTGCACTGTCAACTTCTCCTTTTCAGCAGTAGCCAGCACCTACTCATTATTAATTAAATATTTCACTGCTAATCATCATCATGGCTAGGCTTCGCAAACGAAGATTTGGGAAGGGCTCTACCCACGCTTGCTACAAGCGCGAATCAAGCATGGTTCTGATGCTCCAGCATGCAAGTGTTAGTTTGGACACACCTTTGAAGGCAGGTGTATGCCTTTGCCTCTTAACCTTTACTTGACCG
>JAWWES010000041.1:30366864-30426317 GCA_035583135.1 Lophotriccus pileatus
TAGAGTTGTCCTTCTCCTAGGATGGCTGCCAGAAGGCTGTGAGCCCATCCTGCCCATGGACACAATTTATATTATCTCCCTGTCTGGCATGGGAGACCCTACCAGAGGCATATGCCACCCCCAGCACAGCTTGCAACTTCATAATGGCGTACAGGCTTCTCCTCCACTGAAATGATTAGACAAGCCCCTCTCTCCCTGTTTCCCCACAGCCTCCCACATTCTAACCCAGGGACATTTCCTTGCCCTAAACATCCTTCCAAAACACTATAAATCCAAAACAAACCGTTCCTGGGCAGAAGCAGCAGGCAAGCAATGCCCACTACACCCCACCATCTTCACTGCTAATAGGAAGAGAGAAAACATATATACTGTTTTATATTTTGCACCTGCTTTCCCACTGAAAAAAGCATATGAATAGCAACAGTAAAAATTAAGCAGTTATATTTGCTATGAGAGGAAAATTGAGAAGACAGTTACCGTTTTGTCTACAAAGAATACTGAGTTTGAATCCCTTTTAGTAAAAAAAAAAAGTATTCAATAAAAATACATGAAATCCAGTTAGCTTTTAATTTCCTGATATTTTTGCAGTTTCCACTTCATGTATCAGAGTACCTAAACACACATCTTTATTCTGAGTGCTTAGTTTCACTTTGCTTTAAATATAGAACACAATATACAGGTGAATAATGAATGCTACTAAACACATATAGAAAAATTTCATTTTTAAGGCAGATGCTATCACTCAAATTCTCAAGTAAAAATGTTTTACTAGCATTTACTATCTGGTAAACTGAAATACAAAATATCAACAGTGCAAATGGAGGCACACGTATTTACCACCACAAACTATTGAGCTTTCGCTTGCATACTATGCTACGTACTATGTAAGCAAGTTGTACATAAAATAGAAGTCAAAAGATCATCACTCCCCAACTTGGACAAAGCTACAAGTTTTGAGCATCTACATTGGAACAGAAGAAAATGTTAATAAATATCAAATCCTCTCCATTTTATTACAGAAATCAAAACATATCAAATAAACTACAAGAAAAACTAAGTATACAGCAAAATTTGTCCTATGGAATGAGAAACAGAGGTTATACTTACCACAGACAAACCCATCCAGGCTGACAGCAAAAATACTTCTCCCTTTTAGCAGCTGAGGATGGGCACAACTGGCATTTACAAAGCTCTGGAAGCTGTTCTCTGACATCCACTGTGGTAGCCATTTTAACTGGCAGTCACACAAGAGACTTGATGTGTTGAAGTGCCTGAAAGAAAGCAGTTACACTCAAAGCCGGTTTTGTTTTTTCTATTTGTAATAAAGATCTGTATGAACACACATCAGTAACAAAATAAATTTTTAGGCTAAACACATGTATCACAAGAGAAAAGACACCAATACTGTTCAGCTCAGGTGTAGTGACACTGTCGTCATGACTCCTACAATCTACAAAACAGACATTTTATCCTGAACTCACATCTTCTACGACAAATGTGAATTCAGGTAAACAGGCATATTTGTACTGTCTCAGGTACTAAAGTACAGTCAGCAGTAGGACACATGGAATGGGCTCACAGCAGAACAGTCCAGAAGGCAGGCACTCTGGAAGTCAACATCTGAGACAGCTTCATTCTCTCATTTCCCTTTGAGTCAGAATTTATCTTGGTGAAGATATTTATAAAGGGGAGTGGGGAGACCGAGAATAGTAACTTGTTGAAATACATTGTGCAGAATTTGTTATCAGTTTACCTAACCTGTGGGAATATTTATACTCACAGAGTGAAAAAATAAAAAAGCAAAGAAATATTCTGGTAAGCATCTAGAATCAGGAGTTCAAGCAGGAACAGTTCTCATTTTTGGCTGAAAACTCATAATCACCTTTAAAAAACATATTAAAACCCCACATTCAGTAGTAAAATACCTCTCTTCAAATCTCATCTGTCCTTGAAAGAAAAGCGAAAATAATTTATAGATCCAGGGAGATATACAGCTTTCGAGATAAACGAAGACATAGTAATTCTAGACTTTTTTTTCTTGAAGAAAAGGAAGAGTAACTCTGTGCTCTTTTCTCACGCCATCACTGCATAAAAACCTAGGGATGTCAGCTCACCAATTTCCATTCAGATGAAACAGGTCATCTTTCACTGAAGTTCTAGAATCATTCTTGTTATTCTTATGAGCAGACAAACCACACATCTTTTGCTATCCTGATGAAGTAGGTAGGTATCTGTCATTATTTTCATATTTAATCTCATGAGGCCTAAGAATAAAATTACTAGATATGAAGTTATATGAAATATGAAGTGTTTAGAGTCTAGTATCTTAGAGCATCTTACACCTCCTGGAGCTGTGTTAGCCTATCTTTCCATCACATTTGATCACTCTTCAAATCATCTGTATCAATTCCTAAGTGTCCTATGCTTCCAATTCTCCTGTGCCAAACTAGCAACTGCCCTGAAGCTGGCTGAGCAAGTTCAGCAAACTAATCAAGGAACAAAACCAGATCCAACTCAAGGAAGAGGAAAGGCAAAAAATCCCTGGCTATGGGTAGAACCATGGCTGCTGTTTTCTAGAGCAGTTACAGCACAATATGGGTAACATTCAACTGAACTTCAAATAGACCAAATATTGTCCAGATACAAGAAAAAAATATTGTACAGTGTGAACAATCATACACTGGAACAACATGTGACATGGTGGAGTGCCCAGCACTGGAGGCTTTCAAGAGACAATTGGACATGGTTCTAGACAACCTCATCTAGTCGCCCTTTTCAAGGAAATGTTGAACCAGATGACCCTTTGAGGTATTTTCCAACCTGGGCTGTTCTCTGACTCTACGAAACATGCAAGGTTCTTTGCTACTTTCTCTACAGCACTCAACATAGAGTAATTCTGTAAGATGAGACAGAGAGCCAGCTCCTAATGATACTTGATAGGAGTCTGGAGAACACAAATTAAAAGCTCCAGATAGGCTTCAAGCAGTTTCTACTTGTGAGAGCAGCATCTTTTTATTATTCTTTAATTTGTTGACAGATTATCTACAGAGCAGTTAAGGGCAACAGGTTTGAGTAGAGAAGGTTGATAATAATAGATGAGACACAAGATACTTATGCAAGAGGAAGAATTAGCTGCACTTAAAACACAGGGAACAGTGACAGTGTTGTTCCACATCGACCAACAGAAAAAAATGGTAAAAGGACAAAAAGAAAATCCTCACTAGAAGAATACGTTTTTCCCAGTGACCGCTTCACGACTTCTCTGAAGACCTGTCCCTTTGCTACTCCAGGACAGAAGGACCCAATTACAAGCACTGACAACCAGGTCTTTACAAAAGAATTACAGAGCTGTATTTCACTGGTCCAGTAAGCTTTAGCTCAGTGATAGCACTGCTGATCTTATAGCATATTACATCAAAGTCTTCCTTATTTAAAACCCATCAGAGATCAGTCAATTTAAAATAAGGACTTTATAGACACCAAATGTAGCAGAAAACAAATGCCTCCTATCCTACACTCTCTCACTTAAATATACCCATCATATAAAAAATAAAAGAACCTAGAACACTGACAAACTTTTTATGTGACTTCAGACAGATTACGGCATGAGTTTATCACTGCATTAGGTGACATCTTATGAGGCTTTTATTTATATATTTATCAATATATAAACATTTAATAGAGGTGATGCCTTTTGACAGAAACTTACAATTCTTTGAGTTTCTTCATTTGTGAAAATGCATTTCCTTGAACTGACATAATTGCATTGTTACTTAGATCTCTAGGAAAACAAAAGAAAAATAACATTAGAGGAAAGCAGTAATTTATTAAACTGAATATATTTAAGACTCAAGGAATAGTTTGCTATTTTAGTGATATACAAAGGATCCTCAAGCTCAAAAGTGAACAAGACACAATTAAGGAGTTTTATAGCATGCTTAATACATACCACTTATTGCATTAATTTCAAAATACTCAGCATAACTCTAAAACTGAAGAACCTTCTAAAGATCACAGTAGCAACCATGGTAAGTGCATTTCATCCAAAGTCACAAGTAAAGCTTGTTAGTCCCACTTATATTTCAATTAGTGTCAAAATTAATTTTTTCCACTTTTGGGTTAAATGTCAATTTCTACTACTTACAAGTGTTCAAGTGCATCCAAACCAGAAAATGCTTTCTTTGTAATGGATCTAATCCTGTTTCCTTGGAGCATCCTGAAAAATTTAAGCACATAATGCAAAGAAGATAAAATTAAATCACGATTATTTTTGAGCTGAATAATTGCTTTTTTGGCATTCATTTCCAAACCGTGACTAATATTCACTATTCAGCCTTCTCCAATGCAGAAAAATGTCTCATATGTAAAAGACATTAATTTATTCCCCTTGAATAAATATCTAGTTTTTGCAATAATTTTAGAAGACATTTAAGATGTACATTTAAGTGACATAGATTATTCTAAATATATACACATAAACATCTTTTTATTTCATAGATCTGCATTTGAAAATCTCAATGCAATGAAGCCACTTCCATTAGATGCTGCATTACTTTATCGAAGACTATCTCTGTCACTATGCCTTTGTCATAGGATACACTTATTATTTTGTATTATGGGAAAGCCTCATTCTTTGACAAATATTTCCAGAAGCAGTAATAATAATTAAAATATTTCAGATTAGTTTTACTTGAAAAATTTGGAATTTCTTTTATAGAAAAGGAACATCTTATATAGAACAAAATGGTAAGGGAGAAAAAAAATCATCTCAGCTATGGACAAGATAACACCATTAAGTGTTGGGCTTGTCCCCTGAAACACACACAGTCTATGCTAATTCTTTTAAGGAATGATGATATACAAATATTGTAGCAATACTCACAGCTTCCTAAGTTTATCTAAGCCAGAGAAAGCACCATTCATATCTTCAATAGTCCAGGATATTTCATTGTTTTTCAGATCCCTGTTTAAAAGGGATGGGGAAATCAAACCACAAAAGTTATTAAAAAGAACAAGGTATATAATTCTTTGACAGCACATTTTATTTAAAAAAAAAAATGTGAGCAAACCCCTGAAAGTAAAGTGTTAGCATCCTTTTCAAAACCTAAAGGAAAAGGCAATCATTTTGCTCATCTGGCCAACAGATGGGTCAATTGTATGCAATGGGACGATTTTAATGAAGCAGAATATATTTAGGTTAGTTTACTTTGTTCTTCCCCTTCCTTTCAGAAATGCTATTTCAAAACATGCTCAAATGCTTAGAGCAATTTTCCAGTCAAGACAAGCGTCAGCATCCATAGTTCCGACAGTTCCGAGTTTTTTTTTCTTATTTGTACTATGAAGAACAATGTTGATCCAGTTAAGACAGCTATGATCCAGATCCCTGAAGCGGTGGATAGCAGTGCTGCTCACTGCCTTCAAATGGAGACATCCCTTTCCCATAATAATGCTACTGAAAATTCATATAATAATTACCACCATCCATTGTGCACAGCCTTAACAAAAGATGAACTTCTCCCTTTCCCAACTATTCTGAAAAGAAATCTTACTGTAAGAAAAACATATGCTGATAAGGGGAAGGTAACAAAAGTTTCTTGCATACTTCACAAGGAAAAGAACTAACCTATAAACACTGAGGGTTGTTTTTAATGTTACAAATTGAGTCTGTCAACTTACAAAATCTGTAGACTGGAAAGTCCCCTGAAGGCACAATCAGCAATGTAATTTACTTTGTTGTTTCCAATGTATAGTCCAACCAGCACGCTTAAACCAATGAAGCTTGAATCATCTAACCTTGCTAACTGATTGTATGTCAAATCTCTGCAAATTTAAAGGGGGGAAAAGTATTTTAATGTTCATGCTGCAGTGCTTATTTAACTCAAATCAACCCAGGTGAATTTTTGGGGAAGCACATTTTTCCCCCTTACAGTTATCACAAAACCTACTACACCATTTTTGACCACACAGCTTATGCATTGTTTTGAACAATTCACAAATTACTGCAGAATGAATTTCTTTCATTTGAAAATGTCTGTTACAGCTTCCGTACAACTCCCACGGTGAAATAAAGCAGTCACAGTTGACTTCAACTTCTTTCAACAAAATATAACTCTCTCATACAGAAAAGTCGTTGTCATCTTGGAAACTTTGTTATGAAAAATTCACAGATCAGTGGTAAGAAGTTCATGCTTTGGCATGTACCTGGCTTTCAAAATCGGAATAGAATAAAGCTACTCACAGCTCACTGAGTTTTTGGCAAAATTCCCAGGCATCAGGACTGATCCTGCTGATGGCATTTTGACTGAGATGGAGTTGCTGCAGCATCAGCAGGCCATAAAGCCAGCCTTTGGTTACCTCTGTTAAGTTGTTATGGTCCAGCTGTCTACAAACACACACAGACAAGAGACATAAGGTTCAGAAACTCAGCAGCAGGCATGCTTTGACACAGGTCCACATCTGACTTCATGACACTGGCTAGATAGCTACAGCCTCTATTTACATCTAGAATTGTACATATGCGTTCAGAATATGCTGCCCTACACAATGACTACTGACTGCTTACTGCTTTTCAAATCACACCAGAACAATTTAATTCAAAGACACCCCTAAATTTTGCCACGCAATTCTATTAATTTAGTGCAATTCTACTTACTATGTTAGCAGCAGAACCTCCCAGCTGAAGTTTGATACTTACAAGACTTCCATGTTGGTCAATCCCCAGAAAGCACCATCCATGAGCCTCGTAACTCCATTTCTCTGCAGCTTTAATGATTTCAAAGCTGGAAGTCCTTGGAAAGTAAGCCCATCTATTTTTTTAATTTTGTTGCGATTCAGCTCCCTGCATCAATAAAATTTACAGTTACAGCAGAGTAATTTTACCTGCAAGCCAAGAACCTTTCTTCCCTCTCTAGAAAAAAAACTTATTTACATGCTTTTCTTGCACATAAAACACAGACAAGAAGTAATAAAAATCAAATATTTTATTGTAATGTCATGGTTAAGCCTGTTCACAAATTCAAAAGTGAAATCAAGTTTCTGGTGTTTATCCAGCAATAGAGCTGTTAAGGTTAGCTTGTAATTGCAACCAATAATCAGTCAGAAATAAACACTTAACATTTTAGTTGTGATAACTAGGCAAAAATTAATACCATGGGTGACCCCTCTCTTTCTTTATCTTCAGCCAAGCACTCATTATACATTTCTCCCTCCTTCTCCACAACCAGTTACACAAAAACACCTTCCCTCTTTCTCAAGTGGTCTTGGCACTCACCCTTCTGCCACTACACACAGCCTTTGCAGGTCAGAAGCTGGGACTGATGTGTATCCTGTGAGGGAGTGATAGGGCTTAACTAGCTGGAGGGCAAGCTGCAGTGACAAAAGTACTCTATATTTTTCTATTTTCCTGCTGGTCCTTCTTAACTCCAAACCCCACACCAACCCCAAGCAGCTTTCTGACTTATGTGAAAAGTGAAGTCTATCCTCATGCAGGCACAAAGAACAGTGGTAACTATTTTTGTAACAGGAAATTGTAAAATAGCCATAATTTGCTAAATTAATAGTTTATTTATTAGTAACAACTGATATACAGTATAAAGGATTAGAGACAGTACTAAGAAAAGGCCCTTGTGGAGACGAGTTATCATCTGCTCCTTCAGAAAAGTCTTAGATCTATCAAATCAAGAAGAATCCTCTCCTTCCAAAACTTATTTTCCGAGGCCTAAATAATTCTCTCCCCATAGTTATATCACCATTATTTTCCAGAGTCTCAGCTCTCCTTTATAGAAAGATTTCAGCTCTCCTTTATGGAAGCCTGATAAAAAAACCACCTGGTAACTGAGACCTGATAGAGAACCCTACTCCTCCTCTTGTGTTTAAATATGAGTAAGCAGTGAAGAACATTGAGTAAGAACAGCCTTCATTTCTTTCACACTCCCCTCTGAATACTTCTTTCAGGTGATAACACAATATTTTAGCCTTCATTGCAGATAGCTGCCTAACATAACTAGGTCAGCATACCAATTGTGAACGAGCGGAACATTTTTAGGCAAGAATATCACCAACATCCAAAATTTCAGTTGAATCCGAAGATCAGAAAGTCTACCAAGATCATAACAAAGCCTGAGCTTTGCAGGACTCTTCTCATATTCTTCTATTGAGGCTTAAGTAAAACTCTTCCTGCACTTGTATACAGATGAGACATTGTTTCCAGATGTGTCAAGCATCCTAACACTTCAGTGTTCTTACAACCTTTCATGTTCAAAGTTAACCTAAGAGAATTTGTAATTTTTAACTCTTGACTATCTGATACGGAAATTAATTACCCAGTATTTGCAAGGTGTAGCCCATCTTCTTGTCCATTTCCTGGACACTCTGTAAGTTTTTCAATTAAAAAAAAATTCCCCAGTCTCTTTCATATTAAGTAACTTTATTAAATAACTTTATTATTCATTTGGTAAAACATTTATAGACAGCATTGTATCAATGAAGCTGAAGGTCTATTTACTCATGCATATTGCTTATAGTCATACCTTCTGAAAGCAAATGGATTTCCTTCATTTCACCATGAAAGCACAAAAGTAAATGACTGCTGCAGTGAACTATAAAAGTTTACTTCACTTACTATTTTCCCAATGCTTTTTTACAGGCATATTGCTATTACCCCTTCTCTAGCCTTTTTTTTTTTTCTTTTAATAGGCAAACAATTTTAAACACAAAGACTATTCACATCTCACCAACATATAAGACTAGTTTTGTTCACTACAATGCTGCAGTTAGTAAGGGTTGTAGTAATGTTTTTTGTATGTCTCACTCTGCCTCTGGTTTAATTAAAGGCTAAAGTTCAAGTACTGCCAGTGCTTTGGAAAACCTGAAAACAATTAGTCAATTGTAGCTTGCACTTACAGGTGCTGCAGATGGGTGAGTTTAAACATCTTTTGAGGGATTGCTGAAATTCTGTTCCTGTTCAGTTTCAGTACTTGAAGTGTGGTAGACAAGTTGTCAAAGGTACCAGGCTCCATGGAGGTTATTCGATTATTGTTAATATACCTGTTGAAACAATGTCTAGAAGTTATTTAATTATTAAAGTTATTTAATAAAGTCTTAATACCAAGTAGTCAAACACAAAGCTCTTGAGGTGCTTACTCATTTATAAATGGAATTTTGTTTATCAAAATTATTAGAACTCGACAGCTTGTTCTATAGTCAGATACTATTTCACCACCAACATTTTACTCTAGTCTGCAAGAGTGTGATAGTAGAGGAAGATAATATGTTGCAATACCATTATTCTCAGTCAGTATAGCTCTGGCATTGCAATATTCCTGAGAAAGATTCACATAAAGTCTATCAAATTCCATGTAACTTCAAACTAGCTTATCCATGGAGAACTTGAATTAATTTTGTTACATAATTATTTCTCTCAAGATACAGCTATTTGTTTCATCTCAGGATAATGGCCTTAGCTTTTTTTATGAATTAAAACACCTCATTGTAACAACTCACATATTCAAGTTAGCAGCTAATATTAAGCTGAACAGGTGAAGATAGCAACATTTAATGTCTGTCTAATTAAAAGAAGATTTTAGTACCTTAACAAACAGCTGCCAATCTAAGTTTTCAAACAAGTTTTTTGAAAGTAACCTGAAACAAAAATAATACTAAGTTTTACTTACAGATACTTGAGCTGTAATGATGGAAATGATGACATTTTTAGCTCCGATATGTTGTTGTTGCTCAAGTCCAAAGTTTCTAGGCTCTGAAATGGCTTCAGATGTTCAGAGAAAACATTGGCAATCTTGTTACTGGTCCTGAAATTTAAGGGCAGTAGGCAAAAAATTATCATTTCCAGAGTAAACACGTTAACTACACAACCCTGACAAGAGTTATTTCTTAATTCCCCTACTTGAAAATAATTTCTCATTATAGAAACTAATAAACTATGTTCTCTATACATAACAGTAATTTTTATCCATCTAAAATCACAAATTGGAATACTCTAAATAAGTGTTCATTAATATTTCTTAAAACATAATCCCAGTGTGGGAGGTGAGAGAAATTACCCTAGGGCAAACCCATGACACCCAGTAAACAACAAAACAACAAAAAAATTGCAATATAATCCAATGACTGCAATTCATTGCTTTTAAAACAAAATGTAAAACTCTATAATCATCTGTTTCTGAACAGTAGAAATACTTGGTATTTGCATGGAACAGTACATCACAGTACTGTAATGAAATTAATTTACAGTTGTTTTCTATTTTAAGCAAATTAATATCACAGGAGCTAGACACAGTGCTTTGGGTTTTTTGAAAACTCCCTTGGCATGGAAGTCAAGACTGAATTTCCAGAAAAAAAGCAGAGCTAGAATAGAAAAGATGGATGACAGCGCACCCCTTCTGAAAAACATTCTATAATTGTGCAATTAGACCTAGTATTTCATCCCATAGATTTTTCTAGCAAGTTGGCAAAGAACAAAATTTCTACTTATTAGAACTTATTACAGGGGTTATGGACTTCATGTCTGGTCAAACTTCAGCTAAGCATCACACCCAATTCAACAACAAGAAGTCTGGAACTGTTTAAAGACATGGGTATCCTAGTCTGCTATAAGTAACCTCCCTTCTTTCACTTCCAATGGCATGTGCTTTTTCCAGCGATCATATTTCCTGTTCATACCCAGAAATCTACCAGTTTTTCCATCTCAGGTGCATGTACAGATTCATACACACATATCAGCAACGTTAACGGTTATTTTTGGGGAGCTAACAGCACACAGGTGAAGGCAGATCATGATCAATTAAATAAATGTTACCTGAAATGACCCTTGTTACCTTTTGAAGTTCAAGTCAGTTTTAGCTGTGGTACATCCTGTACCTTGTACAATAAACTATCAAAATTCCAAAGCTTCCCCAGCTCTTAGAGATTGTAGGCAAAAGTTCTTTCAGTAAAACTATCAACAAGAACATTGATTCTGGGATGTGTTTGCCTTTATTGGAAATACTTGCTCTTGATCAAACAGTAAGCCACACATTAGGGTAACATGGACAACCCTCATGTATTCCAAGGGTGTGGGGGGACTACTGCTCAAGATAAAAAAGTCTTAACTCAGAAACTGAACCAGAGGTTAGATTAATGGGCCTTCTGACCACATGTGGGAATCGGTAAGTGATCTTGCAGCCCCTCCAATGCTGAGCTTGTATCATGTTTCATTCCTCAGGCTGTCTGCAGAGGTACACTGTATTTTTTAACTCTTAGCTGAAAGTATTTATAATAAATGGAAACAAATTACTTTAATAAAAACCAACAAACACCATCACCATGTGTCAGTTCCACTGCCCAAATAAGACTGTGAGTTAGATAACAGGTCACAGAGCCTTGCCTTTATGCATTAGTTTGTTTATAAGGTAATTACTATCAAGGTATTAAAACTGCCAATTACTTGAGTGACGAATAAAATTTTCCTTGCAGTAAAAGTGTGCTCCAGCAGAAGCCAGCAATTTCCTGAACTGCACGCCTCCTAAATAGCAGTGTGAAAGTGTTCAGTTATAAGACGGCTTGCACAGTGCTGTCTTTGTGTCAGCACTGCTCCATAAAACAGAAATTCCTCACAACTGGCAGGATAATAGCTCCTGTATTACAAAGTTTAGTTGGACCTAATGTAACCGAATAAAACTCTTACACAATCTTCAGATTAGCACTTACACTAACTGGCAAATTACCTGACAGAGACCAGGTTACAAGAAAAGCAACCAAACAAAAAACCCCTGCCTCTTTGTTTCAGGGAACGTTTTTCTTTATCAGAGACGGTAAGGCCATATTGTGGAGAGAAAAGTGACTTCTGTTCATTGAAATTGCACTACGCATTGAAGCCCTAGTCCATCTCACAACAAAAAACAAACCAGCTCTCACTGCACCTTCCTGCTTACTCATATTTGTAGAATTTACTCAATTACAAAATAGCTCAATGGTTCACTCCCTATTGCTCCAACAGCCTCGTCCAGTTTCTCTTCAAAAAAATTTAAGTGTGATAATTCACACCTGGAAAGAGGTTACTCAGCAACAAAAACATCCAAGTAGTTCTACTTTAAGGCCCAACTTTACTTAAAATGGAAATCTTCAACTCTAATATGATTTTTCTTCATAATCATCACTTAAGCAAATCGAATAAAAACAACATATCATCTTCCTCATAACTGCCAAATCACCATTATCATTAGTCAAGAGGGAGATGTTTGAAAACACAAGCCTATCTAAGTGTCAAGATAGCAAGAAACAGTATGTTAGCACAATGACATAACAGCTTGGTCACTGAGAGGAGGTTGGGGGGAAGAAACCCCCCCCAAAAAAAACCTTTCCAGAGAAATGCTATTATTGCTGTGCTCAGACAAAAGGAACTGCACACACCCGACTGGCTTCCTTTCACAGACATTAAGGGGAAATCAGAGGAACAGAGATCCTCTGCAACAAGAGAACCAGCACATCAAATTCTCTCAGAAGCAGACCTGCAGCAATTTGATAACTATTTCTTCGTGTGCAAGGAACAGCAACATGCTGCAGCTTCCTTTCAACTTCTCCTGTTACAGCTAAAACAGCAGGAGCACCAAGCAATGCAGACAAACCCACCAAAAATATCTGCATGAATCTGAACATGCCTTTTGCTATTTGAGTACCTATACCCTGACTTGGTGCAAAAAAACCCACAAGCCAATAACCCATGAGTGCATACAGCCTGATTTAATTACTTTTACATAAGCCTGTGTGAATACCAGCCTTAGACAGAATATCAGTTTTTCATTACGGGAATAAGAAACCTTAGCTTTGCGTCTCAGTATTCATAACTTTAAGCACACCACTAGGCCAAAACATCTATAAGAGCCCTATCAATCACAATCTCAAGATTCATTCTACATAAACAACAGCTTCAACGTATCTGACATATTGACTTGTACTTTCCTTGCCTGTGGGGAAATACAAAGCAGGACAGAAACTTCTGTAACTATTTTGTTGAGGATCTAGTTAGCACCTTTTAGATATAAAAGTTCTTAAGTGCCGAAAAAAACCCCAGGTTTTTAAGATCTGAGATAGTACGACTGGATATCTCTTGATAAAGGTTGTCAGTATATAATGTTTTCTACCTAAAAGAAATACTATTTAACTTTCATAGCTCTGATCCTGTAACATCGAAAACCCAAGTCATGAACAGATCAGGACCCCATGTCCTATCTTTTGGTCCTATTTGAAATCTCAGAATAAAAATAACACTCTTTCACTTCCACCTCCAGCACAACTCTTTCTTCCAGATAGATCCTGGTCTGCTGTGCTTTGAAAACCTCTTAGTAGTATTATCCTGACAAGGAGAATGTGTAGGAGCCTTGAGGTGGAGCAACCTGGAAAAAAACAAGTTGTCTAGAAAGACAATTTTGGAGAACTGTGTTTGTGCAGGCTGTTCTTCAAAACTGCAAGATGTAAAACAAGTGTTTTAACATCTATGTGATTCTGGACTGATACAGTACCTCCTGTCCCTCAACTAAGCTTTGAGAGGCAGGATATATTGAATATGAATCACAAACAAATGAAATCACAGTAGTCTCTTGCTGGAGACTGAGGCTAGGTAAGAGAAAAAAAGCACTCTGCTAGAGCTAGATGTATCTTTCTGAGCTGTGCTGAAGCCAACACACTGGGGTTCACAGATGTTTAGTTTGACCATTTTGTGTTTGCATGGCTTCCAGAAGAGAGCAGGTTTGGAGGCAGCCTTATCAGAGCACGAGCAAAGGAGATTTGACTGTCCACATCTGAGAATGTTCCCAGTGGTCTCCATTCCATGCCATCACAACTCACAGCCTCCCTTTAAAGATTTGTGTTGTTTCATCTGTTCTTTCCTCCACTCACCCACTGACATCACATCCCTCCTGGCATATCATCTATTGTTTCTTGTACTACCACTTCTGCCCCCCCAAACTCCAAACTCCTGTAAGAAAACAATGATGTCAACACACTGAGCAGAAGCAAATTTAAGAAAAAAAGATTAAAAGAAAAAGGTACTAAAGGGGAAAGATCAAGACTGTAATTGAAAGTGTTCGAATATATATGCTTTGTGGTTTTTAGTATAAGACTGAACAACTTTGAGGAGCACATACCAGAAGACTCTCAGTCTTCCGAATAAAGAGCAAAAGGTTCTTTTTTTCTTCAATTTCTTCATTTGACTACTAAAATCAGCCAGATTGTAAAATCAAAAAGCCCCTGATATCACAGAATATTCAGAATTGGAAGGGACTCACAAGGATTGCTGAGTCCAAATCTTAAATGAATGACCTATACAGGGGATTGAACTCAACCTTGGCGTTATTAGCACCAAGTTTTAACCAACTGAGGTTATCTCGAATATCTAATAAGACTACATGCTCATCTTACCATTAAGACACTTAACCACACAGAACTAAGAAAATCTGGTGGGTTTGTTTTTGCTTTGTTTTTTTTGTTTTGTTTTGGTTTTTTTTTAATTTTGCAACTGTTAGACATAGAAATATTTTAAGTGATACTGTTTTTCTCCAAGATAAAGCTGCCAAAAATGAAGCCAGAATTCTGGCTCACTTCCAGTTCTACTGGTAGGTCTACAAGTCTGATGTGTCTTTCACACACAAGCTCCTTGCATTCCTTGAGGCAAGCAGTTGTCCTTCCTCTTGAAGTTCTCCTTCATTTCATGATCCATACTTCCAGTTGTTCTTCCGATGCAAATGTCAGCAAGTCTCTGGTTTTATATTTTGCGGGTTTTATGGTATACGGGTATAAAGCAGAAAATGAAAACTTAGAACTCTGTAGGCTATTGATACCCTGTCCAAAACTTGAAACCAAAGTTTTATTGATTTTCAAATCAAACAAACTGGCAAAAAAAGGAAAGAGAAAGATGCAGACTAAAACAACTCTGTGACTGGAGATGTTTCCATCATCAAAAGTAAGACAGAGGCAAATCCAAACTTCCAAATGCATGACAGTTCTATAGCAATTCTCTTCTGATTCCACCGTACCAACATGAACCTAATAAAGCTTTCCTTCTGAACTCTCTTAGTACCTTGAATTCTGTTTCCCATTCAGTTTTCTGGCTTTTCCAAAATAATCACAATGACCTTAGCATGTGATAGGCAACTGAATGTGAAAGTTCATCCCTTTATTTTAACAACTGCAAACAAAAGCAATGCAGGCATAACTATTTTGGCATGAACTGAAAACAGGAATAGCCTATTGCAAATTTGTTGTTCTCTGTGACTATTAGTTAATGCCTAAATCTTGGAAAATTTTAAGTATGACCTAGGTTAAACCCAGAATAGTGTCCTCCAGTATAAATCACCTTTCTAATCTGCTGTATAGAGTTGCTAAGTAAACACACCTACACTTTATGGCTACAGAGCCAACCTCCCTTTTGGAGGATGCAGATCAAAGTCTAGGCACTTTAGACTGCACACTCGTCTAGATCTATCCCCTAACCTCAACTGTTAATACAAGTTGAGGAATGTTCTCCTATCCACTTCTCTTTCACTCAAGGCACAAGTCATTTCACTGCTTTACTGCAATCACCACATACCAGTTCTCTAAAATATAATCCAAATACTTATGCCTAATCTCTTATCTTCATTCTAAATTCCTGTATTTTCCATACTATCTGCCATACAACTTGTACCTCCTTCTTGGTAAAATTCCTACCATTCCTCCATTTTGTCACACCAGAACAGTGTTCTCTATTTTTCTGGTCCTTTATTAATTTTTTTAATTCATCATTTTCTTTTAATACTGTGATCAGAAAATCATGACAGATTTTCCCACTGCAAATAGCTCATAAAATTTGCATTCTTTTCCATTTTTATTGCAAAAGCATTCATCTAGACTCTCACTACTTTATATTTTTGCTACAACAAACTCTGGGTTTCTACATACTTCTTCCCTTTCCCATCATTCGGCCTAAATTGCTGCCATAAAAATCGACTTTCCATGTCTGAAAGCCTGACTACGACTGGTTCCTTTTCAAATTCTTTCATTTACTTCCTCTTAAGTCTCCACACCAAATGTCAAAGACTGCAAGAACTAATTCCAGTAAGTTTCTTCGCTCTAGCTTTTTGCTCTCAACTTCAGCCCAAGTCACACATGGTTTACCACCACTCTCATTTTTGGGACATTCTCCAAGAAGCCTTTTGCCTGAAGCCTAGTCTGGCATTCCTCTATCCTTTCTTTCAATCCTTCTTCAAAACAAACTCTTCCAGGCAGCATCCAAATCTTAATACTTCCCATAATAAAGTGGCAGCTGAAGAGATGACAAGGATGTAAAATATTTGACCAACGTTTTCTTAATATTGGGAGCCAGACTTCAGTTTAGTATGCTAGCTTTATAAACACACAATACCACTTTCTCTGGCAAGCACAGAAGGGAAAGGCATCCACTTCTACTGAATGTAAGCTTTCATTTTCAGGAGTTTCATCTAAACATCTTCCTTGTGACTGCAGTTTTCTAAATGCAGAGTGAGACGATGTTCTCCTGGATTTTACACACAGCTTCCACTCCCAGACTGCTGAGAGATGACAAAGAGGCAGACTTCTTATACCTACCCCTATTACAAATAACCTTACACACATGGACTGTGAAAAAAACTTCTGTCTTCACAGTGCAAACTATTACTCTTATTTCCAAATTGCCAGCTAAGACAAATGCATAATAGATTTTGCACATTTGCCTCAATTAATCAAATTGTACTTCTCAAAATGACTACCTACAATGAGGCCTGACCTACAATGCTCATTATCACATAACATACATAAATGTACTTTTCCACATTTTAAACAGAAATGAACATACAATACTAAAAAAAAAAAAATCCCTTCTAAATAGAATAAGGGATTAATTTCCAATTTTCTCCAAAAACTATGTTTGTACATAAAGTCAGATAAGTAATCCAATTAATTTTGTAGTAGCTGATCAGAAAGCTACATGTAAAGTTGAAACAGTTTTGCTTACTACTTGTGACCCCTGTAGTCACCTAGGACCAGCTACTTTACAGTACTTTTGTCCTATTTTTATCTCCTAACCTATTTTTTTTGTTAATACTTTTTGTTCATTTACCTTTTTAAACATCCAGGACACAAGACATGTCTTCAGATGATGAATTTAAGCTCAGCACATATCTACAGAAAGACATTGCAAACCAAAGGCTGTGGAAAACCTCCAGCAAAGGGGCTCATGCATTCAGTCCATCACTTAACAAACATGTGGACACATTTCAAGAAACTGCCTCAATTTTGGCAGCACTTTTCACTATCTCAAAACTCAAAAGTGAATGGCCACTGCTTTAAAGGCTTCCTGCACAGACGAGGTTAGAGGGTTTCCTCAGCAAAACCTCTACCATGTTGCATATTCTCTAATTCTCTTATGAACACAAGATTCCACATTCTGAAAAAAA
Organism: Lophotriccus pileatus; assembly: GCA_035583135.1. Taxonomy (NCBI): domain Eukaryota; kingdom Metazoa; phylum Chordata; class Aves; order Passeriformes; family Tyrannidae; genus Lophotriccus; species Lophotriccus pileatus. Next base: position 30,384,309 of record JAWWES010000041.1, read on the forward strand.
AGTGAAGTAGAAACTTAAAGAAACCACACATTAATGTAGAACTTGAAAAACATTCCTGAACTGTGAATCACCCATGCTCCCTTTAACTTCCGCACCATGAATTTTGCATTTTCCAGTCTGGCTTTACTAAGACCAAATATTTGTTTGTATTCCAGACTAACATGGTCAGTCTTTACAACATAAGCCACAAGGGTATTTTCATTTAAATCACCTGCACCATATATACTAGTGCCTTTAAATATTTTCTATTCAATAAAATCTAAAATCCCAAGTTTATTTAAAACACTGCATTGCTGAAAACTAGTCTAACACTGGAATTTCACTATGTGCACTATAGACTTGGCTATGTACAGCTTATCTAGTCTCTACAGATAGCAAGATGACTACTACACAACATATCCTGGACATGGGTAATAAGGAATATGTCTTTTTAATATTAGTTCTACAAATACATTTTGATTAGAACAATAAAATCTAGTTAGAAAGTCAGGATACTTTAATACTCAAAGCTTTTCTGTCTCTTCAAAGTCACTTCTGCCTTCCATTTTCCACAGTACTCACAGATACAGTGCACTGATGATGTTGGATGGAGTATACAATTACATATTTTTAAAAATTCTGCAAGTAGCATGAGTTTCTTATTTAAACCATATCCTTGAACAAACTTCAAATAGCATCACAGCATTTGCAAATCAATATCTTTCTTCTTTACAAAGCACCAATAACACTAAAAGTAGGTAACATTTTCAAAAGAGCTTTAAAGTAAAACCCCTACGCAAATGGTAGTTGTTAGTGAAACACCAAGCAGGACCTCTATACAAGGCTATTTTATTTATATTACTTGGTTTCTATCAATTTCTGGATTCAACCTAGGTACAAAACTATAACTGTGATAGACCTAAAATGCAATAGTGTTTTTTTTTTTCTCCTGTATCTACATCACCAATTCAGGCCAATTTTCAGGATAAACAGGAAACTGATATATCTTGGATAAGGAATCTCATTAGAATGGAAACCAAATTCAGAACCTTTGCTTGTTCTCCTGCAATGAGGGCATTAGTGCCCATTTTTTATACCTGACACAAAAACAATCCACCTATCTTGCAACAGTAAAAAGTAAATTGTTTTTCTTCCAGAAATGAAGAATTTTCTACTACAATCATTTAAAGTAATTCCACATTAATTTAACTGGTTTTATATGCACTTCAGGAATACAAATTAGAAAACATCTAACATTTTTCTTCTAGGGATAGATAAATACTATCTATCTACACTACTCTGTGTGGTGTCTGCACATTCTGTATCTGTGGTAATCAGTTGTTAAATCCAGTACTCTCCCCAAAAGCTTATGTTGTCCATCACTTAGTGGACCTGGTCTTCTGGCTAGAGCTACTGTGCTGACCGGAGAGTGGACTATCTCCGGCAAATAGCTGAGTTTCCCTCTTTCTGCCTTAATATACTGCTCTCTTCCTGCCTTCTCTCACAGAAAGTATACAAAAGGGCTCAGTGGCTGAGCAAAAAGAACACCCTGCAATTTCATTTTCAAATAATTGACTTAAATGGTCAAACATGCTGCTTGTAACATCACCATAAGACACACATGCTCAAGTAAATTGGCTAGACACTTAAAAAAAATAAATCTAAATTTAGACACCTAAAAGTTACTCTAAAATCTAGATGGGATTCAGTAGAAAAGTTATCTGAACTATCTCAGGGAAGAAAAATCACTTCAGAGAAAGCCTTTTCTTCTCCATTTATCCTTAAGACTATCTACAGTTAGTAATTCATACTTTCAAGAAATTAGGGTAGGGAACATGAATCCTACTATTTGCTCTCTCTGGGACAGATTGTACCTGTTCATGTCAGGCAGGCCAACACAACTCCACAACATAAGGCCTCCCGACCAGATATAGCCCAAAGTACCAGCCATACAGCTCACAGGAGTTGCAAGATTCCCAGGAGGCTCACAAGCTCTCCTATTCCACATGATAAGATACATACTCATCACATGAATAAAATCATAGATGCGTCTCCAACCACATAATGAGAGCGTGCCTGAATATGCATGTATACTTCCTCACACTGACATAAGGTCTTCCCAGGGTGGTGGTGGGCTCAACTGGCATCCGTAAAAACAAAATACTGGCATTGTTTTTTCATGTCACAGACAACTGGGACCATGAGACTGGGAACATCTGCTGCTCTGGATATGTTTACCCTGAATAATTCATTAGTATGTAAATATCTCCATTAGATATATATGAATTAGATAGGTAGAAATGAGGTAGCTCCAAAAATGGAAACTACACTAACATGATAATCCACCCATGCTTGTTTATACTGCTCCAAGAATTTAGATATACTCAGCTGTGTGGAGATACCCACACTATTATGCAGACATACCAATACCATAATTTCCTCTGCAGGGCAAGAAAATTCTTGCAGAACAGGTAAAATTTTAACACTCCCCAGCTGAGTGACAATTATAGAGAAGTAAAAAAAAACTCTTGCCAGAGAGCTTCTTCAACAATAAAGATTCTGGCAAGAAAAGAGGACACCACTTCCACAGCATTCCTTGAAGACTTCTAGGAAAAAAACAACTGGCTTTTCAACTGACAGTAGTGAACCAACATATACATATCTCATAAGAATTGTAATCAAATCAAGTTTCAGAAGACTAGCACCCTCTTTTCTGCTATTATTTGAAAGTCAGAACAAAGATGCAACAAGGAAACAGTGGTTTGCTTTGGAAAGGCTCCACAAGCTCCTTTCACATAGAAGTTTAAAATCCTGGAGAAAGTCATTAGCTGTTTCTTTGAGGAGTGGTTCTGAAAATTATATTCTAATTGTTCCATATGTGTTCTCTTCGCATGACTTAGATAAATTAACTCGGCTTGATTCAACCCCCTTCAAATAACATCCACCACAGAAAAAAATAAATGAACATATTTTTTCACTTACAAAAAAAAAAGTATCATTATATTGAATATTTGTCCATCTATGCTACATATATTACATATATTTTTATGCCAGACAGCTGTTGTATGTTTATTCCTCTTTATTTACATCATTTTCTGTAAAATGAGATTTAATATTTTTACATAACATCCAACCAGTGAGAAAAGGAGGCTCATGGGAGATCTTATTACTCTCCACAACTACCTGAAAGGAGGTTGTAGAAGGTGGGGGTTGGTCTCTGAAGTAACAAGTAATAGGACAGGAGGCCTCAAGTTGTGCCAGGGGAGGCACATTATTGAGATTAAAATTAGGAAAAATTTTATCATGGTAAGGGTTGTCAAGCATTGTAACAGGCTGCATATGGAAGGGGTTAAGTCACCGTCCTGGGAGGCATTTAAAAGATGTGCAGATGTGGCATTTACGGACATGGTTTAGTGGTGGACTTGGCAGCGCTGGCTTAATAGTAGGACTAGATGATTTTAAAGATCTTTTTCAACTGAAAAGATTCTGTGATTCTACTCCATGTTTTAAAAAAAACCTTCGCAAAACAAACAAAATGTTTTATTTTTGAACAATACCAGTCTAATTTTATGTTTTATGTTCATCTGATATGGAACAAACCATTATCTTAACTCCTGTACACACTGACATTCGTAAGTTAACATAAAATATTTAAACACTTAATTTCTACCATATTAATCTCAGGGAATCTCTGCTGTAGTCATAGAATAGTCATTAAATCTCAGCTGTAGCACAGTTATATTCAGTAATCTCCCTTTCCACACACAGAATTAGAGCGAGAACAAGCTAACACCCAACCAGACCAACTTTAACCACATTGGTAGTGTGATAGCACTTCTAGAAATACCTTTCTCCCCCTCTCTTACACATCAGCATATACAGTATAGAGCAGATGATCTAATGAAGATTTTTCCATGTATGACCACCTGAGTAAATGAACCAAGCCAGGGGCCTAAGGATATGAAATAACCAATTCAACAGTACCTGATAATCGTTATTCTCTCAAAGGAATAAAAAATTTTTGCACAGCCACAGAAGGATGATTTTAGGTTCATCTAAACTTGTTAGGTCTCCATGAGAAGAAATAAAGGATATGTTAAGACAAAATTCTCAACTTTGTATTCACCAGAAGTAAAGCAGGAGGATATGTTAATATTATGTTAATATTTCTAGCCTTGTGGTAAAAAGAACCTTAGCAAGGTGGTAAAAGAAGTATATATTCTTTAGATCAATTAGGTGCTTACACTACAGAATGCTATGTCACTGTAAAAATCATATCAGTGGTACAGCAAAATAAAAGATGTGCTTAAATGCAACAGTTATTTGTCAGCAATTGTCTGCATTTTCTTAATATTCTTTTCTGATTTTGACCTGTAAGAAACCACATCAGTATCAAATGTCACTTAGTTCTTATTCAAACAGAGCAGTCCAGACACAGCGGCTGCACCAGCTGACTTAGTTGACCTGGGCCTAGAGTAAAAACAAACCCCTATAAATCACCAGATGTAAGCAATTGAACAGTGATCAATTTAATTAACTGAACAGCCTTCCAAAATTTACTGTATTGTTTTAACCCTTCAGGCTTCTTCAAGCAAGGTAACTTGCAATTTGTATTCAAGGACAGGATTTACCCAGAGGGCTACATATTAATAGCTTTAGACACTTTAGATTCTAATTGATAAAACACAAATCACACACATGAAAAAAGCTTCCTTTTTTCTAATTAACAGTATGACAGTAACTATTTTTCTACAAGTTCATATTGAAACTAGATCACAGGAAAAAAAAAGCAACTAATTTCAAGTGAAAACTTTAGGATTAAGATTTCCTTTAAAATCAATTTTTTTTGGTAATGGGCTCTGTTTGCCTTTTGCAACTTTATACTCACATTACAAATGTTACTATGTCAAGTGACCTACTCATTTCTTTCAAATAAACAATGAACATGGACACAATTGTGTGCCACAAGTATATGAAGTAACTGCAGCCATAAATAAATATGCCACACATTAAAATGTATGCTCAGAAAGACATTTTCAAGACATTGGCAAAACGTCTTCTAACCTAGATACTTGTCCCGAAGCTGACTCGAGGGGATTTCCCTGTGTTGCCCACTGAAATTAACACTGGAATTCTGCCATGATTTAACACATGAGGATTTCCGCCAAGATGCATAATGATAGAGCAAAACTCGTGTTTTAAAGACTGCATTGTACAAGTTTGTATAACGATTACTGCTGTTTGTACAGTGCCTAGCGCAACAGGACTGAGGCTTCTGGGCACTACCACAACATAAATTAATTCTAATGCAGTCTTTGTATCTTAGGGAAGCACAAAAACTACCAGGATTAAGCTCAATTATACACACTTTAAACAACCTGCTAAATAATATGACATAATCAACTTCTTAACCACAAGCTGCTCTATTTCCAATTATTTCACTTTAATCTCTGTAATGCACAAATTTCTGCAAACCCTGCAGTTAGTTCCACTAACCAGGGACAAGAGTAAGATCTACTTACAAAGACAGAAGAGTTATATTTGCAGAGACTGGTCCCAGATCCGGAATGATCTCCAGTTCATTGTAGTTCAACTTCCTATTAATATTACAAAAGGGTTAGCTTTGATACTAATCAGAAGCATGTACACTGAACTTGCTAAATTGCTGAACTGTGTCACCTCAAAATTAAAAATAATTCCAGTTTCACTTAATGTAAAATATAAGAGCAACCATCTTTGTTGTTTAACCAACTATCCCTAGAGAAATAGCTATACAATTAGCATACACAAACACAGGTTGGGTATTTTTGGTTGGGGTGTTTTGTTTTGGTTTGGTTTTTAATTAAGACAAATTAACTTACACTTCCTGAAGACTATGAAGGTGATCCAAGAGACTGGTTTTGATTGAAGATAATTTGTTGTAACTCAAGTCCCTATGAGGTTACAAAAACAGCCTGTCAATTTTGCCATACAATATCAAGTAAAGCCATAAAATTTCAATCCAAATTATGTTATCACTTGCCTACAAGTATGTAACAAGGTATTTTCGTATTAGTAAAATCAGAATAGAAACTCGTTTGAGTATATACAATATATGTAAGTGCAAATACCTTGATCATTGCCAGCAGTGTCAAAGAAATTTCTCTATCTCTGAACAATTTAAAACTGTTTATTGGAATGTGTGTAAGACCCATGAAAAACATCTTAAGATTTGAGTCATGTACACCAACAATCCCCCTCCTGCATCCCTTCACAACAAGAGATCTGGCTAAAACAACCTCTTTGTTATTTGAACAAGGAAAATTCATAAACCAATAGTGATTGCAGTCTTATTCCTTTGGCTAATCATAACATTTGTACCATTTACTCTTCTCACTCCCTTCTTTACAGCAACGTACAGATCACAAATACATAATGAGGACTGTCCATAAATCTCAATTTTATTTTCATGCTTTCACACAATTCAGAACACCATTTCTACATAACCAAATTTAATGGAGATCTTCAGTAGTATTAGAAGAAAATAGACATAGGAAGGGCTAGTTCTATTTTGAGTTTTAAGATGTCTATATAATACTGATGTTATTACCACACTTAACTACACTTGAAGAAGTAGCTCGAACACTTAGCTTGTGCCACTTTGTACTGAAGATCTCAAATATCTACTGATGCAATTTATAAGAAATCTGGTTAGCACCTTTGCAGCGTGCTGCAAAACAAGCCAGGTACTAAAAACGCAACACATTTTGTTTACCGCTGCCAAGAAATGCTTTTCCTCACATTATCATGCATCTTTGCTCAATGTCCTCTCAAACATTTGACACCACACAATAGTGTTTACCCAGAAGTACCGGAAATATCAAAGAAACAAGAGTGAACACACAGTAAAACACAGAGAAGCCAACTACAGAACAAACTTGCACATCTATAAACACCTGCAAAAGCAGTACAGACTCAAAACTGATCTTCTGATCAAGACCAGCTCTGTTGAAGGCCTCCTCCTTCTCAGTCACTCATCTACCAAAACATGTACTTCCCTGCCCCCTTACTACAAGCTGCCACTACCTCACCTCCATCAATCCAGCCATCTGCAAGCATTTGTTGCATGTTAAAACGGTGCATTTATCCAAGCCAGCAAACAAAAACTACATTATTTTTAAGGAATTCTTAAACTCACTCCAGTGAGTGTTGTAATGCAGGCATATAAAGAAATGAATCAGCACACATCAGCAATGAACATGTGAAAGGTGCTTTAAAAAGCAGACTTTTGAAAAAGAAGTTTCTCACACTTCGTGACACTTTTCTCTGTGCTAATTAAGCACTAAATAGTCGTCCAGCATGCCTGGGGTCCTCACCAAGCCACACAGGCATGAAGTGTATTTCAAGCTGAATATATGAGTAAAATACAGGATTCCTTACTTTTTCTGGGCAAGATGACTCAGTACAGTCATCCATACTGAGCATGCCAAACACAGGCCTTACTGTCACAGATGTATCTACTCTCCCTCTACAGTTCTGGAAGTGCAGAAACCTGATAAAACAGCATATCCTTGATGCACATAGACCAAAGCTGGCTAAAATTAAGCCAAGTTCAGTGTCTATGCTAGGTGTTCTGCTCTGTGACTAAGTCCTAAACAAATACAGACCCAGAAAACTCATTTCTCTGTACCCACCACTGCATATCCTCAAACACAGATGTAATGCAGCAACCCAGCCAGGCACCTACATTTCTTCAACAGCACACATGGATAGTATGTGCTGAAATACAACTGTATTTTAGCCTCCCCCAGCTGATTTCTTCAACATTGGCAGGATAGTTTTGTCACTTTTGTCCTCCCCTGCAGTTGGTGGTTAAACAAAACCTGCAGTAATAAAACTTAAATATAAAAAATAATTCCAGGCATATATGAGTATTACGAGGGTACCACCAGTACTCAGTTACGAGGTGTGCTCTGAGCCAGCCAACTGGACCAGGCCCAGCGGGTTGCTGAGCTGTGGCACCAGCACCTGGCTCATGGCCCTGGGCAGAGTCAAAAAACATGCTGCATTTCCCAAACTAGAGCTGTACAGGAGTGTGCATAGAGCAGACCTGCAGGTGCAAACAGCATTTTCCTGCACAAAAAAATCGGGTTCAAGGCTAGGGAAGAGCCACCTAGAGAAAGGGAATACCCTCCACCACCTTCAGGTAGCCACAGAGGGGATGTTTTCAAAGCCCTGGACTCAAGCACCTAATATATAAATCTGTGCCTTCCTGCAGGTGTCTAAATCCCTACAGATTTTCTTCTTAATGATGGAAAACCCATACAGTGTTAACGTTTCCTAAAACCCACAAATGTTAGCTTCACCATTATGATTTTGAGTTCTCCTGTAAATTAGGTTAACCACATTTAAGTTAGAGGACTGCATCTTTCACTTCTTAACAATCTAGTGTAAACATTCTTCTAGCCATAGACTGGAGAAAAATCCCTTTGTTTAACATCTGAAGGCATTAACTGCACAGATTTGAAATTCTCATAGTGCATTTTTAAGTGTAAATACCGAAAAAATATGCTGTTACAAAGATCTATATAGGAATCTAACTTGGTCCTTTAAAGCAGAGTAGAGACAATTTTTACCCTTAAACTTAATTCAATATTTGGCTTTAATCTGTAGGGATTATAAGAACTATGCAAATAAACAGCCAAAATTCACTAAAGTTATGGCTGTTAGTGCCTAATATGTTACTCTTCTTCATGCTTCAGACAAGACTTAAGAATCGGTAATTATTTCAACAAAGACCTTTCAACATTAGTGCTAAAAACCTGCATTTCTTCATTTCATCTAAAACCCTGCAAAAGGTTTATTTAAAGCATGTTTGCCTAAAGGACCTACCAGACAGTAACAGACGTGAGTAGATTTGTTCTGCTGGAGTTATAACATGTTAAAGAAAAAAAAAATCTGGCAGAGTTCTTAAACTATAAAAATCCTGCAATTACAACCACTGCTGTGCATGATCACCACACTGGAGCCAGACACTTTCACTCATAGCTCAAGCTCACATCCATCTGGAGTCTATCAAGGAGTGTAACTTACACTAAGTTTCAAACTACTTTTTTTGTGTTTGTTTTTTAACACTGAAGATACGGTCACATTTTCCAAGTAGCACCTACTTTAAAAAAATACATACATACAAATTCCTCATGCCTGGTTTACTTACAGCAGGTTGTCAAATACAAGTTGAAAAAAAATAAACAAAACAAAAAACAAAAAAAACCCAAAACAAAAAAAAAAAAAAAAAAAAAAAAAAAACCAAACACCAAAACAGCCCTCCAGACAATATTGAACTGCCTGTTTCATACAACTGTATACATGCTTGTCCACCAATAGTTGGATAGAATATGAATTATAAATATTTTATGAAACATTGTTTCAGTACTACTGGCATGAGAAACTTCAGGAAGAAAAAAGCTTTGCAAGTTACATTTCAAGACAAATCAGAGTGATTGGAAGTTAACCAAGAGTTAAAATATTTGCCTTTTACTAACATTCTAAGTGAAGCTTAAGCCTGCAGAAGTTTCTCAAACTTATAAGCACTGGACTGGAGACAGTTTTTAAATATAAAAATTTATCATCCCTGTTGCAAAGCTACAAGTACATTTCAGTCCAATGCATTTCTCAACGTATCTTAAAACAAGTATGAAGAAAAAGTTGGAAAATCAAGCAGTACTTTTCCTTCATAGAAATGGAACTGACAGTGTTAAAACACTATTACTATGTGTTTTTTCCATTTCTGAATTTTCCTTGTCTGTTAAAACCACATTAAAACTGGGGAGAAAATTTCCTCTGTGATTACTTTTGCTAGTAGAATTTCACAAGTCATTAAAGATATAAAGAATGCACTCTGAAACTTTAGAAACCAGATTTATATTAAGAAATTATTTATAAAAATAATAAGCATATATACCTGTACTTCAGAGTTCTAATAAAAGTGATTGGACATTTAAGCAGAATTGCCCCAATTGAAAAAGCAGGCCAGTTTTTGAGGCCCTTCAAGAACATGTTCTATGAAAGGAACTATTTTCTATGTTCCATTACATTTGTATGACCATCTTCCGTAACTCACAGGTCTCAGCATTAGCTGAAATGTAACTCTGAATGACAATGTTTGTTTGATCAAAAACTGAAAGGGAGGTCTAATGCAAAGAGGGAGAGAGAGAGCTTCTTCACACATTTTAGAGATGTAACTTTTAGACTCTAACTTAATATATAACACTTAGTCACAATTATCATCCTTCTTAGAGAACTCAGAAACCTGAGCCCCAAGTCAAATTTTAAAATGCAAATCCAGCAACAGCTCTTTAATCAGTCCCACTGGGGTCTATAGAGCTGCTAATTCAGCAGAAATCAGCAGAGCTGAAAAACAAAAAGCCAGGCTGTAGCTGTTTTAAGACACTGATCCAAAGTGACTCATAAATCAGCCTGCTATGTTCAAGTTTTAGTCTGGAAAATATTGGAAAACAGCTGTGAAAACCATACGGCCTTTTTTCTGGCAATTCTGGTAGAGCACTAGAGGATTTATAAAATATAAATACTAAAGATGTAATATAAACACAAGTGAAAACCATCTTTCAGACTTTCCCTCCTGCCCCACCAACAGTTTCAGCATTCCTCAGTGAACCTGGTGAAGGGTACAGCAATGCCAGCAGGAGTTTGCACACCTGGAGGACACTGGCCAACGCTCAATGTTCTTCCTCCTCTCCACCCCTCCTCCTCCAGCTCTGCTACACCAGCTCTAACAAAGCCACATTCTTAAAATCTTGGAACATGCATCCTGGAATTAAATGGAAATCTAAATTCAAAACTATTTGTACAAAGCCATTATAAATGTTTATGAGCTTTCAGCAGACTTATCTCCCACGAAGGCAGGGTAACAGAATATGGTATTTTTGGTTAAAATCACAGTAAAGTTGGCAATTATAGTGTGTTTACACCCCACTCTGTGAAGCCACTTCTGTACAAAGCAGTAGACTCACACTTATGACCAAAAAGTCAAGGACAGAACTCAGGGTCTATTTTTTTTATTTCCCTCCTTGGCCACTGTGAGGTCACTTTCCTTTTATTTCAACAGGGGATTTGAACACAAAAGGCATGAAAGAATGAAACGAGTTTCAAAAACCTGTTCACCACCTGGGCACATAAGACAGATGGGCAAAGGAAGGTGTAAAGCGTAACACAGGCCTAGACCTTCTCAGGCAGAAGAGTTTTCACTCTACTGCTTGGGAGACCTCACCTGCGTATGTTGAGCACGTAGGGTTGCTTTCTCAAGAGAATTGGAAAGTCTGCAATTAAAGTACTAGCCTTTGGCTATACCCACTATGGACTTCCATGGAAAACACAGTAAACATATAGCAATAAAATTCATAAACAGTCTTTTACAATTTGTAATGTGCAGTTTGTTGCAACAATAATCCAGACCAGTCAAACCTTTTTTTGCGTATGTTAAGCTGAACGCATTAACCTTACAGATTGCACAATCCCAGCTCAAAGTAGTGGGGTAGCTGGAGGTAACAGGCAAGCCACGCTCTTCCTTGTTCTCTTATTAAGAGGGGAAGGAAGAAAGCTGGATACTTCTAAGGCATTTGACACAAACAAAAGAAATATTTACACAAAAGCGGTCAGACCACATGGTTTGGTGACACCTAAAAGATGTACTCCTGTGAGTTTAAAAGCAAGTGACACAGCTGTCCAATGAGTAATCACAGCAGGGTTTCTTACAACAGGCCAAAGCTTATTTATACAAGCAGAACTTATTTTCTCACACTTCTAAAGGAATGTGAACTTACATAAGGACAATTTACACTACCAAGGGGATTCTAATTAGAAAAATCTCCCTTGTGCTTACATAAAAGCCCTGCAATGCATTTTATTGTCTCTTGGGAACATAAGTGGAAAAGACAAATTTGAATTACTGCTAATGCAAAATGTTTTTTAAGGTAAGTCTAAAAACCGAAAGTTTTGTTCTTTTTTCCCCTTGGTTTTTTTTTTTTTTTTTTTTTTGTTTACCACACCTGGATTTTAACTTAATAGCACTAAAAGAAGCTAAGCTAAGAAACTAAACTATGAAGCTGAGCTTAGTACCAAACAAAGCCTTAGGTTTTGTCAGAAAACTTGTGAGCATACTGAAATAGTTCAAAAGAACAGGAGGAATGAAATATAATAGGAAGCAAAGCCAGTTGTTGAATGTAAAGCAGATCTACTGTTTGATCCGTATGTTTCAATCACATAAGCCAAAAAAAAAAAGTTTCTTCTCCCTTACACTTTCCTACGCCACTCCTGGAAATATTCAACTCCCAGAGCCATGCCTGTGTTCAGTTCCATATGGTGTCAATACAGCCATCCACATTTCATGAGTAAAGCAGCATGACCTCCAGACAAGGCAATTGAACAGAATTAGCCACAACTAATTGAAAGTCTTCCTGTTTACTTTAAAGCCCTTATCTCGATCTGCTTTGAAAATGTAATCGAAAATTAATACGACTAATGCAGAAGATCTTTCAGTGACAAGCGATTAAAAACAAATGTGACAAGTCCCCCAGCTATTTTCAGGCTTTCAGAAAGCTGACATAATTTATGCTTTTTCCATAAAGGTTTTTCACTGGAAATGGGTTTCCACAGCTGGCACCTGGGTTGGGTCCCTCCGCGGCGCTGGCCGAGCGGGCGCGCTCCGGTGCGCGCACCATCGCTAAAGCCAAAACCCTAGGGAAACCAAGAGCTGTACGAGGAAACGCGATAGCAGCTTTCCCGACACACAAATCAGTGCTAGCCTGATGATTATTGAACGCTTTCCAAGAAAAGTTAACAGAACTTTTTCCTCGCCCCCTCCGACACTGAACAGCGCTCCCGGGCCCGATTTCAGCCGGGCGCTTATCGCCACCGCGTCCCGGGGCCGCAGCCCGCCCCAGGGACGCTGTCCTGCAGCGGCCGCCGCCGCCCCCGCCGCGCCCGCTGACAGCCCGGCCGCTGCCCCCCCGCACCTCGCGGTCGCCACGACACCGCGCTGCCCCTCAAAGCCCGCCCGCGGACGGGACGGCGGCCCCGGGGGCAGAAGATGGCGGGCGGACGGGCGCGGGCCGGTGCCTCCAGCCCCCCGCGGTGCCCGCCGCCCCGATACTCACAGCTGCACCGCCCCCCGCGGCAGCCCCTCGGGCAGCCGGCTCAGCTCCAGGCGGCTGCAAGCGACGAGGTGCCCGGCGCAGCGGCAGGGTGCGGGGCAGCGGGCGGAGGCGGCGCGGCCGCCCAGCAGCAGCAGCAGCAGCAGCGCCGGGAGGGCGGCGGGCGCCCCGCGGGGCCGGCAGGGCATGGCGGGCTCAGAGCCGCTGCCCGCGCTCCCGTCCCTGGCGTTTCCCCACTGACAGAGCGGAGCGAGGCGCGGCGCGACCTCCTGCTTCTCAGTGCGGGTGGCGGCTCCCGCTCATACCCCGGAGCGGCCACCGAGGGGGAAAGCGGTGGGAGAGGGGGGTGGTGTAGAAAAAAGTAAAGACAGAAAGCGGGAGGGAACCGCAGCGCCGCCACCGCCGCCAGCCGCTCCGTAAACTTTCCGCCGCCTCAGCCCGCCTCCACGCGGCCGGAGGAGCCCCGAGCGCGGCCCGCCCCGCCGCAGCCCCCTCCCCCTGCCATGTGACAGCCGCGGCCGGGCCCCGTGGGGCCGGGGCTGGGAGTGCGGGTACCGGGGATGGGCGTCGCGGCCCGCTGCTTCGAGGCCGTGACCGCGGCACCCCCGGGCTCCCGGCCCGCCCGGGGCTGCGGCACATGGCTGGCCTCTCATCACGGCGGGCGCTACGGTGGGACCTTGCTGCTGTCCCCGGCCTGTCCGGGAGCGGGCGGGAGCGGGCGGGAGCGGGCAGCGGACCCTGAGTGCCCAGAGCGGCACCCACCGCCCACGGGCCGAGGTGAGAAGGCACGGGCACCGTGGCCTTGCTCGTGCGGGATTTCCCTTTCCCGTCGCGCCAGTTAGCTCATGTCACGGTAATCCAGAAGCTGCTCCAGAGGCCCCGAAGGGTTCCCAGCCAAGCCTGGGGTCACTTGCATGTAAAAGGTGAGGTGAGGTTAACTCCTGCCTTCCGGGTCCTACATGGCTAGTCCAGACACCGTAATTAAGCCCATTATGTTCCCCGCAGGATCCTAGCTCCAAAGGTTCAGGGGAGTGGGCAGGGAGTACAGATTCCACATCTCTGAGGTAATCTATGTAATTTAAGTAAATACCTATTGTTCAAGTTCCATATGTAAGGCCGGACCCTACAATGGATTCAGTTACTGTAGGCTTCACACACCCCTGTTCCATAGCAGCAGCCATCAAACTGCTTATGGACGCTGTTTGTATGTTTCACCTGAAAGATTGTAGACATCTTAGACACTGTTAACCTGGAGCCGTCAGTCTTACAGCTGAAACTTTGTCCCTGTTTTTATTGTTTCCATATGTATCTAAAGGACACAAGGATTTTGTTAAAGAAACAAAACTACATTCTCATCAGGAATCATGAATTTGCAAGCCAAGCAAGCAAGTCCTGAGTAACTATGAACATTCACATGCCACTCTCAACACAACTGTTCAAGGTGCACAGAGTGTGCAGGGCTGTGCAGTGTTTTGTCAGTTTGTGCTCCATTGACCATTGGTGTTCCTTAAGGAAATTATTGTGGGAAAACAAACACTGCAGAAGCATACTTTTTTCCTACACTTTTTTTCTTTTTGCTATAAAAGCAAGCAAGTAAAGAAACAAAATACAGGATAAAAATTAATGTCTTTACAAGTTCCTCTCATTTAGTTGTTGTGAATGAAAACTGTCCTGGCAGCATTGGCATGTCAATATTTCAGTTTCTTTTTCAGCTTTCTTCCTTTGAAAAATGGTAGGGTAACAGTAGATAAACAAAGCCTCAGTGAACTGTTCTAAACAGACAGTAGGACAGTGGCAAATTCAGATTTTTGAAGCTATCCCTCTTTGGTCTGTGTTTGTTCCCATCAAAGTCAATAGGAAAGCTTCCTTCTCTTTCTAAAGTGCCAGCATTTGTTCTAGCTGTCCAGGTGTTTCACACCGTTACACCACAATACAGAGTCACTTGAACGTGTTTTGTTCATATTTAGGTAAGATATGCTATACTTGCCACTTTTGTGAAGTGATCAAAAATTCAGTCTTCATGTTTACATTGCTCTGGGTAATTATTGAATAATCTACCAAAATTAAAGTGAATTTGAAGTAACTAAGCCTTGTACTACAGTTCCTAAAATGCACAGCAAAGGGCCTTAATTATCTGGGAAAAGTGAGCTTGTCTTATTTTGAGTGTTGGCAAGGGCAGTGATTCAGTAGTTGGTGGCAACAGAATCATTAAGCTGCCAGTTTTAACATCCGGTGAAAAGAAAAATTAGAAACAATATATTTTGAACTTATTTTGTCATAGTGGTCAATAATATATGCAGTGCCTATGCAAGCCATGAAACGAGAGAATCTCAGACACAAAGGTAGAAAAAAAAAAAAGATGAAAAGGGCAGGAACTTCTGGTTTTGTAGTTTTGAAAACCACTCATGCAGTCAGGGAATATTGTGTCTTAGAAAAACCTAATGCATATTTAGTGCTAGTAATATATGAAGCTGTTTTAAATTAAGCAAGGTAAATTCAGAAAATCCATTTGTCTTTGCAGCTTCTTTTCTCAAAATACTCAAGAAAACATTTTTAAATTGATTATATATTATGAATCCTAAAATGTTTATATGCTGCACTTCAGAGTCCATGACAGAAAGTCTTTCTTCCCACAGGGAAATTTGCTCTCTTTCGAAGTCTCAGGGACTGATTCTGCATCTCATATGAACACTGTAAGGGCTGACAGTCCCCAGTCCCAGAGGTCTCTTTATCATTGATTTTAGGTGGAGAGTGCACTGTGACTGTACATAAGCAAATACAAATCCCTCCTTCACAGATTTGGCTAGACTATATCTGTCCTAAGTAAGGTTATGTCTAAAACAAGAGGTCTCCCATTCCTTTACCCAATTATCTCCACACGTAGCAAAGGATGTCTGCCAACCCTTGTTTGCCATTAACATTAGTGTAAATGCACATTCAACAGGATTAGGGGACTGATTTGACGAACCCCCTTAAAAAATAATAACACCACACACACACACACACACTTTAATTCTGAGTTGGAATAATTTCCTCATCCTCCAGTTTTCCACGCAGCTGCACAAGGAAGGTGGTTATGCAAAGGCAGGCCCTTTCCATGTAAGCCTGAAGGGATGATGCTGAGGAGGGGGAAGCATGGCTGCACAGAAAAATTCTTGTAAAACTAGACCCTCAAGCTCTCTCTTTGGCTAACGAAATTAGTTTCCTCCACAAGATTACCAAGCATAGTAGTCTGGGTGAGTTGGGAGTAGAGGAAAGGACGTTGTATAGAGATCTGTAGACCATTCTTTGGGATGTTAGGGCTTGATTCTAATGGTGTCATTTTCATTCTCTGATTATTTTCAGTCAGATAAACACAGGTTTATGGATTCAAGTCCAAACATATGTTGTTTAAAATATGTATTCACTTCAGGCAAAAGACACACCCAGAAGCTAAGTATGATTTTTTTTGCATATCATTAATGCACTGAAATCAGGCACTGCTTTCAAGTAACCTACCTCCAGAAAAGTTCAACACTAAATCAGACTGGGTTTAGCAGATTATTAAAAATAATTTACCAATTTCTAAGTTAAGCAAAGCCAAATTAAGATATTATACATTTTCTGTTATGAGTTCAAATTAGAATACCTTTTGTAACACTAGTAAGAGTTTGATTAATCTAAATACAGTTTTTTATTCCACTTTTAAAGGAATCTCAAGCCACTACATCAGACAATTACATATAGTTGTATGTAGTTACATATAACTAAATCTGCAGGATTTATGTCAGAAGGTCAAAAGGAGTGAACAGTTATATTTACTAAATGATTTTGCCCATTAAGGCCATCTCAAGAATTAAAAGTCTCCCCTTGTACTCCTAAATCATGTCGTAATCCAAATTTATGTCTAGTATTCATTTAGGATTTTCTGCCTTTCATGGGTGAATAAAGTGGTTTGGGTAGTATTCAGCAGCAAAAAGCAGAAGCAAACGAGAACAACATTGCTTATGCTCTGACACATCTCAGTTAGAGTGAGTGATAGAGTGAGAGTGATATAGAAACTCTGATAGAGTGATATAGAAACTAGTAGCCCATTCATTGACTTTTCTACCAGTAAATGACCCTGTAGGAGTATTGGCCGAATTAATGTCCTGTCTATTTATTTCTAAACAGTTCCATTTTATTTTTAGTCAAAAACGTTTAAGGCTGTATGGGAGAAGGAAATGAAGAGTTCATCCTCTCAAGATCATCACTCCCAATTGCAAGTTCTACAATATAGTCCAGTAAAAAAAAAATCTTAAGGCTAACGAAACTTTTTACTAAAGCCACAGCTTGAGGGAGAGATGAACTAGTGAGACCCATCCTGCTTAAAAAACAAAAGTGGAGAAGGACATGCTTCTTGTGAAGGCTTATTGCACACAATAACTTGCAATAGGCAAAAGAAAGTTTTGCCTCAGGCACCTGTCTGGAAGTTACTAGAGTACTAGAGTCCCACAGAAACTGCCTATTAGATGCAGAAGACCCTTTTCACTTCTTTGCTATGTGTGTAAAGAAGAATCATATTCAGTATCATGAAATATTTTTCATGGAAATTACTCTAAATGCAGAGCTTTCCCACCCTCCTTTTCTTCTGCCCATTTGATATAGCAATTGATAGTAATTTTAGTTTATAATAGCACTAAGACTTCATGACCATTTATTTCAATCTCTGTAATTAACAATTGCAATTTCACTTGTATTTGAGGAAAACAATAAAATATTCTTAAATAATTTCCCAGTAACTGTGAATCTGCTACCAGGGTGTCCTAAGTCCACGGTGAATATTCCAAGGTGCATACAGAAATTTATTTTTGGTAGTAATTATACTTGGCTTTATGTGATCCAACAGTGAAACCATGAAAACCAAATTATGGAGAATTGAATGCACTGATTACAAACAGAAAAACCATATGAACTCTTTCTGAAAGCTTTGCCTAGGGCAGAAAATGTTCATCTTTTATAGAATTCATCCAAACAGTGAGTGTTTGCCTCCATTACAAATAAACTTAAAACATCCTAAGGCAATCCACATTAGTGAAGATTGTTAATGTCTTCAAGTCATGTCTTGCATGGGGCTAAGTGGGAAGTTAAGTGCATGATTGTAAGGACAATTAAACAGTCAACATCTACAATGATGTAACTTCAAAGAGGAAAAAAGAAGAATTAGTTTTATGTCATTAAGGAACACTCAAGTTGAAATGTTGTCAATTTGAATAAAAATAAGTAGATGTAATTTCAGCGTGGTGCTACTGTAATAAAACACCTGCCAGGTCTGTTCTACCAGTTGTTTTAGTTTGTTGGGGGGGGTTAAATAAGCAAACGTTTTGTGATAAGAAAGATCAAGAAGTGGCCAAAAAGGGAATCCGAAAGAGGTGCTCTGTTACCTAGCAGTGTCTCTCCCAGACAGCAATGTCTTCAGCGTTTCCCTCCTCCTCTTCCTTGGAGTGGTGGGTTATGGTACTTGAAGCTCAAACATATGTTCCTTTCTGCAAAGGGGATTGAAATTTCTGCTGAAACAGAAAGTGCTTGAAGATTGTTATCTGCTTAAATAGAGTTTGATTTGGTAAGATTTTTGTCAATGTTTTGCAGCCCCCATTGCAGCCCCCATTGCAGCCCCCATGTTAAGTACTCACCATGTTTAGGTGTGCAACTCATTGAAGTCAACTTCTTAAAGAATCTCACAGTGAGAAATCAATGGGAGTCAGGCCCTAAATCTTTGAGGAATTTATTGTCTGATTGTCTGTTCCAGGGGGAAAATGAGCTGCAGCTGGGACTCATCTTGTGTAATTTTAGCAATTTGGAAGTTTGGTATCTATTCTAAAGCAGTTGTCTTGGCTTCTTCTGTAGTCAGTGAAGAAAGGAACATCCAGGGAGTGATTATTACCTTTCTAAAATAGGCAATCAAAGCATTTAGAATGTATCAGTCTCTGGATGATTTTCTCCTCTGTTGACTAGAAAGAGCCCTATGGCTAGTTTAGGCTAGACCCTGGATTTTCAGATGATTCCCAATCTGTGCCTTAAAATATACACATCAAATAACTAAATAGAAAAATATAGAAGCATGCTTCCAAAAATTTTTTCTATTATAAGTGCCTTAAATATAATTGCAAAATTTATCATAAATATTAATTGCAATTTTTAATTTTATTATACCCTGTTGCAGTTTGCTTTGTTTTCCACTGATGTAACAAGTTCTACTAAGGATTTATTAACAGGTTGAATCTTACAAGATTTAGTAAAACAAAGGGGAAGTGTGAGTGCTATGCATAAGTGAAGTGTCATGTACAAATACAAAATGAGGACTGTGTGGAGAGATCTCGTAATGCATCACAAACTAAATAAGTATGTGTCAACAATGAAACATCATAGAAGGCATTTTGGAGTATACCAGTTGGAGTCTTCTATGTGAGAGAAGGAAATAATGTTCTGGTGAGGGCAGAGATGAAGTATTATATCCCATTTGAGGGTCAGATATAGAAGGAGAGTAGTGGAGAGAGCTGCAGAAAGCCGGTAGCAAGCTCAGGAGGACACAGTTTCCAGCTCCCACAAAATGAACACCCAGTGTCGCAAGACAGCAAGCAATACTTGAGATTTTGCACAAAGCTATCCCATTGCCATCACTGGGAAACCAGTGAGTCATAATAGACTGTAGTGTCGTCTGGACTTGCTTCCCCCCTTCTGCTGTCTGCTGCCTTTTGCTTTCCTAATTATTATATAAAACAAAATAAGCAAGCACTATCCCAGTAAGAAGTTGGCCAAAGACACATTGCACCACTTCCAGAGCTGCTCAAGTGGTTACTTGCAATAGCTGTGTTTGCCAATAAAGTCTGACTTCTCAAGCCGGAGCATCAAAGGAGCAGGCTGGATCCGACAGCAGCAAACACAGCTTGCAGATCTGGATGGGCTGGGTGCCAGCTACAGCCCAGGGAGTTGCAAGCAACACCAGCCCTGTGCACCAGCTGGCCAGACTGGTGAACAATGGTCTGCAACACACTCTTTGCTTTGATCTCATTAGTATGGAATCAGGAGAAACTGCAAGGGATACTGGTATGAATCCTGTTCATGGCTCTGACACTTTTGGGGAACCTTATAGAAACAAAACTTTCTGTGGCCTCTTTTACATCTCTGACATTCAGGCGACATGGTATGGGAAGCCTCTGAAATGCAGATGTCACTTTCCAAATAGGCTCATTAGCTGACAGTGAACACTGGGAAGCTGAGGTTGTCCATTTCCTAACGGTCATGGCACTTCTTTTGACCATCAGTAACTTTTTCAAGTGGGTTTTCTGATAAGGTAAGCTTTCCACAGCACACATTTCCACAATGTTGTCAGTTGTGAAGTTTTTCCTTTGTTGTTTTCCCTCCTGGGTTTGAAGCCTAGTCTTCTCCTCTTAGTCGTTTCTCCCTTTCACCAGCCTCTCTAGTCTATCAAAGGAAATAGTTAGCAGTGCAGAGTTGCACATGTTGACTCTTGAAATACTTTCCTGGTTGTGTGCTGTCATCTCCAAAAAAGAAACTTCTGGTTCAAGGACTCTCCTTGCAGTTGTATTCTCTGTTGCTGCTCAGCTTATAAAGAGGAAATAAATAGGATAAAAGGCTGCAATCCATTAGCATTGCTACAAGGCAAATAGCTCAGTGTACAGTTCTCTTCAGATTGGACTGACCTCAGCATTAGAAAAAGCAACTTTCTACAGAGACATCAACAACAATGTCAACATCCTACCACATCCTAGGTGGATAAGAAGACACAGTGCCACAGTGTGGGGTATTATGTGTCTTGGCCCACATGTACAGTGTCAAAATCAAAGCAGTACTACCATACGCATGATCAGGCTGGGCTCAAGTCTGGCAGTGGTGATTAAGAAACCATGGCTTTCACTGAATTGCAGACACTCAATAATTGAGTTATCTTTTGAGTGATTTATAATAAACAAAGTCTCTGTAAGGTTGGCTAAGCTACTGCTCCAGTATAAATTTCCCAATTTTGTGGGGGGAGAAAAAAAAGAAGCTAGAAACTAAAGTAAACAGGAAGAGGTTTGCTGATAATTTTAGACTTTGGGAAAATTACATCTTATTTTAATCATAACAAAAAAAAGTCACCACAAATACACCATGTTATGCACACTAATATTTTTTGTTCTGATTTTTTGTTAGGAAAAAACTGCTAATGATAAACACAAAATTATTTTTCTAGAATTTTGATAAAATCATACATGCCCTTACCGAGTACCACATGTGAGTAATATTTCAGTT
This sequence comes from Lophotriccus pileatus, assembly GCA_035583135.1. Taxonomy (NCBI): domain Eukaryota; kingdom Metazoa; phylum Chordata; class Aves; order Passeriformes; family Tyrannidae; genus Lophotriccus; species Lophotriccus pileatus. The sequence goes on from JAWWES010000041.1 coordinate 30,405,710, forward strand.
ATCCTACTGATGTCACTGAGATGGAATTAAAGTGCTGAAATCTTCAGAGATGGATATTTCACTGCAGCTGTGAGCAATATGTGCCTCAGAGACTGTAATTCTCCTGAGCAATATTAAACCTTTGGACTTGCATCTTGTTAGTAAAATAATACTATTTAAAAATAGTATCAAAAGAGATCTAGCCAAGAAATTTAACCTTGTGTATATTTCAGTTCATATATAATTTAATCTCATAAATTATAAATAAATGTGCTTTTTACACATGTGACTGCATTTCATATAAAATAAACCATAAAGTATGTTAAAATAACATCAACAAGAAGAGAGCAAAGTTAAAACTAAAACCATAATCTCCTACATGACTTTTGAAAATATGGCACTGTCTAATAAATGGCAACAGATAAATATAAAGTAGTAGAATTTTTTTAATTTTTAAGTGTAGCTGCCTGAGTTCTTTTGCATTTTAAATCTCTTAAACTTACTCTAATGCTTTCCAAATACTTCATTCCCTAATTTAATGTTCCTAAACAGATGTTTTAAAATTAAGTGTATAATTAATTATAAAATATTACAAAATATATTCATAAAATAAGAGCAGTTCACAGAAATGAATAATTCTACCGAAGAAGCTACTACTGACTACTTTGCAAATGCAAACAATCCTTTGTTGTTGTCATCTTTGTTTAGTAGCATACACTGAACTCCAGAGCTGAAACGGAATATTGTAAAATTAGCTGATTCAAAAGAGCACTTGAGCATGTATTTAAGAAGGAGGTTTGGACACAAAACAGAAAGCCTGGAAGGATGAAAGACAAGAACGCTTACTGACCAAGACCCCTTCATGAACTAGGAGTTGGGGGTGTGACCTGTGACAAAGCTGACCTGACTGCAGTCAGGTGGGGAAAGTCATTATAGCTACAAGTATTCGGAGCCTGTTTCCCTAAGATGTCTCCAGCACTACCCCTTCAGCACATCAGGCTTTTCTCTGTGGCCTGAGGACCTTTCCATACCCATGGACAATTTTTCAAGTGGGGAGGATGAGGTAGTGTGGAGCAGAGTATCCCTGTGAATGGTTCCTCGCACCGTTTTCTCAAGCAGCCATGGCTTCAGATTTTCCCATCCAGCACACTGCCTGCTCAGACCTGTCCTAACCACCTTTTCCATGGTTTGAGCACAGCTGCTTGTGGTGCCTTAAAGGAAGCCAGATCATTACTGTTTTGTTGGAGTTATTTTTAACCTGACTGTTCATTTGTTTGGTTTGTCATTTGGCCCCACTAATGATGCCAGGTGTCATAATATGAACCAGGAAACAAGTGGCAAGGCATTAAGGGTCCTGGGTGCACCTCAAGTGGTTGTTACCACTGAAAAGAGCATTTCAAATACATTGTGGCCTGAAGAATCTCATTTAATGTGGTGGTAAATGCAGTCTTTGTGCACCAGGTCTGACTCTAGGGACGTCACAGTCCCTTGAACTTAAAAAACCTCACTCTGCCTCTTCAAGTAAATTAAATATTTTTTCCATATGCGTCTTAGTCTTTGAAGCTTTATTGTCTCAAATGTTGTCTTCCCTGTTTTAACTTTATGAGGAATCAGAATGGATCTATCTGTATTTCAAACAAAGCTGGTATAAGATCCTAAAGGTAGCATTAAGCATCATACTGTCCAGTTTGGCAGAATGCAATTGTGTATTCACACCTGATCGGTCTCCAATGTGCACTTCCATTTACTCCGGTAATGCACAGGTCTGATATTAATGATTATGGAACCTGCAGTACAAGAAAAACAAGCTCATTTTCTTAAGTCTGGCAGACATTCGTAATGCCAGTAAGTAACGTATAGGGCCTCAAAAACTGAAAAATAGTTGGAAGCAAACCCAACAGTGTGGATCAGTGCTTATACTTTAAGTTCTTCCATTTCTAGTGCTGTGTGAAGCTGGTCTGAAGCCACAAAATTTGCATGCATGCTACAGTTCTTTAATGCACAATTTTGTCCTGTTTTCTTGATTTGAATGCTGTACAGTTAATGCTCAGACCCCCATTTTTGTATCGCACCTGTAAATTCATATAAAGAGATAAGTATATTTTATACGTTGTTTAACTTCCTATGTGTATGATATTTAACTTCATGTACTGCATGTGTTTTTGTCAGAAGTACAATAGGTTCCAAGTGCAGCTAATGCAGCCTCCAACTGAGACTCTCTCTGTCAGCCTCAGGCTCAACAGCCTGGCAGAAAAACTTGCAAATCCTGCTGCACCCCACGGACTTCTGTGATTTCCAGTGTTGATAGAAACATCCCCTTTGCTGAGGCATTAGAAGTTCCCAGATGAGAAACCTTTGCTTCAGTCTTCCAAAAGCACCAAATTGTTATACAGCTGCAACTTTGAGTCTCTTTGATGTTAAACTTGGCATATATGTTATTGCCATACACGCAATTAAAAAAAACCCATCAAGTAAGGAGGATAACACTGAAGCTAATGGGAGTTTTACTGCATGGTTTTAAAGAGGCTGGTGTTTCTCCATATGAAAGAAAAGGCTAAGCATTTCTCTGCCATCAGAAAGATGCTGTTCTGCCTCACAATTAATAGTACAGTGTTGCCTCATATTATCTTAGAGTGACCTTAACACAGTTCTACAGCTGACATGGATTTGGTGAATTATTTTGGGAACATATTTGGTCCCTTCTGGGAAACTAAATAGAGCGCTCAGTGCACTGCATCAATAAATCTGAATTTTTTGTTGTTGTTGTTGTTGTTGTTGTAATTGATCTGTCACAGATTGAATTCTTAGCTGGAAACTTCAGGAAAGACAAACAAAGGTCTGGATAAACACTGGAGAAAAATGTTCTGTAGGATCATGGAATCATCATCGTGAGTTGGAAGGGACCTACAAGGATCACAAAAAATCCAGCTTCTGATGTCAAGGCTGGTATTCCTTGTTTTCATTTTTGACCTTAAAAAATGGGTAAAAAAAGTACTTTATGTATAATTATAATTGGTAAAGACTGTAAACAAAGTGGATGACAGCAAACAATAAATGAAACTTGTAGATATTAGGAATACAGATAATGTAATTTGGGCCTCTGTTCTGCAAACAGTTGTAGACCTGTTTAATTTCGGGAGTATGAGTGGTCTTTTAATTCCAGCAGACTACTCCCATATCTAAAGTCACAAAAGACATGAGTTTTTTTAATTGCATGTATGGCAATAACATATATTCCAAGTTTAACATCAAAGGTGGTTTCTGTAGTTTAATCATACAAATTGTATGTCGATATATATAGTGAAATGTACTTTGAAATCATATTACAATAAAAGAGATTACTTAGAATGCAAGAAAATTAAGGCAAAAGTAGGTGTAGAAGTGGCAGACCAGGGAAGTGCACCTTTTAGCTGACTTGCACCACAGAGGAAAGGTTTGATCCCGTTTCATCCAACGAGACATTTGACATTTTCCTTTCATTAACTTCCTATGAAGATGTGGGTGTGACAAGCCTCTTAAGAAGCCTTTGCAAATTATTAGGTTTGCTTTTAAAAAAGAGGGAGAACACTCCTATGTTAAACTGAATAATAATTCTAAGTGGGCTTTTAAAAAGGTGTTCTGCTATTTATTTGCTTTTTGAGGTTTCCTTCAATTGAGGGGTCATAAGGAACTTTCAGGAGCCATTTCCAGTGCATAGCACTAATTGGAGCTGAAAGAGGAGGCCGATTAGCTCTTAATTCCCCGGCGTGGGGCCACTGCGGTGCCCGAGGCAGTGCGGGGCGGTGCGGTTCCGCGGGTCCAGCCCCCGCACTGAGCGATGTCGCGATCCCTGCGAAAACAGAAAACTGCTAAATGAAGTGTCCGGCCAGAGAGAACAGGTAGGCAATAAAGGTGTTACCAAGCGCTTTTTCCATTCTGAAAAGAATTCAGTTCGTACAATTAACTACACTTCAAGAATTAACTACTTTTGATTTTACAAATTCATTGTTAAAAAGCTGATTAATCAGCATATAAAAGGACACTAATCCTTCTAGAAAGCCTCTTGGTAATTACTTCTTAAGAGCATCACTGACAAATTCAAGTTTGTTTATTCCTCCGAGCTCGGCACAGCAACAAGCTTTTAGTATGGCGAAATACTTGCACCGTTTTGTGTTAGCTGAAAGAGGTAATAAAGACGTGTTTTAATGAAACAATTGAGAGACCTGTTGTGAAATCTCAAGATGTTTATTGCTTAAGAAAGGGGGGGGGGGGGGAAATCCCTTTTAACACTTTTTGGATGCTATTTAATTTAAAAATTAATTTAGGATGACTACAAATTATTGAAAAGAAATAGAATGAGGAAATTAGACCCAGAAAATTTTGGAACACGATTTTTGCTTTAGGATTCTTGTTGTTAGGATTCTTAAAAGCTTAAATTTCTAATCTTTTTTTCCCTTAAGGAATATAGCAAAATGTAATTGAAACAACTGCATTTGAAGGAAGCATAATAAAACCAATTGCAGTTGAGGACTGGAAGGTCTCAGCTGTGATAGGTTTAAAGGGTACCTCCGGTAAGAGTTATTGAGGGAAAAAGTTATTATGAAAAGCAGTCTTATCTCTGGTTATGCTGGTGGGAAATTGCCAAGGAATATATTAATCAAATGTTTCACTCTACCACCATAAAGGGAAGACTTTATTTTGGGGAATAAGGTTTTGCATTTAAATAAAGAAAAAAAGAGCACACAAACTTTTGGTAAGAGAATAGTTTATAAAAAAACCCCAGCCAAATCAAACAAACACCTAAACAAACGAACAAACATAAAACCAAAACCCACAATTCAAATGCAACAATGGGTACCAGTAAGGAACTTGCAGTGCTTCAGTTCTAACTAGTTTATTTCCTTGTTTTATGACCAAATAGTCTATCTGTCAGACAGTGGATGATGCCTGTGAAAGAAATAGAAAACAGATCATAAGCCCAAGCCTGAAGGATGAACTGTGAATTGCCAGATGCCCATTTACTTCATGCAGATTTCGTGACTTCTCAGACTTTTGAAAGGACAGAATTCTTGGCTGGGGTAAGGCTTTTGATTTCACAGAAAAGCTGGACAAAACATATATTTTGCCTTCCTAACGAAATAAGTGAGAAAAGTAACTTCCTTTGCTGTTTCTGAGTTGAAATTCAGTAACTGAAATGCTAGAAGATATTTTTTTCAAACTAACCAAGATTCATTCCTCATTACCTGTAGAAGAAATGTGGTAATTTTCAAGCTAAGACAAGTCAAAGGTATAAAACAGCTTAAAGAAGAGCTTTGTAATGGTTGCAAACCTAATTGCAGATAGTCTATTCTCCAAAATAAACACGTAATAAAATAATAAGTAATAAATAGGATAATTACCTCATACCTGTGTATAATAAATCAGGTCTTTCAGAGCAGTGACATAGAGCTCTCTGGGAATCACATTGCTTGTGGAGGTGTGAGTTCATTTTTGGAATAATGTTGTCAAATTTCAATAACAATAGAAAGTTGTGCTTTGTTTGTGTCTAGACAAAGGGAAGTATTTTGTGGTTCTTTGATTCACAGGAATGAGGAAAGCTAGGGTCCAGTTTATACCCTAGTCTTACTCGCTGCCACACGTTAAGAAGGCCAGCAGCTCTGGTTTGCAGCCACGTAGAGTGAAATCAAAATTATCTGGGCCTCATGCTTTGAAGCAGGCATTAACTCTTATTTGGATTTCCAATTGGCAATGGTAGGGTCATCAGGGGAAGCTCTTGTGACTCTTGGAAGCAGATGGATTCCCTCTCCTTCTGCTTTGCACCTCTAAAGCATCGTGTTATCCAAAGGTAGAAGCTTCCACGGAGTGAAGAGACATAAGGTCATGGAAAGACTATAGGTGTCTGTAGACAAATACAGTAAGTCTCAGTTTTCTCCCTTACATAAGCAGAAAGGACTGTCTTAGCATCAGGAAAAATGGATGTTACAAGCTGATCAAAATTTTATGTACAGAAAAGTAAAATCTGTATTTGCAAAAATATTTGGAAAGGAAACTACTGATGTCCTCCTCTCTCTCCTTTCCTCCTTCCCTTCCTCTCCCAAACAACTAAAAGAAGAAAAAAAACCAAACAAACAAAACCCCAAACAAACACAAAACAAACAAACAAACCCCCAAAAAACCAACAAAAAACCATTACAAAAAAAAAAAAAAAAAAAACCACCACAAAACCAAAAAACAAAACACAGAAACCACATAGTTGAAAATTATAAATATAATGAAGTTACTCTCAGAAAAAAAAGGCAAAGTTTGTCTCTGCTTTAAGATAATCAAGGACACTGTTGCACATATATTTTCTAGATTATTAACCTGATAAAATCAGCTTCCATTCAGTCACAGGATAGCCTCAGTACAGAATTCTAGCATATAAGTCAAAACACAGTTTCCATTGTCTTCAATACACCACTAAGTGACTTAGGTCCACAGAAGCAGTCAGGTACCTTAAATTGTTCCTAATCCGAAGACTACTATTATCAAAATCCTGCCTGCATTTTGATTGCTGGAGAATCCTAGTGCACACTGACTAGAGCAGCATACTAAGTACAGTTTTTGTAAGGAATTAATTCACCAAGCAAGGATTCAGAATAGAGTTACTTGCAGACAAACATCTGCATCCACCACTTGAAAAACTTGTGATGACTTTCTTAGCCATTTCCTGATATCTGTCAGCACCTCCCTCATTGATTTCCTCATTTGGTTACTGTAAATCTGCTTCAATGTAAAGCTCTAATACATATATAGTAACTTATTCTGTTTTAATAAGTGGTGCTTCCACAGTATTTGTTTTCATCTCCGGATGGAGAAGGAAAAGTGCTAGCTGCCTCCAACATGACCATCAGAAGTGTCTTGTGGATTCATGGACAGACCTGGGGAAAATCCTCTCTTAGCACTAATGCAAAGGATGAAGTTTGAATTGGAGGTGTTTCCAGGATGCTGTTTTTGCAGAATACACAAGTTAATACCTTTTTCAGAGAAAATGTAGACAATCTTCATTGCATATTGTTTATAAATTATCTCCACTGAATTAGTACTAACTTAGCACATACTTTGTAAATAGCTTTGCTGTAAAGGAACTTTTTTCACAGTTTAAGATATAATTAGTGAACAGTTCCAGGCCACATCCCCGCTTTGAGTTGTATATACAAGTTCTTTTAGTAACTGTTATGTGTTCTCTGTGAAAGCCTTTTTTGACTTTCTGGGGCCAGACTTCATCAGTGTGCAGATGTTCCAGGAAGCCATCCTCTATCTCTGTTCATGTCATCATGGTTGTGCTAGTCTCTATGTAATTGTTAGGGTTCTATTTAATGTAATCTCTGGATTCCTTCTGATGTTTGCTATTATTTGATATTGTTTTCAAATGTTAAAGAAAAATCAGAAACATTGGGTGTCACTGATCATTGAGATTCTTGTAAAATTCAGATCCTGACCTTGGCATAACTGCATATGACAAGGTCACTGATTCATTGCTTGCCTTGCCTAATGCAGGACAATCTGCCATGTGTCATCCATGCACTTTCTTCCAGTGCAGCTTGGATTTTTACATTTTTCCACTTCTTGAGGGCTGTACCCATATCTACTGACCTGAGTACATGGGGTTTGGATCTTTGGATCATTATTGTCCCCTGTACTTTACTGCTTTTTTTGTTCTGTCATTCATTCTTCTGCTAGTGTGAAACAAAAACATTGTTCTTTGATGCATCCTTTTATGAGGTCTTTCCTTGTATGGCTGGTAACTACTGTGACACTCTAGGATGTCTTGCAACTCTGTCTTCATTTGCTTTCAAAGCAACTATTGGATGATAATTTGTGCTTAAGTTCCCAATTGACATTGACTGATTTGTGTTCCACCGTGGGGCATGGAGGCCTGTTGTCTCAACAAGTCAGGTTTACTACACATCTTTCATAGATCAGAAGAGTCTCTGCCTGAATTTGTAAGCTGAGAATCAGTGCACACAAGTAGAAATTATGATAGGGGAGTGCAAAGAAGCAGCAAGAAACTTTTGGTCAGCATAGTGTTAAGTCTCAACACAGCCAGAGCAACCAGTTGACAGGCTTTATAAGCAATACAGACATTTATGCCTGTGACCTTAGTTTTGCCCTCCATTCAGGACACTTCATAGAAAATGGAGTAATAATCTGCTTCTATCCTTCAATTTATGTAACTTGTAATAATTAAAAGATCTATTATAGATCTCCTGGTTCTGTTGATTGCTTGACTAGGAATAATTTTGCATGCAGCTGTGTACACTACCAATTTAGCGTTTCTCCTTGTGATATGGCGTCAACTCATCTGAAATGTATCTTTCCACATGTGATTCAAGCTTTTGTGCCAACTTCCAAATCCTCTAGAGCTACTGCTTTATCCTGTCTTTTTAAACTCAACTCCATCTTGTGGCTTTGTCCATAATAGAGACTAACTTCCTGAGGCTTTTCCTCCTGAGTTTTAGCTAACTCTGGAGAATGAACTTTTCTAGTCTCTGCCATTCTCAACACTCTCGAAAGATAAACAGAAGTACTTTATTTTGCAGGTATTTTCTCTTTGATATAGCTGTAAGAATGCTTGTCTCCAGAAGGCATGTTTTGATGTGTATCTCTCTCATTAGTAATGCTGTTAGTGAGTTGTTCCTTATCCTTGCAGCTGTAATGCCAGCATCTGAATTGCAGCATGGGATGTTTTCTTTGTGATGGTTATTGGCAATGAGACCGTGCATTCCACTAACTCATCCCTTTCCAGAGAACGTGAATTTGGACTTTCATGTGGTGCTAATGCTGCTCCAGAAAGCGCAATTCTAGCTGTCCTGAACACTGGGAAGTTTTCAGTAAAACTCCAATTTCTCTCTCAAGAAAGATCTTAAATTTTATGGTATTTTCTGAAAATCATCTAAAAATCCTAAAGATCTAAAAATCCTGGTTAAAGTCTGTCAGTGCCCTCATCAGTGGATGCATTGATGCTTTCTAAATTCCTGAAATGACATTAAGGTGTAATGGATTTCTGATTTTCATACTTTTATTATAGGTAATTTTTTCTGTGTTTGGTTTTAGTTCCAAAGTATGGAATTGTACCACACTAGCCAAGACATTTGCAGTCAGTCTCTGTCTTGAGTTTCTTTGTCCTTGCTTCTTCTCTAGGAATAACTTCAAATTGGAATTTGAGGAAGGAAAATTGTCTCCTTGATTGAAACAGTTTGTGTCATTTTCTTAGGTAGACTGAGAAATCGTCTCATTTGATACATGTAATGTCATCACTTCCAGAATGGTCCATACTCTATTTTACATAGATAATGTATTTATAAGAAATACTTTATGAGCTAGAATATGCACTGCTTCTGACAGAAGGTCAGGAATACCAAATACAGTGAAACTTATGAATCATGCAGTAAAATATTTTCTAGTTCCACAGGAAAGCAACAGAAGAGACGTTACCAAGGTATATGAAGCCATAACATATAGCAGTAATGATTCCATTTTCCATGTAGGATATGCTTCCTATTTACTCTCTCTAGTGCTAGCTGGAACTAGATAGAACTGGATTTTTATATATGCATATATATATTTATTTCTGGTTTTGTTGTTTCACCTAATGTAAAATTACTTATTTCAGAAAAGAAAATATTGTCTCCATTGCTCTGTGGAAAACATAACAGTTCACATTTTCTTTAAGTTTGGAAACACTGAGCTGTTGTTTGAATTTGTTTAATAGAGGGGAATTTCTGATACTGGCAGAGAATAACTTTGTGGAAATATCTTTCTCTGTGCAGAAATCTTTAAGGATTTTAATTGCCCAAGGTGCTCAACACTTTCAAAGTAACATCAGCATTCCACTTTTCAGATTTCCATTTGTACGAAGATGAGAAAATGAAGGAATGCCTTTTTTCTGGTTTGTTCCTTTGCAGAATCTCAGTGTCTTCTTGCTTCAGCTTGTTCTTTTAGCTCTGTTCGCCCTTGTAACTTAAAATCAAAATAGAAGTGAAAGAAAGATATTTACTTAATAGCTAGTGGCTCCAGCTGAAAAATCTGCAGCATCCCATTGCTCTCACATGCTGAGTGGGGCAGCCTGAGGTTTGACTACAAAGCTTATGAAGGATTGCACATTTCTTACTTTAAGCAGATACTTTTTGGTAATGTTTTTGGTGCTTTGTTCTACATTTTTCTAAGGAAATGAAGTTCAGAGGATTGAGCAGTCATTCTATATTTTTGTCTGTCAGATCATCAAGGGTTAGGTTTGTCTTGTGTAGGGCCAGGATTTGGACTCAATGATCTTTGTAGATCCCTTCCAAGGCATGATATTCCATGATCATCTCCTATCATTTTGAACCTACTATCAGTTTTAACTGAGACATGGGCGTTTATTCCACAGAATCAGAGTAAAACTAGCCCAAAATAAACACCTCCAAAGTATGTACAGCATCAGTTTTTATCTACTCATCCATAATACTTGCTCATACAACGTGAATGTAGGAAAAAGGTTTTTCTTTAATAAATGACTGCAAACCCATCCTTTTTGAGCTAACTTTGTGGCTGAATCAAGTCAATTTATGAGCAATGTATAACAGTGTTCTGCTGTGTTCCTTCTGTCTAGCATCAGGCAAACCAATCGTATTTAAACCCTCAGTATTGGGGTGTTTTCCCATTTTCCATTGCTCTGCTGCAGTTGCTATAGCAACAGAGGATATGTTAATGTAGTCAAAGTAAAAATATTTTAACCATTTTCTTTTTTCTAAATGAATTTTATGGTAATAGATTTCAGGTCCATTTATTATAAATTTTCCACTATTGCTACCATAACAGAATAAACCTGATTTTATTCTATTGTCGACAATCTTTTCGTATGTTGTGGAAGACACTTTTCCACCATAAAAGAAATTTGTGATTTTTTTCATCCAAAAAGAGATCCTCAGGGAGGTTATGGAGCAGATTTTTGACTGAAGTATCTAGCTTGGGTATGATTCAAAGCTACACACTGAAAGTAGAAGCCTAAATTTCTTACAGTTAATGTAACAACTTTTAAAAGTTATTCAAATAGCTTATATTAGCCTCTATTCTCATACTAGGAATATATAATGGAGGAGGACTATCTGTCCCATAAAGTCCATTCATTTGCAGGCATCTAAACATAGATTTACTCAATGCCTTGTTTCTGACTCCTCAGATTTTCATAGAGTTGAATATTTAGGCTCTTGAGAAATAGGTGACCTGAAATTTCTCTTCTTTCTACAAGAGATGCAGAAGTTTATATATAAATCCACAGGTCTTGAATAATCCAGGCATGGGTCATCAAAGCTTTTCTTCTTACTTACTGCCACTGGCAGCATGGTGTCATGGTGTGTCACACATGGCAGTGGCAGCTCAGCGTGCTGTGCTTGCATGAATGCCAACTTCAGCATGTCTGATCATATCCATACAACAGCTTTGTGCTGTACAGTGGGAAAAGTACTCCCAGGTTTTCTGGTGCAAACTTATGTTGACTCTGCACATTTGAAAAGAGAGCACTTTAGAGCAAAATCTGGTTCTTTGTCCCCGAAGTAATAACAGAATGACTTGTGTTTATGAACTGTTGTTTGGAAAAGTCTGTTCCTTTAAAGATTAAATTACATACAGTGTGAATAATGTTCTGCAGTGTTCTGTATACCAAATTTCCCTGTTGTCTAGTTAAGGAAATCTATTCCTCAATTCAAGGAACGTGTTATTTTGGCATAGAAGATTCACTGGTAGGAATGAAAAAGAGGTAAATAGATACCCAACCGACTTATTTCATCATAGAGTTTTTACATTTCTCCTCATTAAAATGGAAGAGTTAAATCATTGGCCTTGAAAAGTAATTAGAATGTTGAATCATAAAGAATGTAGGGAAAAAATATGGAAAGAAATTATTTCTGTTCTGAAATCTTCATATATTTGTCATTTTCCAGTTTTCATCACTACTTTTTCCTTCATAAATTCACTTGACTCTATACCTCTGATAAGCCTACATTGTCCCCACTGATATAATGAAAGGTCAGAAATATTGGACACCAAATTCATTGTTCACTTGCCCAGTCCATTTATGTGGCAGTCTCACCATATTGTATGGTTACAGGTAAACAAACATATGTTTACCTCTCCAAGTAAAAACATATGTTCAATTAAGCTTGCATTTCAAAATAAATCATCTTTTTATAGCTTCTTAATTTAATGTGTGTTTAGTTAGTAAATAGCTTCAATAGTAAAAAAGAGTGAAATGTATATGGTAAAATTGGTTAATGTGAAGTCAAGAATATTTTTGGAAAGTGGTTTTGGAAATATGGAGCATATTGTAACTGAAATTGTGTTACATTTCTCTGAAAATGAAAACTTAAAAAACCCCAAAGCATAGCCATTCTTCCTCCCTAATTAAAATAGGTGTAATCTTCACCTCTGAACATCCTCTGCTTAGTATAACCCTAAGGAATGGTTTGTGAAGCTAGTCCTGTATTATTCATCTCAAGAGCAGTACAATTGTGATGAGATACACTCAGCTCTGTCATTGAAACTGTTTACGGACTCTATGGTGTGAACTGGAGTAAAGGACTTAAACCATTGAAAACAATGTTGAAATGGTAAAATAAGGAATCCTCTCCTCATATTCTGTGTTGGTTTTCCATCTTAATTTCCATCTGTAATCTACCATGTTTTTCCTACCCTTGTCTTTCTAAAATCCATCTCCTCCTATCAGCATGACCCTATCTTCCTACATGCCATTGTTATGATTCTTTACTTATCTATTATCAAGAAAATAACATTGTGGTTCATTTCTGGATGGTAGAACCTCTTAAGACATCCTCTATACACATTAAATTCTGGATGTTGCTCGTGGGCTCCCCTGGATTCCTTCTGGTTTCAGCTGCTGCACTGTTATCTTTCAGAATATTGAAAGGTGATGTCTGATTTCTGCACTTTTCACTCAGGGGAAAATTTTAGTTTGTGGAGTTCTCTAGTTATTCCAGATCCAATGTGTCAGAGAAACACAACCTTTTCAAGACCCAATTTGCAGGCAGATAATGGAACAAGTGAGAGCAAAACAAGCTGTATTTATCCTTTTGATTAGTGTTCACTGACTGTCAACTGGACTGAAAGATCATTCACTTTATCAAAAGGATTTTTCACATCTATCACTTCTCATTACAACGCGTACAGAAGTATCTAGATTTTTGAAGTTTTCCCATGTGTCAAAGACCTTGATGACAATAATGAGAGTGTGTAGGCACTGAACTATCTTTATAACTTCTTCTCTTCCTTTCAGAGCCTTAAGATTTTGAAAACCTGAATTCAGATATTCCAGTAAAGCATGTTTGTCTACTTGGCTATTAGTTTATATCCTTGTAAACCAATCAAAATACTTAAGTATTATTTTCAATATTTTAAAGGGAAATAGGATATGTAAAGTGTTCTTTCAACATTCAGTGTTTTCAGTGTTTGGAATTATTTTCAGGACCAAAAAGTCACATTGAAAGGTGCTACCCCAGATTCATATCTGAGCCTAAACTCCATGTCAAATATGCTGAGTACTTGAAGAATATTGAAAAGACTTTCTTGTTCTTTGTGGTAATACAGATTTACATTTCTTTCCTCTGCAATGCAACAATGGTATTTTAAAGGAAGAACAACCAGTGATTCACTTCGAAATGAACATGAAATACGAACTGACAAATCTGTTAAACAGATGATAGAGCAATCATATATTTTATTTAAATACTGTCACTGTATGTACTAGGATCTTGTGTTTGATTCATGGAAATATTAATTACAGTGCTAAACCTCTCCTGGCAGGCAAAGTATAACAAGTCTTCAAATAATAAAACACACCTAATTTCACCTCAACCCCTTTTCTATAAACAAATGCATGAGCGTGTCTTCAGAAATACACAATCTCATCTACATGGAAACCCAAATATTTAAAATTAGGATCACTATGGGGGGAGGGGTGGGGAAGTTACTATGGAGGGACTTGATCTACAGCTGCTGTTTAATACCAACCAACCGAAATCTTATGCCAAAAATGTCTAGTGTTTGTTTTCTTTTGTGAAGAAGCAGATGATTGTCCAGATGATATCCAGATGATTAAAAGGAAGCTGAATCTGTATCCTATCAAAGCCCCTCTGAAGCTCATCCATAATTTTTCCTTTCTCCCACTGTACGTGTTTCTTTCGTGTGCAAATAATTTCAGACAAACCAGGGGCTATTCATTAAGCAACACAAATACAGTAGTGTAATGAAACTGAATTTCAACAATACATTGCTGGGTGATCATTATCCAATACGTTAAATATCTTTCTTGCAACAACAATTATCCTGTGTTCTATCTTGCTTCATAAATGACCCCAGAAACAGTAGTTGATATAAAAACTTTTGTGGTCTAGGCCAACTTTTGTAACATTTCCCCATAAATCAAATAATAGGGCATTTGTAGTAAATTTGTTTGCCACAGGTATATTTTTGTGAGGTCTGTTTGTAAAGACTGAAACCTCTAAATCTTGTTATGTCAAAGACATGAGATTTCTGCAGTTGAGAACAGATCTCTTTTAAAATAATGTGACTTATTTTTAGGGACCACAATATTAATTTAGCACCTTAGAACACCCCTTGCATACCTTCAGTGCAGAATAAGCACATCATTTATATTTTTATTTTATGTTGTAACAAATCCTACTTTAGAGGTTTATGTAGCTTAGATGTAGCTTATGACACTAATATAAGTTTATTCTCCTTTAGTGTAAATAACTGCACTTTGGCTCCTTTACTGAAGTAGAGAATATTACAGCATAATTCATCTCACCTGCTTTAGACAGTTACTTAAAGATAGGATGAATCACTCCTTAGATTCTATTGATTATATACATAAGATTTCATATTATTATAAAGAGAGACACTTTGGTATAATCATATAATAGGTTCAAATGCATATTGCAGCCTGTATTCTATCACCTGACCTCACAGGAGAAGGAATATATACAGTTTTCCCTAAGGAATTTTATGAGCATTTTTTGTATGAATAAAGGCCCAGAGAGATGGGACTGTTCACCTGGAGAAGAGAGGCTCAGAGGGGTCTTGTCAATGTGTACAAATACCTGAAGTGAAAGTACACAGAAGGAGTCTGTCCCTTTTCAGTGGTGCTAAGTGACAGGATCAGAGGCAGTGGACGCAAACTGAAACACAGAAGGTTCTCGCTGAACTTCAGGGAACACCTTCTACTGTGAGGGTGACAGAGCACTGACAGAAGTTGCCCAGGTAAGCTGTGGAGGCTCTGACCTTGGAGACCTGGTCCTGTGCATCCAGGTTTAGGTGGCCCTGCTTGAGCAGAAGGGTTGGACCAGATGACTTGCATAGGTCCTTTCCAACTTCAAATATTCTGCAATTCTGTGATATTTCATTTGGATTCTATTAATGATATTTACATAAAGATGTTATTGATTGCACACTATTTAAATAATACATAGGATTTTTGAGGGTGAAATTTTTCTTTATAGAAAGACCTGTTACCTCTCAACTTTTATTCCTTCTACCTCCTCACCAGAGGAGCAGGACACCTCCTCTTTCATAATCACTGGTGTTTTGGGTGACTTGAGTGAATCGTTTGACTTTTAAATGAACTGGTTCAGCTTTCTGGGTCAGCAGCAGAGAAATTTTTCTTGTTTAGTTTCTTGAACCCACTCATGCATCATGTAAGTGTCGATGGTATGAGGAAATTTACAGCCGAAGGGAAATAGTAATTTTCCCTTCCTTTTGCTATTGTCTGCAATGTCAAACTTAATCCTAAGAAAAGGAACAGCTTAAGGAGTAATTGTTTGATTATTTTATTGTAGTCACTTGTAAAAGGGCTTGAGGTACTTCTAATCAGTACTGTCTAAGCTTAACATCTCAGTCTGGACCCATATACTCCAAATCCCAGCCCACGCTGGCTGGAATCTTCTTAGAAACCTAATTTGGGTAACTTCATTTAGTACCTACTCTAAAGATAAGGTGTCTGGTGTTGCACGATTTCAGAATGAAACCAAGTGAAACTCAATGGCTGGGATTTCATTTTGCTTAGACCTCCTGGGTTCATGTGGATCTGTAAGGGGGAGCTGAGACAGGCAGCCCCACAGAGCAGAGCAGGA
Organism: Lophotriccus pileatus; assembly: GCA_035583135.1. NCBI lineage: Eukaryota > Metazoa > Chordata > Aves > Passeriformes > Tyrannidae > Lophotriccus > Lophotriccus pileatus. Next base: position 30,421,834 of record JAWWES010000041.1, read on the forward strand.
CCAAACAGAACAAGCAAATGAACTAAATGGGCAGCTCCAGTCTTGCAAAGAGAAACTGCGACTTCACAGGCAATTTAGCTGGTACAATTTATTCTAATTTATTACTGTAAACTACATATTAGCAAACATTAACAGATCAGGGCAGATTTATGACAGGGAAGGCTACTGTACTAATGAGTGGCCCCCTCATTAACATTGCCTGGAGCAACACATGCTCTCTCTCATCCCTTCCTTGCCGCATTTTCCTATTACCATCACAGCAGAAGCAAGCCTTTCATATCCTGTAATCTCTGACTGGGAGGAACCTTGTTTGGAAGCTGAAGATAGCTTTTAAAATTAATTACAGCTCAGTTGTTTGTATTTGGGCATTTACTTGAAGGGGTGCAGGAATAACTGGCCACTGGGCACCTCTGAAAAGCCATATCCCAGTTGTGGTTACTGCTAGAGTGGTTATAGCTTTTATATCTTGCATCGCTGCTAACTGACTGTGACTATCAACTTTTCTACTGCTTTATACCTCTGTATACAAAATAGTATTCTTAACACCTGTCACAGCAAAAGATTTTTTTTTTTTTACCATACATTTTTTTTGCAAAGGATTTGCATTTTCAGCATTAATGTATCTGGCTTCAAGAGGGAGAAATATTCTGTGGGTTTCACTGACTAACTACTGCAAAGCATTTGAGAACTTGGATTGGCAGGTGTTGTCAAAGCATAAAATATGATCAAAATACCTTTAAATCAGTGAAAGACCCAGAGTATCACAATTCAGAGAGCAAACAAGCCTAATTGTTTACTCTCCACTCTGTTGCACTCTGTAAGTACAGACTCAAAATTAATGTAGTATATTTTAGCCACCCAGCTAAAACCCACAAAACTCCATATAAAACACCTTCCAAATTCCTCAATGTCAGACTGTACTAGTTATAGAAAACTCTTTCTGTGATACCTGTTTTTTTTTTTTAAATCTTCCATCTTTTATTAAATATGTAGCAATTTGAAAGGATTGTAGTGAATTTTTTCAGATTCAATAGTGCAGCTGTTGATAAAACTACTCCTAAATGTCTCTAACGGTAGACTCTGCATTTTTCCCACCCTATTCCCACAGAACTCTAAAGAAAACTTTTCATACTGGGTATTAGCAAACTGTCTGAAGATAACACTGTGATTTTTTATTTTTTTTTTTTGTAATCTGTGAGTATATGATTTAGTCCTGGTTTATAACAATCATTTAACTTATCATTGGTCCTTTTGTCAGGCAGTCTGGATTTCAGTCTATAGGCACGTGCAAGATTCCTAAATTTTTTTTGTGTTCAAGACAATTTGCATTTGCCATATAATACTTCATAGAAAACAGGGAAAAGGAGAGAAATGCAGATGCCCAGATTTTCCAAAGTGCTCTGGCCACTTCAAATCACCCCATAAAACTTCCAGATCCCTTTCCTTGGGGAAAAGTGCAAGTGGTGGTGGGTTGCAGGAGTTTCTCCTAAACTAAGCTCCAGCTGGCTGCCAGCACAGAGGGTGCAGAGGGGAGGGAGAAGGTGTTGCTGGGGCTGTGTGTGTCTGGCTGCTGCCTGCCTGCCATTTCCCTGTGTAAGTCTTGGCAGCTGGTGAGAGGCAGTGCTGCTCAGAGAGGGGCCTGGGGAAAACAGCCAGGGCGTGCCAGAGTGGAGACCTTCAGTTTTCCTTGAACTACTCTGTAACATTTTCAAAACTCAGGAATTCGTGAGAATAACAGAGAGAGAAGGGGTGGTGGGAAGAGGGCTAGAAGTCGAGTAAAATCCCAGACCATCATTGATTCACTGGTGAAAGGGAGGGGGAAAGGCAAAAGACAGGAATGCAAAGTTTTAAAAAATTGAAGTTTTGGTATTTCCAGTTTAGAAAACCTTGAATTATCTGAAAAATTGTTGAGATTTGCTTTGCAATTTTCTTGTTAAAATAATAACTAGAAAATTAGTTACTATTCCTTGTACTCTCCACTGGTTCTCTCAGGTCTGGATAAAGCTTTGTGAGGGTAAATTTTCCCTCCTATACATCAACTAATATATTTTAAGACCAGAAGGGACTGTTCACCTGACCTTATACATAACGAAGCCAATTTGTTTGCTGTATATTAATTCCTGCTTCAAGTCTGATTCAACTGCAGCATACCACAGAGAAATTTTCCCACTTCAAACTGTTATTCCCTTTAATGTCAGTGAGCTCTATTATCCCTTTTTTTTGGTAACAATAATCACTTCGGGAAGTCTAACTTACCAGGGGCTCAGATCCAGTAGAAGTCCCCTCCTCTTGGTTTCCCTCCTCCAGTCCTGGGAGAATGGTCATTAGTCTTCCTGATTAAGTACATGATTTTACTTTTGATCATGACAAAAATCATATAACTACCTAAGCAAATGAAATAAAACAATTACAGCAAACCAACATCTTTTTTTTCCAACATTTCTCTCACATTAGTGCCAAAAGCAAACTGTGGTGATCTGTGGTTTGTTTGGGGTTTGTTTGTTTGGGTTTTTTCTGGTTTAGTTAGTTAATTAATATACATTAATATTAGGGTCAAAGATTGTCCCCATGGGACTTCACTCAAAAATTACTCCATGTTTATAGCTGCATTTCAAGAACTGCTGGTTTCAAATCTATTTACTGTGTACCCTGTTGACTTTACAGCATTATAGTTTATTGTTCATTACGTTGTGTGGTGTCCTGTCAAATAATATTTGATTTATTTACATTGTTACTTTTGTCAAATCCGTAATTTCACTTGCTATTAAATACTTAATTGCCGTTACAGACAAATGCCTCTTGGCGTTTTTTTTCTGTAGAGAGAAGGTAAAGCAGGGGTGAACAGCTTGGAGCTGTGAAAAGGCAAGGACCTGAGAAGTATACAAAGAAAAGGATCTGATTGAGGCCAATATGGGCAATGTAGGGCTTTAACAGCAACAGTTTAAACCGGGCCCCAAGTTAACAGCCTGATTCTCTGGGAAGTACAAGAGAAGAAGCGCTGTGGTGCTGATAGGAGTGTGCAGGCAGAAACTCCACCTGATAGGGTTGAACGCCTTAGACATTGGCATCTGTGAGCAATTCCTACAAAACTAGAAGAGATGTCTACATGATTCCTCATTTTTCTCTCCTATGTTCAGTCTGACCTACTCTAATGACATCATAATAAATGTATTAGAGCAGAACCATAAGATTTCTTCAGTTTCATATTTCCTGTATGTTATCACATCTACTGTGGGGTGGGATTATATAGTTGGTTATTTTTTACATGTACAGGATATTCAGGTCATAGACACAATTTATGCTCTTGGAACAGAAGATGTATCTGTTTCTCTAGTAATGCATTCCTCTTCCAGCCTCAAAATCTAAAATGACAGTTATGTTGTATCACAGTCAACACTCCTAATTTAATGAACTTCTGATAATAGTGTCATTAAGATAGTTTGCTGCTTTGTTGAAAATTACATCTTGCAAAATCACTACTAACAGTAACTAAACAGACATCATCCACACAAATACTTTCATGAAGTGGAAACTCTGATATAAATCTTCTGTATTTAACCTATAACCTCAAATGAATACAGCACACTGGAAAAAGAAACCTATTTTTGGGGGGGTTGGTTACTTTTACTGGCTTCACTGATGCCTTCAATATGTATTCTCTGCTCAGTTTACCCAGAGGCAGCTTTTAGCAGAGGTTTATTTTTGTTTTGTTTTGTATTTGTTTGTGAATACAGGAGGGATCAGACGCCACAGAAGCAGATCATTGAAGTTTGTCTCACTTTGATTGCTTTGTCTAGAAGGAAACAGATGCACCACTGTGCCAGCCTAAGGTACTTTCCAAGTTGTGCACATTAGAAACTACACCGGAGCACTGGAGTGATGCATTGACTTCTCTAATCAGAAGAAATATCCTAGTATGAGTTTGGAGAGAGAGGAGTTAAAAATTGAAGGAGATAAGTTACTTCCCTGATAGGAAACCTGATTAGAAAATAAAGGGATTTTCTGAAAAAATAGACCAAGACTCCAAAGCATTTGAAAAAAGCCATCTCCGTAGAACAAGGAAAAAACATATGCGTTCTACCAGTGCACAGTCAATATTAGTAGGCTTATAACTATGAAAATGTGGCTTGTTTTTCCGCCTCCCTCCATTTAACCACCTTTTTCAAAGAGAAGAAGATGGTATTGTTCTTCCAAGTTGGAGTTAGTGAAAAGCACTTCTCTCTACACATCCACACAAATCTGAAGGGCAAATCATGCAGGTATTTTACATGGTGCCCTCTAAGTGGTAACTCTCAGGGACAAAGGCTGTTCTGAGGAGATCCTCAGGGTCAGCACGTGGTTGGTCCAGTGCCAGACATGCTGTGTCAAGCAGTAATGATATCCTCACATGGCAGGATCTATTCTTTGGAGCAACGAGGCTGGTGAAGGGACTCAAGCACAAGTCCTGTGAGGAGAGGCTGAGGGAGCTGGGGTTGTTTAGCCTG
>JAWWES010000041.1:30427460-30441249 GCA_035583135.1 Lophotriccus pileatus
GCTCCCTGACCGGGAATCGAACCCGCGGTCTCAAGGGTACCAGCCCTGCGTCTTAACCACTAGACCACCGGGGGCAGTGGGTTGAGGCTATGTTAAAGGGTTTTTTTATACTGGCTTTATCTTCTCACTCCCTATCTCTCACAAAATGAAAATGTGGCAAACTACTTCATGTTAATTTGCCATGAATTAAATCTTATCTCTATCTTGATTCTCTAAAATACCAGTGTTTCAAACACTGTGCTTGATATGCACTAAAAGAGGACAGCACTCAGTTGAAGAAAGTAGGTAGTTATTTATAAATGAGGCACCATAACACTTAAATGTTTTGGGTCCAAAGTTTAGAATGAAATCCCAAAGTTTCAGTTTATTTCCCCTGACAGGCCTTGGGAATCAGATGCTTCACCCTAAATCCTTATGTTAAGATGTCATACTCTGAGATGCTCAATGCATGTCTGCCAACAAGTGCTTCTGTCTATTTAAAATCTGTCACTTACACTCCCCTTCCCCCTGTAGTGGAAACTTGAAACTATTCCCTTAAGTAATTGAGCATGGTTCAGCTTTTCTTCTGAAAGTTATTGACTGGACAAGGACCTCTTTACATAACAGCCCGGGGATTATAGCAGTTGCAAAGGAAGCACTTAATTAATTTTGCTTCTCACCCTGAAAGAATTCATATGCATATCTACCACCTCCCTCTCAGGGAAATGTGAACCCCTCAGGCCACACACTGGCAAAGGATGAAGAGCAGAGCAGCAAGAAGGCACAAAAGTGCTCACAGACCTTTCTGTTGGAGCTGAAGCATGCAATTTCACAAGTCAGTGAGCCATGCAAACCTGGCTTTAAAGTCTGGTGGTTAGTCACTCATATGGAAAAGAGGTATCCTGGGTTTTGACTCACCTATTTTATACTAAATAACAAGATTTAGACTGTCTGTATGAGGATTTGTGCATCCACTCCTTCCTCACCACTTCCCAGCCACAGTGCTGATGACTGAGATGTTCACAAGTCAGTTCTAGCATCAGTGCTGCAGTTTCGTTTCAGCTGCAGGTATGTGCTTGTTTCATGGAGTCCTGCATCAACACAGGAGCCGTGACTTTGCAGCTAGACACTTATACTTCCCTGGACCTTGAAGGACCCTCAAAGATACCCACCTGCAAAACATTTTCATCTGGAGTATCACAGTCTTACTTAACCCCAGCCCTGTGATCAAGGATGCTCGTCTCGTGAATGTCCTTCAAGTACATCAGACTTCTATAGAGGATGCTGCTGCAGCAGGTTCTGGAATCCAGAACCTTGGACTTACATGCCCTCACCAAATACTTTATGTTCTTGAATCCAGGTCTGAAAAACATTCTCTGTGAAATTCAATGCTAATACTGAGTGTAGGATTGCTCATATTTCTATCATATAGAAAATATAAAAGCAGGTAAGAGGATTCCATTTAATTTTTTGCCATTTGCATAACAGAAAAGGTGTCTGTGACAGTACAAAAAAATCAAAGTTATGCTTCTCCTGATGTGGGGAGAAGTCTAAATGCCTCACAGACCTTACATTAATGGCTGCAATTTGACATGATAGGTAAAACAAAAGAAATGGGATTCTGATGACCTTTCTGTTTCACGATTAATTGAACCTTTGGCATTTTGCAAAGCATCCCGCCCATGTTTCAAGCTTGTGGCCTGTACCAAATTCAGGAAGTATTTTTTAGGCTTTAGAAATGTAACTGTAATAGTCCCAGTTGTTCTGTGTTATTTTTATTGATCAGAGCTTTGTGTAAGTGAATTTATGTCTCAGAAGTATATCTAGTTTGTGTGTAAATCCTACCAACCGTTCCTCTATTCTAATATCACTTTTGCCATTTTTGATTGCTGATCTCACTGTAATTGGAGCTCTGCCACTAAATTCAGTTGACATAACTTGGGTTTTTGTCCACTTCATCTCCTTGTTTTCATATTACCAAGAACAGATGAAAAATTATTGTGCCAGGTGCTAAAACAGTGGTCAGGTCAAAACAGATATTATGCAGCTGAATCTCAAAATGCATAGGTGTTTTATATTAAACTGTCACTGCCTTGTGAACTAAAGTGGCACTGGAAGTTTGGGCTAGAAGCCAAGCATAGACCCTCCAAACTGAGGGAGCAGTTTCAAACATGGGCTGCAGCAAGTCTGCTCTCCTTCTAGCCTTGGCACTCCTACCTGCACATCCTGGGGGATCCTCTCTAAGGAATTCTATTGCTTGGTACTGTGCCATTGGTGTGCTGGAGATGCATGTTTGCTCCCTTGGGATAATTAAGAGCTAAATTTTGTTTCTGTCACTTCCTGGGTGAATATTCTAGCAACTAAACAATTATACACTAAATGCTACCATAGCATCAGATTTGGTTAGTTGTAATCCTGGCCAAAATTAACATTTGAGTCTTCTCTGGGGACATTTGAGTTCAAATACCAATCCAAATACCCCATTATATGAGAGGAGTAGGTTGGGGATAAGCATCCATTTTTCCACTTCTGAGTATACACAGGAGACTGAAGGTAAATACATTGGAAGTATTTAAGCTAAGAAGGGCATCACATAAAGAATTTGTGTTGTTTACATGAGACAGCCCTGGAAATTAGGACATACTGTACTTCTCTCTGAGACTGTGGCAAAATTTGGGTATCCATTTCACATTTTAAATAGAACTTGTTCTGACTGACTATGTCTAAGAGAATAATTGGAAAATATTAACAATATTACATTTCTCCCTCTAAGATTTACAAATACGTATTACCTGTAATAATATGATATATTAATATTGTTACTTCTTCAGATTTCTGCTATGCTTTAAAACTTCACACATCTATGGTTTAGTCCCCTGGGTACATCCCTTTCTTCCTCACAAAAGAGCAGATAGTAAAGGGCAGTGACACAGGAACTCTCCTCCAATTCTACTCAGCCTTTAAGAGTTTCTCCTCCAATTCTACTCAGCCTTTAAGAGTTTCTATGCTATCTATATTAACTACTGATAACTTGTTTCAGATGGGAGGTCTTGGAAGCCTGGAACCTTCAAAAACTATTATACTGAGATGTCTTAGATGTTAGAACATCAGCAAGTGCAAAACAAACAAACAAACAAACAAACAAACAAAAACCCAAAACAAACAAACAAAAAAACCCACCCAAATCCAATGCACTTCACCTCACCACCCCCTGCCTCAAAAAACCCCCAACTTCTTCTTCCAGTGCTGTTCTGCATAATATGTTCCCAGATTACTGGAATGAAAGTTTAGTGCAAATTCCCCAGACAGGTAAACAAGTCTGAAAAAACACCATCCTCTGGGAAAGTTGCCCTGGTACACAAATCCACATAAACACAGAACTTTTTTAAAGAGGTGGACTGGACACAGGACTCTGGGTTGAAGTAGAATGGAGAGGACAGGCCAACAGGCAGACCAGAGCAGTTTAATGAATTTGTGTTTACAGCTACTGGCACACCTAACAGTAAGCTGAAGATGTGTGCAGGCCATTGACTGTCTCATGGCTTGTTTTCTCTGTGTCTGTGTGTCCTAAAAAAAAAAGCTTCTCTCCAGTATAAAAGCTGCATGGTGGCAAATCCACTATGCCAAGGTCCCTGGGAGAGAACATGAGTCATTCTGCTGAACTTGGTCAGACCTACTAGATTATGAACACAAGGAGTAAGAATCTGGTCTGAGCAGAAACAGCCATTTTATCATGCAGCGGAGAAGTGTGGAGGATTGACAGGAGCCAAATTTAAACAGCTGCTGTAAGAACTGATAGAAGCTGTTAATCAGCCCCCTGATACAAGTCCACCCTTTCTCTGTTTGCCCTTCAGTAATTCATATGAGTTTTGGATATCTCCTACCTTATATAATACATATTCACAGTGTGGCCTCTCTGCAGGAATAGAGATCCTAACCTTAATTCCCCATTACTTTTCCAAATGAGAGTTACTGTATTAGCTGAACATTCCTCAGTCTTCTAAATCACCATGCCTTTGTACAATATGCATGATTGAGTACGTTGTAAACAGCTTTATGTTTAATAAGATGCTGTGGCAGTTAGATCTGCAATATATGAAACGCTATTGTTTAAACATGTTTCAAGATGGCTTTTTGTAGTCTTTTTGCTAACTCACCTTCTTCTTCCCAGTACCCCCCATGGCAAGGGTTATCTCTGTCTCAGAAATGTCCTGAGAAGATATCAGGAAGTTTCCTATTGGTTGTTAACCCCTTCTTGCTACTGGTGTTCCTGAACCCCCTGAACTTCTCATTGTTTACTCTGTGAATCCTCCTGGAAGCTATATATGTCAACCCCCCAACAATAAATGCTCTCTTGCCTTCTCCCTACACGTCCCTGTGTGTGCTGTCTCTTGCGGCGGCCATGGGACCACGTGGAGGGGGGGAAGGGGGGAGCGCCTCCTCCTCCAGAGTCCGGGACTGAAACCCCTGGGACTGGAGTTCCCCCTCCCCATCCAATTCAACCGTCACAAGATGCTACAAAGAAGGAGTTTTGATGAATTAGGTCTCTTTTCTAGGATCATAAAGTATTTTCCTATGAAGTTTGGAATGCATTTTGTTTCTCATGATGCATTCAGTTGAAACATTGCTATCTCTGTAAAGAAATATTGTAAGGTTATAAGCTAGTGGCTATATTCACTGTACAGTAATATTAGCTGCTCCCATCCAATTCACACGACCTTTACAATTTTGAATAGGATAATTCTCTCTCTTATGTAAAAGACTTAAGTCTACCGAATCTAAAACCACTGTACAGTGTTACTACATCTTCTTTATTGTTAGAATATAAATAAGTCACAGAGAGTATTGTTTTCAGCAGTCATCTTTTTGTTTTATTTATTTTAATGAGATAGATAACTATAAAAGATAAATATTTTCCAAAATCCTTACAAAATTTCTTGTGTGAACTCAGAGGTTCAGCTTCTTCAACACCATTCATGAAGTCCTTACAGTCATACCTTGGTGAAGAGCCACCAACTACCTTTACCAGTTTCAGCTGCTTCAGATGTTGCTGTGTGAGTGCTTTACTGGTTGGGGCATGAGATCCCTCAAATGTTAGGAAAGGAAGTTTCATTTAGCGGGATTACTCTTTGATATTCAGTCTTGGCTAGATAGCTAGGAGAACAAAGGTTATTCAGTGTAAGTGTTCCAGTGTGATTATAATATGTCAATGTTAGCTTTATGCTACAATAGTCTCCTCACCTATGCAGACTTCATGAGAATGCGTCCATATGGGGTGGCCTCTTCACATTTCTGATTAATCTGTTGGCATGACTGAAGAAATAATTCTAGTAAACTTCCTACCTTAAATATTACATAAGAGTACTGTACAGAATGTGCTCATGGAGTTATCAGCTCAGGAACCACTGGCAAAGCTCCCAGATAAGAAAAAGAGCAATGCTAATTCTTTGTGGGAAAGCATCATACCGTTCGAGGCACTCTGTACTTTTGCCCACACTTAGTAATAAGAAAGCAATGTAATAATATATTATGATAATAGTTTCTCAGAACTAGCAATGAGGTATAAACACCTGCATATTCTAGTTCCCTGTCTTTAAATCAGTTGCTAAAAAGCCCATCCCTTCCTAATGAGTTAGCAATGTTTGGACCCACAGCAACCAATGAGAATTTTGTCTCTGACTTGTAAAAGGCTCCAGGGAGGACCTTCTCTATTCAGTGTTATTTAAAGTATTGTGAACATATGTGTGATAAAAATGTTAAAGGGAGTATTCTTGCTGCCTTCAGTGAAGAGAAATTTATCTGAATGTGGCCTCAGTAAAAAGTTCAAGAAACAATGTTTAGACTTGAGTCATTTCTTGTGATTTCAAAGTTTGGTTATTGTCAGAAGGAAATTATTTTTGTATGTGATTCCCACAGAAGGTCAGATATTTGACATGATACAATTAAGCACATAATATTAGAACAACAAGTACTGGGTCAGAGTGAAGCACCTTCTCTCTCCCTGAGGACAGCAGTGGATGACTTGGGAGAAGGCATCATGATGTGATACCTCATCTGCCTTTTCTTCCAGCCTTCTGCAGTCCACAGATTTTCTCAACTCATAGCGGTATCTTCGTAATTTAAGGCAATGGATCTATTATTTTACTATTTTTTTTTAACATTACTTTTTAACCCATTCAGATTTTGGCTTCTCTACTATTCTTTACAGTGAATTCTATGACTTAAGCCATTATATACAGTGCATGTACACCTCTTTCCTTTTGCTTCCACACTAGTGTCTGATAACTTCATTTGCTGCACCTTAATTTTGCCTATAAACGTCTGAATGATTGCATCCTGTTCACCTTCTCTGGCTTACAGTCATCACCATGATGAATAATCTGTTCTAGCATAACCTGTTGAGTTTTCTCTTTTCCAAACTTACTAGTTCTAGCCTACCTAACCTCTGCTGATAGAGAAGGAAATTTGTACTTTTGATTAGAATTATTGCCTCTGTACCTGTATTCTTTGACATGAATAGCAAATAAAAATAAAAATGGTGACCTATCAGATTTCTAATAATTGCATAAAAATGATTTTGCTTTTTTTCTCTAGTCTAAGACTTTCTCTATTTATCTTTGTAACCAGTACTGAGCACTGATCAGACTTTTACAGACTTATTCACTAATTCCAAAATATCTTTCTATAGTAGTACCAGGCAGTTTACAGCCCACCACTGCATAGATCTCATTAGGACTGGTTTTGTTTTTGTTCCTGCATTTTTGCCCGGCAGTTCCCCCCAACGAGCAAGTAATATGAATATTCATTTTTAAAAACTCGAATTAACAGGAAATGTAATTTCCTGAAAATAGTCTTCCTTTTCTAAACCATTTATTATTATACTGAACAATGCATGCCTTAGCACAGATCCTAGGCATCTTCTTTTCTTGTAAAATCACTTCATTTTTTCCCTTTTTTTTTTTTTTTTTCTATACTTGGATCAGATCTTAATTTTTGAGGGGATCTTCCATGCTATGATTCCAACTTTGTTTCTTGAAGATGAATGCTATTAAAACTACTTTAAAATCTACACTCACTACATAACCCATATTTCCCACATCGCCAGCTCTTGAGCACCTTTCAAAATAACTTCCTCTTGCAAAAGTACTGTCCACTTTTCCTTATTATAAAATGTTTATCACTTTTTGATTGATGATAGGATATTTTATAAAAGTTTCTACCAGTTTTTCTAATATGAATATATGATTTCCTACTTTGCCGTTCCTTAATTCCTTTTGTAAGGTTTTTAAAAATCTTTTTCACATTGACTATTTCTCATTGCTGTGTTGTTGAGACCATTTCAAATACTAGCTCTTCCTATTTGATAAAGACATTCCAGCTCCCTTTGCAAAACCATGTGTAATTCAAAACAAGGTGCAGATTTCTAGATCTGCTTTGTGTAGTAAAAGCAATCATGAGATTCTGCTTTATTTAGAAGAGTTATCTTGTCCCGCTGAACAGCCTCTGAGCAGTTTTCCCTTCACAAATGCAACAGCCAGGTATTAGTAAGGCAGTTAGTCATTACAGTCACATCCTGGCAATCTGAGAACCCAGATGAATTGATGACTTCACCTCTGTTTACTTCAGTGGACAGGAATTAAAGACTCACTTAACTGTGCTGGGAGTTGGATACCTGCATACTCACAGAATGTCCTGAGAAGTATTGAAGTTTGCCAAAATAAATATCCAGTCTTCAGGCAGGAAAGATTTTTATTTGCAATGTTTATTGACACCAATTTCTGTTCTGAGTAAGACCTGAAGGTGTTTCGTTCACAGTTTTTTCATGAAAAGCAAACCAATTTCAGGATCACAATGTTAGGATTAGGATCAGGATTTGTAGGACCTGAAGCCTTGTGTCTCTCTGTCCAAAATTCTATATATGTCTACAGTTTGGGGTTTTTGTGGCTCTGTTTTTAGGTTTGACAGTTTCCCACTACATTGTTTTGATTTTAGAAAGCACTAGTCTCTGTGGCCACTAGTCTTCTGCCTTATTAAAGTGTGTAGGCTCCCATCAGCTTCTTAGGAAAATTTAACTTGATAAATAGATTTCCGAATTCAGCAAGTCTACAGCATAGAGCGCTGCCATCAGGAAAATAGGGTTTGGAACTGAGAAAGCTTTTGCTGGGCTGATGGAAACTTGGCACACTGTATGATAACTTAATGAATGCTGGTGGAAAACAGGCCCCCAACTCCTGGCAGCAGAAAGTAAGACTGGGCTGTAGGTTTAGTAAATAAGCTGCTCATACACAACCTCAGATCCAAAGGGTGGGATTACTATTGGTCACTGCAACCTCAAGTACTGGCTGTGAAGGGGCAAAGGACCAAGGCAGACAGGAGCTGGGCAGTCAGGGCTCCCACAGGATGGACTGCACTAGCAAGGTCTTCCAGATCTCTCCTTACCCCCACCCTCCCTGAAACCATGTGCCAGAGGATAGCTGTCATACAACCACTGTCCTGTAAGGTGCTGAGACCATGCTTTAGGCCCGAAGCTGCTTATTGGATTTTATTATTGATATACAAAATAGATTCACATATCTGAGTGCCTTTCAGATTTGTGAAGTCTAAAATACATAGCCTCAAAGGGTCTCCTTGGTTGTCATTTCACTCTACAGAGGTTGATTATTATAAGGACTGAAGTTTCTATCAGTTAAATTTCTTCCACGCCTAAGTGTTTGCAATTTTTCATACCCTGGAGTTGCCAAAACATCATCACGTGACCATCTTTAGCTTAGGTTTTAAACATATTTGAGGTATATGAATCAGACGTCGCTCTGCCTGCCTGGCACAGCCTAATCCAGTCAGCAGACTCAGATCAAATCTTAATTTTTGACCTTCATTTAAAGTGAGACCAGATGACATAATACCCCTTTTACTTTTGTGGTTACAGCATTACAACATTATCCTGCAGTTAATTTCCTTCTCTGCTTCTGTGCTTATCTCAGCAAGAGGATGAAGAGGAGCTTGTTCTGATTGAGAGCTGTTTCAATCAACTGCTGTCTATGGAATGTTTTGGGAGAGTAGGAAGAGGCTTGTGTTCAGTTTAAACACAACAGTGACTGCTCGCTGGAGAGGTTGATGGGCTCTTGGTCTTTCCTGTTCTGGGGGATCACGCCAACCTCTAGATGAAAAGAAGGTTTCTATATGCTGCTTTAGATTTTGTTGCAGAGAGGAGAGCAAAGTATCCTTCTCTGAAATGCTCAGTAATCTGAAAACTAGACATCCAAATCATGCAGATGCACATTACTCTCTGTAGGAAAAGCATTAAAACTCTGTCTCCCCAGTCTGAGGTGACAGACTTAGTCACGATGCTGTACAATAAAAGAGGGGTAATCTTGTGTGTCCCTCGTGTATCCAACTCAGGATATTCTGTGATTCCTCCTCCTGTGTTTTGCGAGAAAGGGGTTAGTTTAGGGGCCTGCAGTCAAGGATGGATTCTTTCTGCTGGGTCCAAGGGTGTCAATTCTGGTTCACAGCAGCTACTTATCCCTACCCTTATTCAAATTGTTAACACAAACATACTAATTTGCTTCAGGCACAACAAAGGAAATCAGCTCAAAAAGTGCAGATTGTTGGCATCAACTTGACTGAATTTTCTTGGGGTGAGGTAGGGAGTTGCCCCACAGACTGAGTCAGTCACAGGTGGCCTGGGGCAGGAATCTCCAGCTAGGGAAGAGAGAAAACATCTGCTCCTGTCCTCACTTTAGGAGGGAGTTCAAAGCTAAAAATACCTCAGACAGGAGGTTCCTCTTCTTATTCCAGAACTCCATGCTGAAATCAATGGCAGAATAGGTTTAAAGCTTCTGGATGCACCTAAATTCCTCTTTGTAATAGTCTACTGCCTTATCATATCTTTCTCCAGGTATGCCCTCTTTCTTGTTCACTGGAGTCCAGCTGTGGTCTCCTTGAAACTATTGCTGAAAAGCCCCTCAATATGGCAGGAATGAGATTAAGGAATGCAGGGGCAGGTGCTCTGCAGTCTGTCACATCTGCTATCCTGGATAGGCTGAGAAGTTCTCTGTCCACAGCAACCTCTGCTGTTCGCAGAATCTGGCTTCCTCCTTAAACGTCACCTCCTCTCCGTCCTGTTTCTTCTTGGTTACTTTTTCTTGTCACCTCCTTTTTACCAGATCTGCATGAGGCTGTTTTCTGTAGATTTAGGAGCTTCAACAAATTCTGTCAGGGCCAGAGGATCTTGGGGAAGGGATAATAGAGGAATTGGGATGGGTTGCTGTGTATCAGGACTGCAGCAGCTAGCCCAGACCCATTGTCACAACTGCTTGTACAATTGCTTCTTAACCCAGTTCAGTCAGACAGACATCAGTTTCAACAGATTAAATGCCATATAACTTGGATCTTTTTGACCAAACAGGGTTAGAAATTAATTACATAAGCACTTTATCTTGGTGGATCTGGAGGGTGTAATGGAACAAGAAAATGGAGCTTGGAGTAAAATGAGCAATAGGTGACTATAAAATTATGACCAGTCTTTGGCTAGAAGGGAAAGTGCAACATCAGTTCTATTTGCCAGCAAGGTTATGGCTGACATGAGACTATATCTCACTAGTATTAAGCAATTTCAGAAGAAGGTACCATCCTGAAGTAAATTCTAAGGATATATTTTTGGTTTTGTAACTTCCATATTACATACTTCTTGATAAAAACTTTTAGTATGTTTACAAGGGGGTCACCTGATATATTTTTCTTTTGTAGAGATAAAGCAACTTTTCCAGATTCTTACTGTCATTTCAGCTTTCATATATTTGTCTCTACTTTGTGTTAAGAAGGAAAAACATTAGTAATATGGATGGTATAAAAGTCAGAGGAAGACAAAAAAGAAAATTATTCACAAAATTTTATCTGAAATGCCAACAATAGGAAAGTAGGAGTGGAGTTTTTTGTGTGGTCTGATAGTCACAGGTTTTGATTTTCCCAGATAGTAAAATTAGCATCTATATTGCTAGGACAAAGCTCGAGATTATCTCTGTTAAGAAGACAAAGGGAAAGGTAAATAGGAGCTTTAAATATGGGTATGCTTATTTCCTTTCAGACTTGAGTCATCAAAAGAAAGTTAAATTAATTTCATTTGGGAGGTTAGACCAATTACTGTGTGGTAGAAGAGAGTGCTAACACATGCTTCAGACTTTGTTTTCATTTGACAGAAAATGACTATGCAATAATGTGAACAGAGTTTTAAATCATTAAATATCTTTTGTACACTGAGTAAATGGAAGTTGGCAAAAGGACCAACTTCTTTAGCCCGCTTCATATCAGCAGTGGAAATAAAAGTGTATTAATCACATCAATGGAGTTAATTTCTTTAGGTTTAAAGAAGACAGTATTGCATGTCTACCTCTAAAAGCCTTTTGGTAGGGTACAGATAACATCAATTCTCAAATTAAATAAATTATCTTACTGGTAAGCCCATGAAATTTTCTTTAACTTGATAATTTTTAAACATTAGTTGGATGAACTTTGTTTAAATCAGAATTGAGTGTAAGTCTTACAATATTATGCATCAAATATATTATAGCTTAAAATTTATAATACTTATGAATAACACATTAAAGTTTAAGTTAGGTTTTGCCTTGCACCTGTGTTACAATCAATTAAAATAGCTTCTATTTTCCTCTCTAACTTTTTAGTTAATTCTCTGCAAAGGATAATGCAGGTTACACATAATTTAAAGTTGTCCTTTATTCAAATTATTTATAATATTTTTTTCAGAGGTAAATTTGTATTCCAATAATCATCCTCAGCATCATATCATAAGCCTCTGACATGCAATATTGTTAATCTGCTGTATCCCTTAGTTTGCCACAGTTCATTGGCACTATCATTGATATTGATGCCTTTATTTTTTGTAGATGCTAAGTGAGCAATTCATCAAGAGAACAACAAAGGCTGGAATCAAAAGATAAAACATCCAGGTCAGTAACTCACTAAGTGTCTCACAGCTAAAAATGTGCTGGAACATACAAAAACCATTACCTGATTTGATGTGTGGACATACCAGGACGGGTAACAGTTGCAGTGTCAATGTGTATAAGATTGCAGGTGCTTGCTGTGAACCCAGACGCTCCCATTATTATATAATTCAGTAAAAAGGGCATGCTGGCAAAGATCTGAGGTATAAAAATTAAATAAAAAAAAAAAAAGAGAGACAAAAAAAGACCTGATAACAAAAAAAAAAAAAGAAAATTTGGTTCCATATTCACTTTTATGTAATACATTTCTGAATACATTTCTGAATACATTTACAGATTTTCAAACCAGCATGCAGAGTCTGAGAGGTATTTCACTATCTAAAGTCATAGACAACCATTAACTTACAGAACTAACTTAGGCCCAGACTTCCCAGCATGTTTCAGTTCAGGCCTTTTTTAGAAGTAGGAGCCTACCAAGACTGGGTAAGGTATCCAAGGTCATGATATGGTTAACTAGACCACAGAAATCTCTCTTTCTGTTGGCTGTAAAATCCCTGAAGCAAGCTGGTGGGGAAAGGGTTTATAATTGAAAATCCCATTATGTATACTCACCCCACACTTTTCAATTATGAAATAAATCCATATGTAAGTCCACCTCTAAGTACAGTGCTGTACAGTGCTGCTGGCTTTACAACTGAAAATTTTGTGACTAAAAATGCTGCTCTTCCAATAAGACAACCAAGAATGGGAATGAAGTTGGAGCCATTTCAAAGGCTTCTATGCACAATAAAACAACCACATTTTACCTTAATTAACATAATTGGCAATCAGATGAAACAATCCTGAAATGAGGGAATAATATTTTGTTGATATTTGAGATAAAAGGATAAATTCCTGGCATGGTATTTTGATCATGATTATTAATAATCAACACTGCTATTACATTGGACTAGCCAGTAGCCAAATAACTTCACAGAAGCATGAGAAGGCAAATCCTAATTTAATTTCTAGACTGTATTATATTTCTTTGCCCTTTCATATCTCTAAACATAAAAAAACCCAAACACTAGAGTTATCAGTTTTCCCCATTATCAGCCAAGATAGAAGTTTGAAAAAAAGCTTTGCCAGTTCTTTACTTTTTAGTGTGTGAGCTTCTTCTATTACTATTACTCCTATTACTGCCTTCCTCAACGTAATTGCATGTCCAGTTATGTCCAGATGTCTGGAATCCTCTGTTTTTAAGAACATAAACAATGTTTGAGATGGATTTCATCCCTTTTCAGGTCAGGCCAATATAGCAGTAGCCAGGCCAGGAACTGTGAATTGCAAATATTCTGTAGCCAAGTTTTCTCCACTAGTAAGTTGTGACTTAGGAGTTTGTCCGCTTTTATAGTTTTCTTCTCTCTCCAGAAGAAATTTGACTTACTGAAAACATATAGAGGGATATGTTCTGCCCTTGCATAGATGTATGCAACTGTCAGAAGATTATTTTTATTCCCATGAGAAGCTTTAAGTTTTGCATAATCATTTTAACAAAAGAAGAATGTTTTGTTTTGTTTTCTGTAGCATTATCGGGCCTATTTCAAAAAAAAACCAAAACACCAAAACCAAACAAAACAACAAAACACCAAAAAAACCCCAAAAACAAAGAAAAGAAAAAAAGAAAAAAATGAAACCCAAAGCCAAGAAATCCCAGAAACAACCCTGAAGATATTTGTTTTATTTGAACCTGAAACCATAACTGCCACTAGCTGTGTGCCTGACTTGAGACCTGTATGGGTTAACAGAGGCCTGTTAGGCCCTCAGAAGAAGGAGGGGTGGACCTGATGGGTTTTCGTGTGTTTCCC
>JAWWES010000041.1:30446643-30470476 GCA_035583135.1 Lophotriccus pileatus
TAAATTGTTAAAGGAATGGTTTTTATGTAACTATAACCAGTTATTTATACAAAGTTTTAATTCAACCTATTACAAACAGACATCTGGTAATGTGCATGTAAGTGAACTAGAGTCATAAAAATGAGAGTGTTAGGTTATAAGATTCTTGGAGGTGAACAAATTCCTAGAGGTAGTTTTGTTGGAATTAGATTTTGAACAAATAACAAAAATCAGTCCATTGAAAACAAGCAGTTTGGGACATGGTTCTTGTTTGCACTGTCTGTAAGCAATGCAAATTGTCATTAAAGGGAATGAATATTCTATTTGCATCACTTTAAGTCTGATTATTACTGCCAGACTGGTATAATGGGGCCTTTGGGAATCCATGAAGAAATTTTCAAAGATCTTAGTGGAAAATATATTATATTTACATTGGTTTTCATAAGATATGAAGCAAATTTAACAGGCATTATCTTTAACATTTTCTTTTCACATAGTAAAATATGGAAAGTGCAATAGAAAAAAAAAATCAAAAGCAAAATGTCGCCCAAGCAGTTAATCAAGAGTGTTGCAAACCTCTGTATGAAAGCGGGTTTGATTTTTAAGCTCAGAATGGTTATCTGAAAAGAAAAGGCAACTAAATGTAGAGGTATGTATCATATGTCTGGTGTAATGTGGTAATAATATGCTCTGATGATTACAGAGCATATACCTGAAGGCATTTTATCTTCGTCTGTGATTTCATTCTTCTGTTTCTAGTGAATCAAGGCACATAATTTCTTTCAGAAAAGCTTGATTAGAAAATGAAAATGTGTAAAACACATTTTTCCTTTCTCCTTCAATGAAAATGAGAAGAAAATAAGTTTGTTGTTTGAAAAAACAATATATATATAGCTACCAAATCAATGAAATATGGTTTGTATGGTAAATTGAATAAAAAACCTGAATGATTTCTTAAGCTTGTTGGATTTTTTCAAAAGGCAATTGGAAGACATCTTTGATAAGCAACCATTTTATTTCAGATTTTTCATTGCTGTAAATGTTCAAGGGTATTAAAATGACACTCTCCTCCCGCTCCTCCATTAGAATGCTTCTCTTGTTTCTTCCCTGAAAAATCTTTAAACCATCAAATGTGTACAACAGAATAGCACAAATTCAGAATTAGGAAGTACAGTATGGGAGATAACATAATTTGAGCTGTAGGATAAAACCAAAAACCTTTCCACAGATAAAAATAAAAAAATGCTTATCTTTTTTGAGATGTCTATCAGGCAAAAGGTGTCAGATAAATTCCAGTTTTGTTTATTATTTTGCACTTAGATAACAGATACTAGAGGTTTTTTTAAGGAATTCTCTATTTTTTTCCTATTGGTGTATGTTATTTTTTAAAATTATTAAATAATTGGTTTTTTGCTCACCTGAGGTGACAGCACATAAAAATATGAAGTGTTTAATATGTAAGCTGTGAATTAGTTATTTTACATTCCTTGAGGAGAAAATGTATACTGTGCTACAAATACAGTTTAAACAGGATACATAGTATGAAAATAAGGTAATACTTACCTTAGTTAAAAGAAATGTAACATCTAAGATACTGTAACAATTTGCATAAATTATTAGTATGTCTTCTAACACCAATATTTTTGAAGTATTTGCGTGTTTAAACCACTTCCTCCTATTTCCATAACCTCTCATCATTTTTTTGCTGTTACTGTGCAATGTAACAGCACAATTACACTGCTAGTGTAACTAAAAAATCCCCAAACAACCTGCCTCTAAATTACAGAACTTAATTTTCAACTACGATCATGTCAAGTCATGTCAGATGGTGCAGAGAAACATCAAGAGATAACTCTTTCTCTGTTCCATGCTAGGCTATCTATACATATTATATATATATAAAAGTAAAATATGTATCTAATGTATTCTCCACAGTTTTTTGAACTTGTAATGACCTGATCATGAAGTACCTGGCAATGACGCATGTGGGTAGCCTGTGAAGGCACAGTATCAAATATTTAGAGAAGTCCAGTGAAATTGAAAAAAAACTTAGAACTGATCCCACCAATGCTAAGAATTCCAGTTCTAACCCTTTTAAAAATAAAACCAAAATCTCTTTGTGAATATGATACAGAAAATAGTGAAATAAGATATCTGAGCATAAGATTAAAATAAATGCCTCATCTTGTATACACATATACAACTAACATGACCTAACACGTTAGGAAATAATAAATGTGGTTTGGTAAGTAATTTTGTGAGAGTACAGATCTGGATTTTCAGATGCTCACTTTGTGCTTTACTTGGCTCAGACAACTCTACTTTAAAATCCTGTGCCATGATGCAATGATAGTTGGGCGTTGATGAAAAACATCAAAATCATCATTGTATTGTGATTTGAGTTATATTCATTTTAAAGTTGAGCAGTAAGGTGTTGTGAAATAAACCCTATAGGTTTGGTGATTGCACTTTAAAAGCTCCTTGATTTCCAGTACAACTGTGAATCATTCTTTAGATCAATAGAACTTACTGAAACTCTAAGATTACCTCAAAGAGTTTTGAAAAATTTTTCAGTAAGAAAAAAAATATGACTCTTTTTTAATACATATCCCTTTGTGTTCCATATCCTCCCTAATACTTCTGTACCCTTACTGTGGTCATTTTTCCACAATTGCTACTGCAACAAGCCACCCTGATTTTGAAGTTTTTTTCAGCCAAGTTGTTCAGTGGAAGTATTTTTTATAATCAGTAGTTTAAATGATTCATGTGCAAAGAAATTAAAATCAAGAAAAAATTTCCCAAAGTTTCATTTACCTCCAAGTCTTATTTATTCCAGTTACTTTAGATTGTTGGAAGGAGATTAATATTTGCCCATGGTTGAAAACAAGTATCTAATTACATACAAGAGATTATATAAAGCCAAAACTGCTTTATATAGAAAGCTGTTTTAATTGTTATTTCCAGGATAACCAGCTAGTATCCACACAAGTGGTTGGTTGATCACAAGGACAGGGTTGAGGCTTGCCAGAGTTATTCCAATGACTCAGAAAGTCCAAAGCAAACACGAGTCTTGTAAACAATGGCTAAAAATAATATAATCAATATACCTTGCAGCTCATGTGGCAGTGTATAACTGCAGAGAGGAATACAGATGATGCTATTGCAGACTTAATCCCTGAAGACACATTTCACATGACTCTCCCATGTGCTCTGTCCCTCCTTTGATGCTGAGACCACAAGGAACACAGGTTAAAAACTCAAAAAAAGGTTTTTTTTCTCCACGTAATATGTGTAGGCATCAGAGAAAGAAACTTACTCTAATATGAAGATTTTCCACTCTGGTGCACACAAGCAGAACAGTTGCATTCTCTCTTCCTGCTTTTTCATATCCAGCATGTTAAATCTGCTGAGACTCAGAGATAAATAGCAAGTGATCAGGAGTTTCTGACATGAGGGTGGGATTTCATAGGTTAAGAAGGTCATATATATATGGCATAAGAAGATTCAGAGCTGAGGGAATTTGTTTCATGGAGTAGTTAAGTGTGAAGAGGAAGGATTATCACCTTAGGCCTTTGCTCTTTGGTCTTTCTACACTGTAGAAGTAGGCTGGTGTGTGAAAGTTGAGTCAGAAATTTTATGGCTAGGGAGCTTGGCTGATCACAACCAAATGAAAGAGAGCTCAATACTGTGACAAATGAACTGGAGAAGTGTGTTGCAAATGATACAACACAAATACATTTGAAGATGTTGAGAGGAGTTATACAAGAGGAAAAAAAACAAACCCAAGCAACAAACCATCAAAAGAACCCCAACATCCTAACCTTGTACAATATTGTCAAGTTTTGCTTTCCTGGACAAATAAATAAAAATGGTGCTCAGCTTCTGGTCTTTGTATATTACTTCAATTTTCTCCATCTCTGTCCTTGCCTGCATGCATGAGGCTGTCTATGCACAGTGTCATGTTTGCACTTCTCTAGAAATTCACCCAGTGTTGAATGTGCAGTAAAGTTCTGAATACTGTCAACATGAAATGTCTAATATCTTTGGAATGATTAAGGTTAACAAGCAGTTCTCAGTCGCTCCAGATCAACTCTTCAGAAGAGCTCAGTTCTTGCATAACCTTTACTAAAAATAAGATTTTGGACAGTGCTGAGAAATAAAATATCTGATCAACCTCTGATTGATCAGACTTTCAAAGATACTTGCCAAGATCTTAGCTTTTCTTATAATGGTCATTTAATCTGAATCTAAACAGAAGTTGAACTTAACTTGAGTATACGCCTTTAAGTATACAAGTATATTCCTCTAAGTGTATAAGAGTATATGACTCTTCCTTTTATAAATATGTTGATTTCCAAGTTTTTTCTGACCAGAGAGGGATTTTTTTTCATTAAGACTAAGCCCTGACTTTGAATACTAGGCCTATTTCCATGTCTTGGCATTAACTTGAAATTTTAAATTGAAAATAATTTATTAGCTATCCTCTAGAGGCATAAGTGTATAGTTTCTATGCCTAGGCATGCTAAACTTTGGCAGTTCTGTTTTTATTTTCTGGACTGGGTTTTATTTTATTCATTTAGATCATATTATCCTGCTTGTTTATTGCATGTAGTTTGTTTTTTTTCCAAATGATTTATTAAACTGGGCTAGCAGAGACATGTTGTTACTTCCTTTGTGTGAAAGAGGAATGTAGCGAGACCTGACCAAACTCACCCACTGTGGTCTGTTGCAGTGACATTACAGATTAACGTAATGACCTCTCGAACAGTTTGCTTTGTTTTCACCAATTCACCAATAATCATTATCCTATTGTTGTACTTACCTTTCAATGCTATAAATAGTAAATGATTAATCACCTTAAACATTACTCTGAGGCATAATTTGAATAGGATTTTAAGAGAAATTCAGTAAAAAAAAAATTGTTCTAAAATACCATTCAGATTTTATGGAGTTCTCTTTTTATAAAGTCTGAGCAAAGGACATATCTATGTTTTCCAAAATATAATAAACCAAACTAAGATATCCACAAACTTTTCCCATAACTTCTTAAACAATCTTCATCTTCTTGAAAAATAAAAAAATTACCTCATAATGAAAAGAGACTGAAAAGACAAGAGGAAGGGGGCTAAGGGAAAGAAGAACTTGTTTAAGAAACACTTGTTTTTTTGTATTCAGTCCTGCATTAAATGTTTGGCCTGTCTCCCTATAAACACAGTCAAAATGCCCCAAGGTATTAAAATCCAGTGTGTCAGCAAGTACTAGGAGTCAGGTGTTTAGTGCTGTAGATATGTGGATGCTTGAGATTTTGCCAGGCACCATTGAACAGCTTTCATCAGCGCATGGTTTATAATGTGATAAAATATGCTGAATAAGAACAATGGTGGAAACAACAAAATAAATAGGCTTTCTCTCAGCTGGGCTTCTGTCTGATGTAAGTCTTATAGCTTATAACAACAAAGTGATCTCAATGTATGTTTCTTTTCACCCTGTATGGTTCAGCCTGCATAAGCTTTCGGCATGGATCTTACAGTTGAGTTTTGAGAATTTACTTGGTAGGAGTCATAAGCAATTTTTGTACTTCCCTTTTAAGTATGCAAGGAAATCTTTCCAGCCAGCTCAATCCTGCTCCTTGTTCTTAATTGTCTCCAACTACCCAAGCAGTGTTCACTATCCCAGACTCTTTGGAATTTATTGCTCTTGCCCTCCGTACACATATTATTTGCAAGAGTTCTGAAAGCATTCTGAAAGAAGTTTCTCAGCCTTCTCTCTTAGCTGTAGAGACCAGCTGCCTGCAATCAAATGACCATGCCTGAGCACTTTGAGCACCATGGAAGGAGTGAGGGAACTTTGTGAACAAGTGTCAGGAAACTTCTCACAACTAATGTGTGAATGAAGTTATAGAGAAGCTAAGTGTAAAGCACTGTCATTCTAGAGGGATTAATACCCTCCTTGGGATAAAAATCACTGTATATTTCTGTTTAGCTTGTACTCTTCCCTTGGTATCTCCTATTAACTGACATCAGAAAAAGGAAATAAAAAGACACACCTATCTGAAAATACTGTAAGTTTTCCTAAGGATCAGGGTAAATGCTACAGAACTGAAAATGAAAATGGATATAGCAGACAGCTAAATACAGATTAGAATGAAAGAGTGGCTCATCGAGAAACCACATCAATTAGACCATTTTTGTTAGGCCACAAGCCCAATTGAACTTTGTTGGAGACAGCATTGCAGGTTAGATGGAGTTAAGGTATGAATTAGTATGTATGCTCTGCTGAAAAAGTTGTTTCTAAAGCTTGCTTATATATTGCGCAGATTTTTTGTGAAGCAATTTCTATGGTGAGGATGAGCTTTTGTACAAGGACCCTCATTTGCTCATTTAAAAGCACAAAATGTTTGTTCAGCGTATATATTTGAAAAGTAGTTGACACAGACATGCTCACCTGCCAATTATGCTACAGCAGTGTTCCTGCTGGAAAAAATGTGGTACTGGCAACCAGAGCAGTAACACCTTAAACCACAGACTGTTTCTCAAAGCCCTAATATATCTGAAGAATTGCAGTGGAAGTAACTATAACACAGCACAGACAGTGTGGGGAGCCTGACTCTGGCTCAGGTACTGTCTTTGGGAAAAAATGTGTATCAGCTGGAGTCTGGAAGCAACTGTGAGTACCTCAGTGCACAAGGGAAGAGCTAGGGATGTCACCTATCTAGACTTCTGTAAGGTCTTTGACAAGATCCCCAACAACATCCTTCTCTCTAAATTGGAGAGATATGGATTTGATGGTTGGACTGTTTGGTGAATAAGGAACTAGTTGGATGGTCATGACTCAGTGTCTAGATGGAAATCAATGATGAGTGGTATCACTAAGGGGATCTCTATCTGGACTGGTACTGTTTAACTGATCTTCATCACTGGAGATCCTTAAAGATAGACTAAACCACTTCCTGTGCAGGATATTTTCTATGTAGTACATCCCTAAGGTTGGATCAATACATGGGGAAAGCTATAAGTACCCTACGTGACCTTGTTACATCACGCTGAAGTATTTGGGTGGTTTTGGTTTCAGGTTTGGTTTTTTTTTTTTAGATGTGTGTAAATGTCCTTTGACAGTGATAAAACAAGCAGGGGAAAAAATAAAATAAAAATAATTAACACAACTAGTCTGTCTGCAGTTTTTCCTAATGCTTATTTTGAAGGGCTTTGCTAACATCCAAAAACAAAGACTGAAGTAAAGCTGGGCTGATATTGAAAACTCAATCTTTTCACACTAGAGAGTGAAAAGTTTTGAGGACACTAGTATTCAGAAATCAGAATCAGATGATAATGTGGTG
Organism: Lophotriccus pileatus; assembly: GCA_035583135.1. Taxonomy (NCBI): domain Eukaryota; kingdom Metazoa; phylum Chordata; class Aves; order Passeriformes; family Tyrannidae; genus Lophotriccus; species Lophotriccus pileatus. The sequence continues at coordinate 30,453,959 of JAWWES010000041.1, forward strand.
TTTGTTAATATAATGTTTACATTTGGAGTCATTCACAGAATAAGAGGAAACCATTCAAGTGTCAAATGTACTGCTTCTTCAATCCAACATCATTGTATTAACTATGGTATTATAGTTTAGTATAGTGGGTACACTTGCACTCAAATGATTCAGACATCCTATACTTCAAATAAAAGAGGACCATTATGTCCCTTAGTCTTATTTTCTGTATAATGCAGAATAGAAACTTTCACCATGTAATTTATTTCATATAGCATATAACTTTTTGTTAAGGTCCAGTGTTTTGGAAGATCATCAAAACCAGATTTTAAAGCTTCATATGACAGAGAGGATACCACCCTCTGTACTGTATTTTACTAGTGATCTATCAACATTATCTTTAAATATGTACAGTGATGAGTAAGGCTTTATAGCAACACTTGTTCTTAATGTGTTATCATTGCTTTGTATAGTCAATACAAGCCAAGCTAAGATCTTATATATCAAATTAGGATAGAATACATATCCTAAGTTCCTAAGGCAATGAACAGTGTCAGAATTAAAGCACATCTCTCACCTGGATGCAAATTCCATGTCATCACTAGTACATAATCCCATGTGCCTCTCATTATTTTTTTCCCCATTCAATAGTCTTTAAGGAGAAATATGTTCGCCCACTTAAATATCTTAAAAATAAGAATGACGAGTCATGCCCACATAAACAACAGATGCTCAAGTATACCTTGGGGTGAATACATCAGTCAGAATATTCATTATCATATAATATGCAACCACATCATCTTCATCTGTTCCTGTGATATATTCCCAGGAAACTTAGACAACATATTTCATTACACCAGGAGATCACTTGGTTCAAAGGACACTCATCAGATTTCACAATCCCTTTTTGAAGAGATGAAACATGCATAAACATTCCTAAAAAAAAGCAAAACCAAACAGAATGGGCAGTATATGAAATAAATTTTAGCACAATTTTACAATAATTTTCTCTACTCCCAAAAAAGGATCTTAATATGGCAAATCCAAGTGGTGATTTTTGAAAAATAACCTATGAAAAAATGTGAAGATATTCAGGATGAGTGTGTATTCAGAATATTTGAGATAATGATCTTTACTGTAAAATTCAGGTACAATGTGGCATCGGGGTCCTGAATAAACTCTGTGGTTTTCCCTTCCTTTCCCTCACTACCATTCCCTTTGTGTTTCTAAATCTCGAGACTGAAATATTTGTTTATATAGTTGTTTATACAGTTTCTGGATGGTCAAGTACTGTACCAAACTTCTCAGGAAATCGGTCCCCAAGCCTGCCAGTGTTCAAGAAGCTTTTGGACAATGCTTTTAGTCACATGGTTTAACTTTCATGTTGCCCTATGCAGAGCCAGATGTTGGACTGATCCTCTTATTTCTCTTCCAGCTCAGGATATTCTGTGAACCTATGAATCCATGAAAGTCACACCAACTAGGAGCATCCCAAGGACTGATTATCTCCGTAACATAAGTCCCACACATAGGGTGTGGAAAGAACTTCAGCCTCACATTTCCATGAGAGGGGTGCTTTCAGCACACATTATGCAGGGGCATATTGTGCCTCTACTATGCTGTTTGCAGCAGGCATTCAGTTTCTGAAGACTAGGCTCCAAATAGAGGTCCCTGTTCATTTTTGTCATGTTTCTTCCTTCTGCTTTCCTTAGAAAATTAAAATGTACCCCTTAACCAGACTGGCTTGTCTTGACAGGCCTGGATATCCCTCAGTATGTTTTCAGAAATATGTCTGTTGATTTTATGGGTAACATAACTAATTACTTTAATTGGACTACATCAGTTTACCACTTCTTATCATACACACTCCACCACAGTAGTTAGCTACTCTTTCAATGTGGCCTCAATTTAAACATCCAGTTTAGGTCAGTTGGATTCCACGAGAAATTTTATTGCTACAATAAATATTGTTGGATGACCTTCTATGACAGGGCTACGGCATTGGTGGATAGGGGCAGTGCAACTGACATTGTCTACCTCCAAAGCTTTTGACACTGTCCCACAGCATCCTTGTCTCCAAATCGGAGAGACATGGATTCGATGGACGGATGATGGGGCGAATAAAGAACTGGCTGGATGGCCATATGCAAAGAGTTGTGGTCAATGGCTCATTGTCCACACGGAACCAGTGATGAGTGGTGTCCCTCAGGGGGTTGTACTGTAGCCAATACTCTTCAACATCTTTGTTGGTGACACAAACAGTGGGATCAGGCGCACCCTCAGCAAATTGCTGACAACACCATCCTGTGTGGTGCGGTCAGCATGCTGGAGGGAAAGGATGCCATCCAGAGGGACATTGACAGGCTTGAGTGGTGGGCTGATGCAAACATCATGAATTTCAAAAAGGGGAAGTGCAAGGTCCTACACCTGGGGTGTGGCAGTCCCAGAGACAGCCACAGGTTGGGTGGAGAAGTGATTGAGAGCAGCCTGGTGGAGAACTACTTGAGGTTGATGGGTGATGAAAAATTCAGTGTGAGCTGGCAGTATGCACTTGCAGCCCAGAAAGCTAATCCAATCCTGGACTGCATCAAAAGGAGTGTGGCCAGCAGGTCAAGGGAGGTGATTCTTCCCCTCTGCTCTTGTGAAGCCCCACCTGGAGTACTGTGTATAGTTCTGGTGTCCCCAACATAAGAAGGATATGGAACTGTTGAAGCAAGTCCAAAGCAGGGCCACAACGTTGATAAAAAGACTAGAGCACCTCCCCTATGAAGACAGACTGAGAAAGTTTGGGCTGTTCAGCCTGGAGAAGAGAAGGGTTCATGGAGACCTTCCAGCATCTGAAGGGGGCCTACAGGGAAGCTGGAGAGGGACTCTTCATCAGGAACTCTAGTGATAGAAGAAGGAATAATGGGTACAGATTAAAAGAGGGCAAATTTAGGTAAGATACTAGGAAGAAATTTTTTACTGTGAGGATGGTTAGACACTTGAACAGGTTGCCTGGGAGGTTGTGGATGCCCCAACCCTGGCAGTGTTCAAGGCCAGGTTGGATTCGATCTTGAGCAACCTGGTCTAGATGGAGATGTCTCTGCCCATGGTGGAGGGGGGACAAGATGATCTTTAAGGTCCATTCCAACCCCTTAACATTCTATGATTCTATTATTCTATGCACAATTAGGTTCTTGTGCACAGTTTATGACAAATTCTGCTTTCATACTTATCAGTGATATATGTGAAGCTATGCCAGATTTATACAAATATGACCGAGAATCAGAAGTTATACACCACTCTATACTATGGATCGTGACACCCATTTGGATTCAGATTATAAATAGTCAGTGTGTCTTCCCCATTTAAATCCCAGAGTTAACTCTGAAAGCAAAAGCCTTTGCAAAATGCTGAGATAATGATTTTAGAATGATTTTAGGCAGAATAAGGGGTCAATTAGATCTAAACTCGGGTTACCACAAAAGTTTTTCACTGAATAAGAACAGTAGTTGCTCTTGCAAGATTAGTTTTTGGTGATAAAAAACATGTAGCACTTTTTTTTGTTATCAAGAAGATGATGATATTTTTCATGGCAAGTTTTCCAGGTGCAAAGGAGCTTGCAGGAGGAGAAATAACGAGGAGGGAAAACAAGTTACAATTACAGAGAATTATCTGTAATTTAAGTGGATGTCCTTCAGCCAAAAGCTGTCCTTGGTATTAAATGCAAGATAATGTAGTTGGGAACCAAGAGTAAAGGTGAGCATAAGAGGACAGAAAACCCTGTCTTGGAAAGCAATGAAGCACATAAGATTTGGGAATCCAGAGCAAATAATATCTCTCAATATGAGCAAATTATGAGGGAAAGTCTATGGCAAAAAGAATCCATATCAATCTCAGTTATTTGAGATAACCACAACACAAGTTGGAAGAAGGCAAGCAATATTACTTCTATAAATAGCAAGGTTATACTAGATTAGCACATCAGTGCTATCATCTATACTTGAAAATAATGCAGATACAGAAATATTAAAAATTTCAAGCACTTTTGAAGATGAACTTGAGAATATAAAGTTTATAATGTAAGTCGAAAGGAGCTCAGTTTCTATGTATTTCTTTGTTCTTAGAAAACAGCCCCTGTGTTCAGGTGATACTGAGGAAAGCTTTGATACTGAATGAGAAGAAAAATGTTAAAAAGACTACTCAGTGTATCTTAAATCAGGCAAACTGAATTACGAAGGTATATGCTTTCATAACAGTAGTTAAATGCAGAAATACCTTATAGCAGAAAGGCAACATACACAGGACCATTTGGAATCATTAGAAGAAAATCTACAAGTGAGGAAACCAAAAAGGGCAGAGGAATAATGTGGTCACAATTGCTTTCTTGGCCTTGACATTTAATTCAGCATTTTGGGAAACTCTTCTCTGATTTCCATTCTTCTAGGAAAAAGAGAACATATTTAACAATCCATTTGCATACAATACATTTTGCATTGGCCTTAGAAAATGTGTGGCAATGACTTTGGTCAAGCACAGCATGCCTAAGAGTTTCAGTCAGTTATATGCAAGAGGAAATTCATTACTTTTCATTTCTCTTTACAAGTGATGTATTTTTGAGTTAAAATTCAGAGAAAGTGCAAGGAATCTTAATTTTATGGCCAGGGTTGTTATACATCCATATGCCAGAGTTCAAACTGGCTGTCAGGGCAGACCTAAACCACCATTCTCTTTCTCCAGACCAAACTGGGCTATAGGGTTTTTGATATTGTTGTTTCATTGGTTCATGTTTGTCATTGAGGAGGAGAGGTTGTTTGTTTACTTGTGATTTTCCTTGGCATGGGTTATAGTTCATCTCTCTCAGATCTTTGGAACAGCTCTTACTTAATGAGCTCCTCACTACTTAAGAAGCCTCAGGCTGTAGTGGAACCTGGGCCTTTCCTGTTCACTGCTGAGAGAAAACTGTTGTTTCAGCCCTCTAAAGTTGAAATGTTTTTGTTTGACTCAATTTGTTGGCCTTAGTATAAGCTATTTGTGTGAAAGGGGTTGTGAATGCAGGAGGTTGGAATACATGATCTAAAGGTATTATCTGGTCTTAACACTTACAGACTAGGAGAGCCATTAGCAGTTATATGTATAGTTTCTCTTAGAAAGTCCTCTCTTTTCTGTATTTATGTCATGACTCTATCACTTTGGTAAAAGAAAGAAAAAATGTAATACACTGCATGTAAAAGGTCTGAAAATATAGGTAATATAAAGATTTTCAAAGAACTTGTTCCACTTTATTCTTTAGGACAATAGCCATCCTTCATTCCCATTATATTTTCCCATATGATACATGCATTATAAATATTTGTACTACGCAACTCTAATATGTAATATTTGTACAATCTGTTTCACTCACTGATTACTCAGTTTTATAACTTCCTATTTGTATTAAATTTAGCTGGCAAATATGTATTACTAAATTTGTTACTATATTTTCCTTGTAGCATGAAAAAACAATAACACATCTTAGGAAAATAATCAAACATATTCAAAAGAAGAGAGACTTTAACTATATGTTTAGGAGTCTAAACCACCTCCTGCTCCAAGAGTAAAAGAACGGGATTCGTTCCCCTTACAGACAGGAGTTTTTGCAGTGTCCTGTGTTTGCCTATATTTATTGAACACTTTCCCCATTACCATGCATTTTGTAAATAAGATTGGACAATTTGAAATAACTAAACATGTCTTGGTGAAGTTTCCTTTCATTTAAAAAACCCCCAAGGCACAGATTAAATACACACCATATTTCTTGTCTTTTAGGAACTCTACAGAAAATACTATGTAGTTCTCACCTCTATGACAAACAAAACACTGGTTAAGAAAGTATGAACTGAATGTATCTCTCCAAGCAAAATGTGGAATTGTGCACTCAATAAATATGAAAATAAAATTAATTTTATTTATTTGTATTGCTGCAATGGTGCCAGTGTCTGTATTCCATACAGAGAATTTTGATACCTTTTCAAAAACACATATAAATGTAACTCATGGTAGTAACAGGTATTTTCCCATTGGGTTTAAAATTTCTTACAGAACTGTAGACATCTCTTATAAAGAAGCAAATATGCTGCAGCTGCACATAGCCATAAAAGGTCCTAGTTATATGTGCTTCCTACAGTGATTATTTAATTTTAAAAAATTTTTGTGATGAAAACTTCTCAAAAAGTGAACAGAGCCAGGTAATAGAAATACAGATTAATTTTTTTTTTTAAAGTTCAAATAATTTTATAATGACAGCAAAAATATTCTTTGGGTTTTGTTTTGCTTTTTCAGTCTTGATGTTTTCTAAAATGGCCAAGTCTTCAAAACTCTTGAAGTGAGAGATTGCAGAGAATGTAGCAGCCTTGATGAGACTTGAAGTACTATTTTATAATAACCAGATACATTATTTTGCACACATTTTTATATTTTTTAATTCTCTCCACAGCAGCAAGAAATAGGAGATAACAGCATGGGAGACTTTGTGTAGCATGAAATAGTGGTAATATGTTGACGAGTCCAAACATTCAATTTGCTGTAGCCAGGGTGAATTTAATTTGGGGGGCTACATTCAATTTATGCTTTGTTACATTGTTCCTCCTCTCATAGATAATAAATCTATCTTTATTTGTTTCTTTAAGAAATACTTCAGATTCATAAAAATATAATACTTTCTTCTGTTCTTTATTTGCACTGAGATCCCTTTACACTTCCCTGGCTACAAATGTCATTTGCAGCCCACACTGCCAAAATGCTTTAATGGAGTTTCGGAGGTAATAGGAGTATAAGGTCCATTTTGCTAAACACAGAGATAGAATGTAAAATGATGAAGCATGTGATCACACACCTCCACTTCCTGACATGTATAGTCTAAATGAGCCTGTAGAGAATCAAAACTGCTGAAATTTACAAGCTAGGAAAAAAGAAGAATGTATAAGGAGGTGGAAATTAAAGCTGATTCCCTACCGCTTATGCTAGTTATTTTTCCTCTTACCACCTTCTCTTCCAAATCCTTGGTATGCAGGCTACACCATCATATGCTGAGATTTACACATTTTTATTCTGATACCCATTTCCCCCCTCTTATACATTTATCTTTCAATCAAGACTGCAATTTAAAGCTTTCTTTCCTTCCTTACCTGTCTTCTAAACAACACTGACAACAGCAGTATCACAGGACATGTCTTCCCTCACTGCCTTCCCTCAGTGCCATTAAGGGATTACTTAATGTTCTAGTAGAGTCAGGACCATATGAGGCTCTTACTCTATCCAGGAAAAGTTAACAGTTCCCTGCAGGACTTTATAACTCTTCTTTACTTACATTAGGAATAGTTTGATTATAGTAATACTCTGGCACTCCAGCTTTGGAAAGACATTCATCATTGTCTTTCTGCTTCTTGTTTAGTGAGTGGGATTATGCAAAAATGGAGTGTGAAAAGGGATTTGAAATGCACTTTTTAGCTTACATGTTACAGAAATTCCAAGAAATTGCAGAGGACTCTTCTGAATTAGCTTTCTTATTGAAATCTGCAGTTTATTATACTGAGAAGGGACTCTAAAGAGCAAATAAAAAAAGTCTGGATGTAATGACTTAGTGTTTACAGAATATAACTGCTACAAGACTGATTGCATGATATATTACTTCTTTCATTGTGAGCCACAAAACAGGTAGAGGCATGGTAGACTAACTTGGTTTATATATTCAGCTGTAAGGCTAGACACTGCATCATTCTTTTCATAAAGCTGGGACGGGAGGCATGTGGAGCCCGTAGCCATGACAACAATAAACCAGCTCCAAGCCTGAGCTGCAAGTAAGAAACTCAGCCTTGTCTCCAACCCTTCCTGCTCATGACTCGAGTCTACAAGTTCTCTGGAGAGGGGGCTGGGTGCTCATGAATGATCTATTGAGCAGAGGTACAGTACAGAGAAGCCTGTCTACAACGAGCCTTTTAGTAGAATTTCCCACCATTAGACTAACCTAAGCTAGTGGTGACTTCAGTTCGAGCATGCAAAAAGTCTCGGCAGCTGTCCTACCTCACCATATGGATTTATTGCTGTATAGTGAACATCGGTCATAAAAAGACAAACATCTTGTGTACATTAGAACTCCCATTGTTGCCAGCACTGATGGAGCTGCAGGAAGAGTGGTGGACATCTAGGACTCCAGTTGGAATCAATATATTAAAAGTCTTTGAAGATGAGACAGAAAGTGCCTAAGCTGATATTTGATTGGCATGAATAAGCAATATGAAAGCAATATAGAACTTCTGATGTGTTACATGGATTATTTGCACACCTCACCTGAAATAAGCACTAGTGATAAAAGAAAATATCAATTTCAGACAGAAGACCTGTTTTTAGACTGTAGATCTTTGTTGCTGGTGGTATGTAGTGCATCTTGTCACAGTCCATAAAGAATAAGTTAATGACATAGTGCTAACAGGTCCTCTTCTTTTCATATGCTGCTTAACATCAAAGTACAGCTGGAAATACATGAAGTAGTATAGGAATGACAAGTGGCAGTAGCTGGCAAGTGAATGGGGAGAAACTCAGGGGAACTAATAAAACAATTTATCCTATTGTATTTTATTCCAAAAGAGAATATTTACAAATCCTATGTGAAATCATTGCAGTGTTTTCTGCATTCCTTCCACAAAGATGTAAATCATTTTGGTATTTTATGCATCTGGATTTTGTCTCTTTTGAATCACAAAAGGTCTTAAAGTTCACATCATTATGTTTGCAGTGTGCAAACTGCTCTTGCTGGTAAGTACGATTACACCAGGACCTCTTTTCAAGAGAATCTCAAGGTTATAAAAATCAAATATTATATTCCTGGTGACAAGTGAAGATTAATTTAGCAATGGAGATAGTTAATGAGACCTGTTATCACCTTTATCTGGACTGGTGTCTGTAATGACTGGGAACAATACTGAGGAAGAAGAACTGTGATGATAGACTGTCATTGCAGCATTTTAGCTCCGAGTCTGTAAATTAGTTTAATTTTCATCTGCTTTTGCAGTAATGATGATTTCTGATTTTAGATATAATAAATTACACCTTGTAATCTTGATTTTGCCAGTGCTATAGTCATCACTGGATAATAATATTCAGCAAGAAACACTTTTGATTAACTGTGGATGTCAGTGGCTCATCCTTTGTGTTTGGTTCACTACAGGATGGGATCCCAGCAGTTCATAAAAGCCAGGCATGTTTTTTTGGTAAGAATTCTTCTGTTCTCATGAAGATAAAAAAACCAGTCCAATGTCATATCTAATAATATATTACATATACTTTGAGAAACTTCTATAATCAGCTCCCAGAAAATGAACTGTTACAAGGTTGTTAACCTTTGGTGAGTAATTGTAAGATAAAATTTTTCCACAATCAGCAGCAGCAGGTCTGGCTTAAGATCTCAATTTTTTTCAGATCTCAGTAGTTTTCTGTACATTGCTTTTCTACCTGTTAGTTGTTTCTCCATAGTTTTCATTCACATTTGCTCATGCTGTTCAGAAAAATCTCATGAACTGGCAAAATACTTTCTACTATTAAGTTTGTCAGAGCATAAAAATAAGTCAATTTAAAAGAAAAAATAAGTTAATTTTATTAAGGTAATTATCTTCATTATTAATTGCATTAATATATATATAATTATTTAGAATGTGGGGATTTCTGTGTACAAACAAATAAAAGCAGAAGTTGGAAAAAAAATCCATAACATGACTTGGAACAATGCACCAAAGATGAAAAACGAATTTGTCATCTCCACACTCATTTTACTATTGTTACCTAGCTATACCATTTTGATTAGGTATCAAACACTATCTGGTGTTTAATGGACCTTCTAGTGCATATGAATTAAATGTATTGTTTTTATAATTGAAACAAAGTAAAAATTACATTTGACTTCTGTATCACTAGTAATTTTGGAACTATTGCAATCTTTCAACTGTAAACATAAACATATAAAGTACCAGCATTTCATTTACTTGACAAGAAATTATTTCTTTTAATTTATCAAAAGAGTCTACTTATGCAAACCAGTGTCAGCAATTCCAATCACAAAGGCTTAATCCTTCACAAAAAAAGGAGAAAAAATAAAAAACACTGCATAAGGCAGTTAATTTCTTATATAATAATAATAATTCTAAAGGACAATTTTTCTTCAGGACAGAAATAGATTAAATGTACTGGCCATATTGAGTTTGAAGTATTTTAACTGGGTTTCTTTTGTGGCTTGTCTTTATAGCCGTGAAAAGATGCAGTTTGCAGAAGTCTGAGATTTTTATGTTACCACCTCCATCACCAAACTATCATGTAGCATCCACTTAAGATGTTTGGCATCACAGGTGGCAGTTAAAGAAATCTTCATTCAAAAATGTAATCCACGTATCCTTTCCCTGACAGGGAGGGTCAGACGCAAGCCTGAAAAATTGGAAAGTTCACATTTACTGTGTAGATATGTATACAAGGCCTGTACATCAGCATCTGGATTGAGGCAGAGGAATAAGCAGGGAGAAAAACCGCACTTAGCACAGTTATAAGGCCAAGACTCTTAAGTAAATGAGTTGTGTTTAAGACAGAATTGAGGACAAAAAAGAATGTCCAAAATTACTGTCTTTAGAATCAAACAAAATAAAATGGATTGATTTGCTGAAGGAATAAGGATATTAAACAAATAGCAATCTTTGTATCTAGTCTATCAATGGAACACACATAGCAAAATTCATAGTGCTAATAAAGTACCAGTGAAACAATATGTTGTTTCTGTTTATTCAGTGGAACTATCTTTTAATTAAATTTAGATTAACATGCTAGGAAATGTAGGAAAATATTCAGGAGTGTAGCTTGTTCTTTAAATTAGGACATAATTTTAAATATACATTGATACAGATTTTATAGAGGTCTTTATAAAATTTTTTAAGAAGAAATTACTTCCTATGAAATCAATATTTTGGATATTTTTATTATGTGGCTTGTAAAAAAAAGTTCAATACACACAGGAGGATTTGTTTGCGTATGTGAGTGCACATTTTCATGTGTATGCATGCATTTGTTCACAATTGAACAATGTTAAAATCTGTACAAATATTCATGTATTTTGGAACTATTCACAGACTTTTAGAATAAAGGATAATACAGGCAAAGAAACAAGAATAACAAATCTAGTCCTCAATTTGTAGATTACAAATTATTTTAGTCATGAATTGCACAACAGGAATGTGGTTTAGTTTACAGATTTTACCAAAAACACCAAATTTCAAACGGATCTTTTTTTGGCAGAAGAAAATGCAAGAGTATTTTTCTACAATGTTGTTCTTCAGGGACCTTAGAATAGTTTATAACCATTAACTGAGCTTCAAAACAGTACTCTGGTGGTTTTTTTGTGTGTGTAAAATGAAGATCAGAGTGACTAAGTGATTTGTCAAAGTCACAAAAGCCTTGACTTTCAATTGTTTCACTGACAAAAGGGCATTTTTTTACCACAGAATAACTAAAGGCAGGAGAAGCAGAGCAACACCTGTAGATTTCAAGTGCAAAATTGTCTGCAGGCAAAGCAGAAAATGTATACACTTCCTTGGGTACCTGGCAGTAGAAAACTTTAGCTTTATTTATGTTAAAACTTTTAAAAATAATGAAGTACCCCACACATTTTTGTAATAATCTTAACTTCCTTGTAACTTACACAAAGTCACTGAGGGCTGGTGTTCAGATAAGCCAAACAGGAGGAGGAAAATTTAGCATTATTCCCAGTATGCTTTGCTTGCAAACTGTAGACAAAATATCAATTTTCATATAACCCTGAGGAAATTAATGATCTTTTGTACAAATACAGGTCTTTTTATTGGTCCATGACTGTCCAGAACAGTACAGGGAAATAATAAAATATGCACTGACCTTTTTGCAAAGTGCCAGCTTGAGTTATAAGGTAGCTATTGCGCATTGCACAATGGAGCTCCCTGGTGCAGTTGCTTAGAATGAGCACTCTGTTCTTGATCAGATACATATAGTTTTTATAAAATCTTTCTTTCAAAATACCAGCCATAAATGCAGCACAGGATTTTGTAATTAATGGACACATTCTCCACAGATATGTACAATAAGTAGTATTTACTTGTGACTATTTATTCAGTCACTTTAAAAAGCTCTGCAGTTTGTTAACTGTCTTCCTTTATGTACCCTTAAAGACCTTATGTTACTTGCCATTCTTCTACCTTCTTTTTATTACCCTGCTGTGTTCTTCTTATTATAGCTGTTGAAGAGTACTGCAACTTTCTACACTGACTTTACTCACATTCTTATTTAGTCATGATCTGGTTGTGGAGGGGTAAGTGAAAAAGTGATGAGAGTTTGGTTTATCCTTAGCCTTTATTACTGGATAGCCACAAGGAAATAAAGCTTTGATCTACTTCCTTAGGAGGCTAATCCTGGTGATTATGTGAAGATATGTGCAGTGGGAGCTACAGGGATATACTTCTTTAATCTCTTGATGTTGACTACTTAATCCAGTAAAGATTCTTGGCAAGAAGATTTAGGAAAGAACAAGGTAATTAAACTGTTCACAGGTATTGTTTTTAGGAAAGCAGATTTGGTAGCTTACTACTGAAGGATCTAGGTTTTTGTTGTCATAAAAAGGCACTTAAATAATATAATTGTATCAGTGTATTGTGAAACATGGTGTTTTCATGGTTGAAAACTTTTAAACACTCAAAGATCCAGATTCATGTTGCAGAAATAGGGCTTTAGTATGTGTAGATGTGACTGAGATGACTACAGCAGTGCAGAAATTTCATTTTGCTTCATTCAGTTTTAGCCCCAAATTTTCCTTTTTAATGCAAACTGAGTATGATGAGCTATAAAAACAACATACAACTGACTTCATATTTATCCAAGTAATCAAGATTGGAATCTCAGTGCTGACCACTGACATATCTGGATACTTGCATACACAACTCTTCAGTTAGTACCTCAGGGAGATAAAATTATGCCATGTATATCTTAGGAAAGTACATAATTCTAATTATCTGTGGTTTCGATTTTTTTTTTCAGACAGATTGGTCTTAGCTGTACAGCAGCTACATCTATTTGCAAGCTTTAGTGTCTGAAACAGAAATCCCCCTCTGTGTGTGTGCATGCACACATAGTCATGATCCAGGGGTATGTACTTTAAGCAGACAATGCTAACACCAGATTCTCCCTGATATAAGACAGGCTTTTAGATATCTATTACCAGTGTGGCTTTTCTCCAAAGTAGCAGTTATAAATAAGAATAAATAACATGATCAAACTTTTTAATATGACAAACCTTCCTTTATTACAAGATGATCACACTTAGTTTGAACAAAAGGAATATAAGAAAAAAAACTTTTTCTTCTCAGTGACATTTTAACAGTATTCAGTGTTTTATTAAAGATGTGGCAATTATAAAAAGACATTTCTTAAAAGTAAAATTTATTCAGTTTAATAAGAAGTGGCAGCTGTTCTGAGTATATATGCTCTTTATCAACAGGGGAGAATGACAAATGTATCTATCTGTTAATGAAATAGTAGTGGAGTCATTTTCTTTCTCAAACCCAGAATTACTATATAGTTTTGTTCTTTGATAATTTATGGTAATGACACAGTGATTTAATGAATACTACACTGTATATTTTAAATTGGCAAACATGTTAGATGAAGTTCCTGTGCACACAGACCTGGCTGAAGTGAACAAACATTATTTGTAGCCCAGAAGTAGGATCGGGCTTGAAGATACCATGCTTTGGTTTGTTTGTTTGTTTTTACATTAAGACTGTGTAATTTCAGCTTGAACGATTATCTACCAATATATTTTTCATCCATCTAAGAAAAAATTTTGCTTTTTAATCTTCCAAAATTATTGTAGTTTTTTCAACAAGTTTATAAATTACACTGAAAAAGACATTACAATGTCTTGTATAGAGCTATGCCAGACTGTTAGCTATCATCTTCCCTAGCATTTGTGAAGGCTGGGAGGACATCCTTTTTGACAGTAGTGGACCCTAGGCTTCTCTGTTGTTAAGGCTGATGAAAATGAAATGTTTACAGCCAGTCCAACTTTTAAGATTTACAGTCATAAGAGTTCCTGAAGTTCTAGTAGTCAAAGAATATATACTTAAAGAAAAAACATGAAAAATGATTTGCACAACATCATGTGAATATTTTACCATGAAATTAGAATGCTATTTAGCAATTTCAAAGAATTTTCTTAACCATAAAAGCCTTCACAAACAATTAAGTAGTATCCCAAAATGGAATCCAGTTATACTCCTAGTTAAACTTAAATCTAGAAACAGCTTTGGTGAATATGAAATAAAACCTTTGTTTTAATTCATTCCTTATTGTTATAAAGTCTTGTGTTTAAAGAACACAAGAATTAATTAGATGATGGAACTCACTATCACAGATAAGCATTTATGAATTGTTCATGGGTTCAAGAAGGAGTTAGGTAAACATTCAGCATGGCTTTCCAAGCTTACCAAGAAGGATGATCCAAATATTGCCCGTGGCTCAGTCAATCTACTATCAGCCAGATGCTGACATGAAGGAATCAGAGTATAGGCAGAGGAGTAATCAACCTCTTTGTGTACTGATTCCCATGCTGTTTTGGTATCTGCTACTGGAGACAAGATGTGCACCCAGCCTGATGTTAAATGTTTAGTTCAAACTAAGCACTTAATTTTTTCCTTAGCAGACAGACTCGAGAGAGAAAAAGAATCTCCTGAAGCTATTTTACTCCTCTCATTTTAACATAAACAAATATGAGATGAAATGTCTTCTGGAGGTGCCCATTCCTCTATTAACTGTTAAAGAAGACTGAATAATGTATATTAAGACTGTAACCTGATCTAAACGATTTTCCATAGTTTGTCTATTAAACTTGAAACTTAAATTCCATGGAGCAAAAACATAGCATGTTTCTCATGGTAATTAAATGCTTACATAATAAAAAAGTATGAATGAAGACTATTTTAGAGAGCCTGGGAATGATTGAGGTGCAGGATAGCCTCTCATAACGATGAGGAGAACTCTGTTACAAAGGAAATCCTTGCAAGTAAATTAACCACTAGATCCTATTACAGATTTTCTTGCCCATTCCGGTAAAATGGTTGGCAGTTTTGGCTTTCACATTCCTGGCTGCATGCTGTTGGGCTGCCCTCTACTTCAGCCTCTCCCCTGTTATTTGACACTGACATGAAAGGGCAGTCTATAGGAAGTACTTAGCTCCTCCTTTCTCCTTCCTCATTCTTCTCAGGGGTTGTACAGACAGACTTATTTTTTTTTTTTTGGTCCAAGATTGAAACAAGAAACTGAGAAAAGTTGAAAGAATAGGTATCAATCTAAAATTAATTTTCCCCTTGCTCAAGCAATACACTTTCTCATTTGTTTTTGTTTGTTTACCTTTCAAAATTCAATTTCATCCTATAACCTCATATGGAAATGAAGGTTCTAAATGCAATATATTCTCTTCCTTAAAGTACAGATTGCTGTGGCTTACATGTTGCATTTCAGGCTCATACCTTGACGCCATGGTCTGGTATTGCACTTCAGGCTCGTACCTTGACACTGTGGTCTGGTAACAATATTTTCAAAAGCTTGTTTGTAACAACTCAGGCTTTATTTTCTTCCCTGTGGGTAAAATTTCCCATGTGACATTTTTGCATCACTTAAGATCCAATTTTTTGGCTTAGAGATGAGAGTGGACATCTTCTGCTATCCTTCTGTTTTCATTTTCCTCAGAACACTACACACAGGTTCACATGTGCATCGCCATCCATTCTTAGTCACACACCTTCCAGACAGAAAAGATTATAAATCTTGGTAGGCTGGAAAGAAACAAAAATGAGAAACTGTGAGTGTCATATCAGTTCAAATGTTGCTCAGAGAGAACTGCTATGTTTAGGCCATAAGAGTATGTAAAGAGCACTATAGTGCCAGAGTAAAGGAGTGGAGTTTTCTTATTTCTGTCCTTGTATGCTAAGGCGGTATCTTTTTGAAAGATTAGGATGTAAATCCCATTGTCATTTCAGAATTAACATTATTAAGCTATTAAAACACCATAATTTTTGATTGCTGATGTTCCTTCACTGAAATGTCATGTTATCTTGATCAGAAGAATGACATAGCAGTGAAAAAAAAATAAGAAATTGAGAATATTTCCTAAGTACTTTGCTGTAACAGTCAGCTTTATCTAAGTGACAAGGACGGTGCACACCTTTGACATGTCTTGCTAACATGATTCAAGGTAATTTTCTTCTCTGGTCTATACCTTTCATTCCAATGGAAGTTATTCTATTTGAACAAGAAAGTGATCTAACTCCTGCTTAATGAAGAAAGTGCTTACTAATTTTCTTTGAGAATAAAAATCTACTTTGATAAGACCTTCAAAACTCAACTTCAGAACAGAGACTTTGCTAAGTAGTTTTCTGTTGGAGATAGGCCAGAGCCGGGAGCTGAGTTTGAACTGTGGAGAGATAACATTACAGCACAAGAGACCAAGATTTAGGCCTC
>JAWWES010000041.1:30478678-30516912 GCA_035583135.1 Lophotriccus pileatus
TCTTAATTGAAGTGCTCCTTCATGCTCTGGTATACAAATTCCACTTCCAAAAATTACAGTAGCCAAACTTTCCCTATCAATACATTTCTTCCTTCTGTAATGTTTCTGTGCCTTTAGCATTTATGCTGAACATGAATTTGCTGAGCAAGATAAAGAGGCACAAACATTTTTATATTGCTGTACCTACAGGATGGGTACAGGTGCCTCCTAGTCACATGGCAGTGTTGATGTAAAGCAGCTGTGCAGTTCCATCCACTTGAAGGTCTGATTTGTCCCTGCTCCTCAGGCTCCAGATGCATTTTGCAGAGGCAGCCGCAAAGGCTTTCATGAGCATTCATTTTTCAATAAGTAATTTTTCAGTATCTTTGCTTTCTTAACCAAACTTTTGTGTGAGTTGAGACTATGTGATTTCATTATTTTGTGTTGAAACATGAAAATCTGTCCTTACAGGTGAGAACAGTAAAATAACCTCCTCATTGTTTCTTTTGGATTTAGAAAATCTAAAGAACAGTTTTGGCTGGAACTTTTTTATACTATTTTCTTAATGTCTGGTTGTAAAACAGTTTATAATTTTATTCCAGAATGTTTCTTTCCCTTCCCCCACATTTTTGCTGAAGTAATCTGTATTTTCCAGAAGCAATAGGGAAAAAACCTTTGCCCTGGAGCAATCTCATACACACTTGCAAAAAGCATAATTCTTCACAGTCAGATATTCATAAGGCAAAAACCGGGTAGATTCATGCAGCAATAGCGAAGGGCTGCAGACAGGCTGTCTGGTGGATTGTGCACTAGGCTGGGATCCAGGAATGCTTGAATCTTAGGGCTGGCGCTTCCACCAGCTTTCTGTGTGGTCTTGGGCCTGGGCAAGCCACAGCCTCGGTCTCACAAGTTGCCCATGTGTAAAAGGATGATAATATTTCCTTGTTTCGCAGGAGTCAATGCTCCTGTGTTAATGTTTTTGCAAAACTCTGAAAAGCTAAAGAGCTCCCCAAGTGTTAAAGATTTCTACTAAGCAAGGTGTTTGTCTTTACATTTAGAATGAAACTTGCTTTAGTGAGCAAAAACATTTTAATCACCTGAAAAGCTTTACAGACACTGTTAAATATTCATTGATGTTTTAAATTTACATGAATCAAATTAGGAAGAATTTTAAAAAGTGGAATAAAAGGAGTGGTTTTGCATTTTCCATGCTCTTCAGTTGACTTGTTTATCCCCATGCCCAATGCTCTCTACTTTATATTGTACACTAGCCAACTGCTAGATTCCTAGCAAGTGATCCACTACTGAAGTCAGCAAGTGAAATCTATTGAACTCATATGGTCTCTCTTTTTGTTTGCACGTCTGACATTCGTACAGTCAATCTTTTCAGTAAAATTAAACTAGTTGACATTACAAGGTATGCAAAATAAAATCAGGATAGCCCATGATAAAATTGCACCAGTGAAGGGCAATATTAATTCTATCCTCTTGAACTATTAAAGCACTAAGCCTTCCAGGAGCAGAGTGTGTCCACTGCCATGCTGGAGGTCCTGCATTTAACTTGACACAGACATGAAGATGAACTTTTAGAGGAATTCTTTGCACAAGTTGTGTAAAATACATACTGTGGAGCTCTAGGAGAAGAGAAGAGACTATTTTAATTTTTATAATAGAAAATCCTCCTCCCCTCCCCAGTATAGCTCCAGGGGCAGATGAAGCCGTATGTAAACTGAGGTTGAATGTCAAGATCCATTTTGATTAACCTGACAAATGTTTCAGAAACCATGAAGCATTTTGTTTAGATGTTTTTGTTATGCCATTTTTGAGCACCTTTTCTGAAAGAAGTAACCAGTGTTAAGTCAGTGTCCAGCAACTTACAGATTAAAGTAGCATCTGCCTCTGTGAGTTCTTTCTTTGCTTCATTCCAGTGAAACCTTTGATATTCTTAAGATTCTTCTCTGATGCAACTCAACAGTAATGCAAAAGAAAAATAATTTTTCCCAGATTAAGCTTGGCCAGCCTGTGACTTCAACTGTCTTGCTGAATGGTCTGGTCAGTACATTGCACTGGCTCTGGCATGCTTTGGGGAGCATACATTTGGAACATAGGAACTGGATGACTGGAGAATAAGAGAAACATTGCCTTTTTTAGGGATCAGTAAGTTTGCACTTCAATTCATTTAGGTATCTAGACTCTTAGTAGGGCTATGACCAGCAATATAGGCATATTCCAAGTTGCAGGGTAAGTAGCAAGCAGGTCATAACTCCTTTCATATTGACCCAAGGAATAAAGGTGCAGTTGAGAGCAGCTAGTTGCAGCTTTTGTGGCTGCATAAATACTGAGTCTAATATGAGGGAGGGGAAGAAATCCACCACCTTGGATCAGTGTGGCAGGACATTACCTCCTGGAATGTAACCAAGATAATGCTGTATTTGCAAATGTATCAGTGGTGGGCTGTGAGGAGCCAGACAATGTTGAAACCAGTCTGGCTTCAACCCTGAATTAATATCCTGATGGGAGGCAACCAGCAGAGTCAGGTGACTGTCAGTCAATCACTTTATACTTTCATATGGTAAGGTTCTTCTAACATAACCCTTCTTGGGGTGTAAAATTCTTTGTGTGGAGATTCTCTATATGTGGAGGTTCCTCCCTTGAGTGGGGATGCCCCTCCTAGAGGTTGAGAGAAGAGATCT
The DNA here is from genome assembly GCA_035583135.1 of Lophotriccus pileatus. Classification (NCBI taxonomy): domain Eukaryota; kingdom Metazoa; phylum Chordata; class Aves; order Passeriformes; family Tyrannidae; genus Lophotriccus; species Lophotriccus pileatus. The sequence goes on from JAWWES010000041.1 coordinate 30,481,351, forward strand.
CCCCACAAGTGTTGGTATGGGTGAGTTACGTCAATCTCTAATTAATAATTATTTCTTTTGCTTGCTTTAATATAATTGCTTCCATAATTACTTCAATATTACCTCAAATTTTGACTTTCTGATCAATGACAAGGCTGGGCAAAAACACAGAGCTGTAGATAAGCAATTTACATTAATATGTAAGTATCCGCCTTCTTCAGGAAAAAAATATTTTCAAATGTAAGACCCAATTTTTTTTTTTTAACTTTTAAAATGTCTCTTGCAAAATAATATAACTCAAGCTAAAGGACACTCTTCAGCTTCTGACAGCACAAATCAGTTTCCTTGGTTTTATACCCAGATTTATTATATTTTATTTGTATAGAAGACTTAAGGAAGCAATCCAAACATGTCTTCTCTAAGCTATGGGAATGAGCACACCAACAAACATCCTTTTTGAGCACCCTCTTAAAACATCCTTTAAAAATTCCAGAAGTCTCACTCTAATCTGTTTGACAGAAACTTGCACACTGAGGTAGAAGAAGAGGATTAAATGAAAATTGTTTGAGAATAATGAGAGAGTGATGGATATGGTTTCCAGGTACCATTTCTACCAATCACTGGTTACTCCTGCAATTTTGTTTGAATTGTAAAATTTGCATTTTGCATTACATTTATCCAAAGTCTCACATTTTTACAAGGAGACACTGATTTCCTTTACTGATTAGTTGAATGACATGGTGATGCAAATCATACATTATGCCTGGCACAGGCCCTTTACACTGTAGCTTCCACTTCTACAATTTTCTCAGTCAGTGACAATTGTATTGCTATTCTTTAGACAAGGTTATGGAATGTGGAGATGGAAAAAACACATCAATGGAAAAAAAATCCACCCAGACTCATTTATTTTTCTTGTTCACAGTGCAGGAATCTGTTCAAGACATTTTTTCCCATAGGTTATCCCTTTACATTTTAATAGTTCCACAACAAGATCTGCTACTGCTTCCTTTAGAAAAAAAAAAAAAGCCATTCTAAAGGATCTTCAAGATCAAAATTTCAAATATGTGGCCTATATTTGAGATTTCTGCATTTTTTTCTCTATATATTTTCCCTGTTTATATTCTAAGTAGTGTTTTCTCCTGCTGGTATTTATAGCAATCAGAGAGTTGTAGATCATTCTTGAAATAGACAGGAAATTCAGGTAGATTTACAGTATTCTCAACTCTATTAACCATCCAAACCTATAATAGTATGAACTGATTTCTCCTAACCCTGCTCCTGCCCTTTTATGTTCCAGCTGCACTTGGAGGACTAGAGTAGCATATATATCCCACCGTGTACTACTACATAATCGTTATTGCTTTCTCCCTTTTAGCAGATAATCTTGCAAGGAGTGAAACTGGAAGGAATTCTATTGTACCAAGAACAGGCACATTATATACTACACATGTACACATACAGCTGAGGGCCTCTATTCAGTATAGAATACTGTAACCTGCTGCTAAAGTACTTTCTCAATAATGCAGTAACTGAGGTTGAGAATTAGCAAGACAGCTGGACACATGCAAAAGGTTTATAAAGGTCTTAGACTGTTAAAAATAATAATTTAAAAGCTGTACTGTGATTTAGACTTGGCTAGACCAGAACTTTTTATTTTGTCTAATTTTTCGTCTCAAGTTAAAAGAGGAGTTTGACTTTTTCTACCTGCTTTTTGCTGTGTAACTGAAAAGGGGCTTATTAAAGGAAAAGAGAACAGAATACACTGAATCTTTTCCAGCACAGTTTATTGGCTCTTGGACTGAAAAAAGAATACCACCACACTAATGTAAAATAGCCATTAGATATGCCTGTCCTCTGTTTGTCCAATTTCTTACCCTGTTTATATGTAACAGAATAACATTGCACTCAGTGGTTCTTTATCCTTGAAACATCTTTGGAGCAGGATAGTCTCTGAGTGGCTGTTATTTTCTTTGAACATCCTTGTATTACAAGTGCACTCTGTCACTAAAATTCACTTTTGCCTCTGAAAACCACAAAAAAACTGCCCTTCTGCTGTGGAAACAGGCTCTTTATTTGACCCAGCCTGGCTTTATTACTTAATAAAACTTTGGTTTGCTCATCTTCAATTCTTTGACTGCATGTGGGAAGTGTAAGGATCATCATCAGCAATATTGCAGCTGCACAATAACAGGAGAAACTGGTCTGCAGTGAACTGCAAGCAAGAGCATTCACCTCTGAGAATTACAGACGAGAAAGGAAGATCCGTAATGAAACAACTTTACAAGAGATTTGATTGTGTAAATCTCAGAAGTGATAAGAAGTTTTCTTCTGTTAAACTGAGAAACTCTAATTATATCAAAAGTAGGGATATTATTAGGAAGATATGCCAACAAACAAGTCAGACTGAATATGTAATTGCAGTAAGACATAAGTGGGCGATAAGTGTTTGTTTTGTTTTGTTTTGTTTTGTTTTTTAATTTCTTAATCACACTGAGATCTCACATTGCTTGTAACTTCTTTAGCTAAATCTGATACTATCTACAATCCATCTACAAGAAGTTAATCTTGTGACTACACCAGTGATTCATTCAATGAAGAAAATGTGTTTGATGAAACTTTAAATGGCTCTAACTTAATTTTTTTCAAAAAGAAATGGATTTTCTTTGTGCAATTTTGCAAATTTAAAAAATCAACATTAAGCAATGTCATATGACATAGGAGACCAGAAAAATCAATGGAAAATTTTCTATTAATAGATTGCTGATAAATCATGAGTTGAGGTTTGTTTAAACAGATGGTTTGCGAGATAGCTTCCAATAACACACTGTCCTAGTTTAAAAACAAATACAGGGAGGTGGGAACTCCAATAAGATGAATTCCTCTCCCCTTTTATAGAGGGACAAAAAACCAAGGAGGTTAGAAGTGAAAAAATAACAGTTTTCAAAAAACAACAGTTAACTCCCCCAATTTTTGAAAAAAATTCAAAAATTTCAAAAAATAACAGTTTTCCTACTGAAAGGAAATAACAATAACTAGAAAGAGACAGAGGAAATGTTTTACCCATAAAGAAGGGAATCCACCACCCATGTGGTCCCCTGGGAACAAAGCAGAAAGCAAAAAAAATGGTGAAGGGTTTTCTCTGCCAACCACCTCCTTCGGCACCAGCACTGCTCTGCTCGGCTCCAGTGCTGTGGTCCGGTGGCAGCAGTCCCGGGGTGGCAGCGGTGGTGTGGGCAGCTTCGGCACTTGAGCGGTGATGGTGGCCCAGGCGGCTTTGGCACTTGAGTGATGGCATGAGTGGATTCCTGAGCAGTGGCCATGGTGTAGGCGGTGGTGGTGGTAGCAGAAGGGACCAAGTTTTGCTGTGTTTTTTTCTTTTTCGGATGGGGGACAGTGCACACCGCTTCAGTTACCCTGACAAGATGGCTCACTTCAGATTCCCAGAGTGGCTTTTCTTCTGTCCTGGCCAGCCAGGAGTGGCTTCTGGCTGTGGCAAAGCCCTCATCCCAACTCCCTGCACCAGGAAGGCAGGGTGGCCCCCTTCAGATGACCTAATGGTATAAATATTCATTGCTATAACTCTCTTCCCTGGCTTGTAACCGTAACACGTAGATAACATTCACAAAAATCCTAATCAAATTATTACATTAATACATAAGCAGATTCACTGGAAAATCTATCTACTAACATTACTCAAGAAGTTTTGCCACTAAGTGTTGAGGCAATATGCTGAAAGAAGACAAAATTATTAAAGGAACAGAGAACTGGTTTATTTCAATTTAGCAAGACAAGAAATCTGTCAGGACTGATAAAGTATTTTCCTATTTAAGAGAGAAATGGGAAGCTGTGGCTTAGATTCTGCTCAGTATAACTGCTGTGTTGGTGTTAATTTTTCTGATTATGATTCATTATCAATGAAGAAATGTGTAGAAGACCAACTGAAAGACTTTCTGCTATAAGACATGGACAGCAATTATATGTTCCTTGAAACTTCTTCAAGTGCATACAGAGGACTAGAGCTAGAGTGGAGGATGATGGACTCCACTAATTTACCATGAGTTTTTGCTCAAAAGACCCCTAAACCTCCCATCATATTTTTAGGAATAGGTTAATATACTATTATTATTATTATTATTATTATTATTATTATTATCTCAACCCTAGTTTTGCCCATATGGCTTACAGTAATAGAGGGGAAAATGAACAGAGAGAAAGAGAAAAAAACGTGTCCAGCATCTTGCACATGGCTTTGACTTCCAGTGTTTTCTCTCATGTTTTGATGGTTTTTAGCAGTTATTCAATTCTCATAAGAACCAGTGTCTCCTGGGTCTGTCACCCAGAGTTGTGTTTACAGTCATATAGTTTCCTCTTATACTCCAAGCTGACAGAGCTGCTCCAATCCTGAAAGGGCAGAGCTCCATCATGTCTTGCCTTGCCTTGCCTTGCCTTTCTTCCTTTTGCAGGTAGGTACATACCAGAGCAGGTCCAGAGCAGAACTGTTCCATAGAAGAAAGTGTGGGAGTTTTTACTTACTGGGATAAGTATTTCCAAAAGAAGTCAATGAGCCTTTTATATCAATGGCTGGGCAGGGTGACAAGATGGTTCTCATGATTTTTGGAATTCCCGGTCAAGATGCCAGTCTTGGAGACCTGCCACTACCCTTAATATCTTCACAAACTCCCAGTTAAAACCCACAAGTTTTAATTTTACAACCAGTTTCGTTAGATCTTCTAAAAGTTTTTTATTACGTACTTTTAAAATATGCTAGTTTGTTATTTTGATACTATTTTACCCGCATTTCTATGTGGCTACTGCACAATGAAATCTTAATTCCTTTTGCAGGTTAGTTTTTATCATTGTAAATGAAGTGGACTGACTCAATTTTTTTCCCCAGTTTGCCCATTAAATGCACTTAAACACATTTTAATATCATACAGTAATGCGTTTAGAATGTCTGAGGTTTTGCTTGTCTACCAATGAAATGCTACTTAAATGTATTTAAATTAGTTTAAATGCATGTACACATTTCTGGAAAAGGACATTTCAGAGCTCTTTTGTTTAACAATACTGATGCACTGTTACAGCTAAAAGTTCTTACTTTCATTGCAAAAAGTGTGTTTCTTAATTGAAATATTTGAAATAAAAAAAAGCATATTTAAGGTAAGTTCATCAGAAAAAAGCAGAACCTCTCAGGGAACATGCTGAAGTTAGAAAAGGCTAATATTTGGAGTCCATTTTGGATAACAATTTAAAAATAAACTGTATAAAATGCAGCAGGATAGCATAGAAGAAATCCTTGAGTCTGATTTCCTGCATTAGCAGAGATCACTGATTGTATTGGACTTTTAATCTCTGATGTCTATAGTTTTGCTGTAGGGAATCTATTCTGCCATGTGCTTGATATCACAGTTTTGGAAGCTCCTCTATTAATGGATGTGAAGTGAAAGGGCAAAGAAAACAACAACAACTACAAAAATAATAATAATAATCATAGTAAATGTTCTTGAGGACGTTGTGATGCGATTGGAGATCAGTGCAAGATATTTTTCCTGTAAAGGTGTCTTTACAGGGATAGCAAGTTGCAGAGATGTTTTATTTCTAACTGCTGATGCATTATTTTCTCCCATGCTGTGTTTTACAGCCTTTGAAGCTAGAAGACAAATCTCTAAAACATACGGAAGATGTATATAGATTTTTTCTTTGGTTTGAAGCAACCTACCTCCACTGGTAACTGGGCATCTTGCAGGTGGATTGTAAATTAAAAAGCATAAAATTTACATAATTATCAGTTCTAGGGCTGTATTGGCAAACATTTCAGTTTTTGCCTCTCAATTTTAAGTGTAAAAACAGCTGTTTCAAAAAAAAAAAAACAACCAACCAACAAATATGTGATCAGCACAGTTAATTAATTTACCTGAAAGACAGAAAGAAAAGCTGATTTGTGCCTCAGAGAATTTGCAAACCTATTCTAAATGTACTACAAGATGACAGTGACAATGATATACAAGTTTGACGTGTGCAACCACAGTATGATTTTAATATTGAGGTGGAGCAATATGCCTCAGACTGAAGGAGTGACTTTAATGAGAATATAGCAAGCACTTGTTGTGAAAAGTATTTTAAGATCACTTCTTGTCAGAAAAGGGAAAGACTTGTATTCCTTTGGGTATCTGGGTGCTTGATAACTTTAGCTCTGTATTTGTTATGTTTAATATTTCCCCCTCCTTACCTTGACTCTCCAGATACAATATCTATGTGTAAAAACATATTCAGCATATAACAGGAATTATTTATTTATAAAACCAAATTCTATAACATGAACAATATCCTGTCTCCCCAGAGTAGTGTTTATAAGTTTCCAAAGAAAGCACCCATGTCCTAGGAAAGGTTCATTCATGAGTGCCAGGAGGAAAATAACCCCGCTTTCTCATGTTCTCTAATATTATTACGTATCTAGCTGCCAAACAACAGCATGTAGGAGACATAATGAAAAGTGGATGACCTAGAAAAAAAGGAGTTGTGATTGGCATTGATTACGGTGTTTAAAAATTACAAAGCACAAGAAAGTTGTAGTTTCAGAAACCCAATACTGCCCGCTTTAGTATCCATACAGTATCCATACAGAATTCATTTTTTGACATGCACAGTCTGAAATCTGACATGCATAGAACAGTATGAAAAGGATCCTGTGGAAGGTTCCGTGATGACTTTGATTACTTTCGTTTACCAGATCTTTCTCTCTGGGTAACTCCAGTTGAATCAGCAAGTCCTTCTATCATTACCCCTTCTATAGAGAGAGCAGTGGAATTATTGTGAAATTTAATTCCCCAAAAAGAGGAACGAGTCAAATCAAGTTTTATGATGCGTTTTATTTCATTTTTAAATCAATCAATTATCTATTAGCAAGCACTCTACATCCATAAACAATAGCAATTTCTCAGTTTGGATTTCTATTGTACCCAGGACAGCTTACTGAATTCCAGAACTTTAATTTTCATTGTGCTTTTAAAAATCTCTAATTTTCGCAGTGTTTTTTAAAGTCTCATGAACTTTACAAAAGATGTGCAATTCTACCACTCCCTAAAAAATCTCAAAGGTCTTTGGTGATAAAACCTGCAAGGTCTGTTCATCTGCTCATTGAGGTACTCAGTGCCAACTCTATTATTGTTGGTTGGTATTGGCTGCTGAGGAGTTTACAGTCACCACAGTCTTATCACTTTGCTGTAGGCATCACTAGACAGGCAGCACCTACTTTGTGATTTCTGGAGAGAGAAAATTATGTATATATCTAAAAGAAAGGATGATTTATAGAAACTCATGTTGTAAAAGGCAGTAAATACGTATGCAGCATCTGGGGAAATGCTAAATAAGAATCAAAGGAAGATGATAACTTAAAAAACATATAAATGAAATTTTTACTCCTTTCAGAGGTAAAATAGTCATTACATCTTCATAATTCTAGTCTTTTTGGATCCATAACTATTTCTAAATATCTAGAGGTTTTAAACATTTTCAAAATGTTATATTAAAGATTAGTTATGATAGGGCTTCAATAGGGTACACTGTGATTTAGTAGGTAAAAATGTTAACATCACTTTTTTTTTTAATAACGACATTAATCTCTAAGACTTACTGCTGCTTTGTTCATTGCTAGTGTGAAATTGATAAAACTGATTCAAGCCGATAAAGGAACAGAAGGATCAGAGATAATTAAAAGGAAATAAAGGATTCCTGAGCCTCAGATCTTTATATTGTTTTAAATAATAATAACTTCAGCCATATTAATTGAATATGTCACTAACCTTGCAGGTTTTTTGATATATCAATTAAGAGAGAAACAAAGTGCCTCATGGAAAATAAAAGCAAATCAGATATCAAAAGAAGAAAGGGAAATGTTCAATGAAAGACTAAGTGTGAACTGCTTGACAAAAGACTGAGGAGAAAAAAAGATTTGTCCTCATTCTCAGTTATCAAAAATGGAACCTCTTTTGCACAAATCATCTTCTTGGAAATTTTCATAACCTGTTGATCTCAAATTTTGACGATGCATAATAGACTCTCACCATGGTTTGGTGGGAGGGAATGTTCTTATTCTTTGGTGAAAAGTTAATTTATGCAGTGATAAAACTTATGAGTCTCATTTCTGTCAGTAGGTGTTAAGTCATGGCTAAGCAAATATATTGTAATCTGTTGGATGTGTTTAATGGACAGGAACAAAGTTAAATAAAATATTGTCAAATTCCAAGAACTGTATTTATTTCTTTATTTGCTGTGCTTCCTCCTGCTTAAAAGAACATTTGCTTGTCTCCCTAGACATTTCCTTATTTTGGACAAGCATTGGATTGCTTTGAATTATATAGTAATACAGACCAGAAGCAACGAAACGTCATCTAGTTTAGACCTCTACTCAAAGAAGGGTTAACTTCAAGGTAAACTAAGATCGCTCAGGGCCTTGCCTGGTCGAGTACTATTATTTCCAAGGATGGGTATTCCACTACTTCTCTGGGCACTGATTCCAGTGCTTAGCTACCCTCATAGGCAATATTCTTTGTCTGCAGATATCCTGAGTTACCCCTGCTACAGCTTGTGACCACTGTATCCTCTCTTTTCACTGCATCTTTCTAGAGGTTCACTTTCATAATGGCCCCTTTTCGGTACTTGAAGACTGAAATTGAATCCTTCCTTAGCCTCTTCCTCAAGATGAACAAATCCAGCTTTCTCATCCTCTCCTTACACATTATCTATTTCCCCCCTCCATCATTTCTGTGTCTCTGTGATGGTTTCCCTGCAGTTTATTACTCTCCATTGCACAGAGAGGGAACAATATTTCAGTTGTGGCATCATGAATGCGGCATAGAGAGAAGTAACCATTTCCCACAGTCTGTTGGCTGTGAATTTGCTGATGTAGCCCAGTATGCAGAAAATCTTCATCACCAACAGGCCAGACTCATTTTCTGTTAACTGGATTCTCTATCTGGCCAGAATTCACCTTTACAGTTATCACAGGAGACTTGCAGGAACTATTACCTAAATACCTTAATTTCTATAATAATAAACATGTTAAAGAAGTAGAGGCAGCAGTATTCACATGCTTCTTACTAAAATTGTCTCCCCATTTTTAGACATATATATTTGTTTTCTTATGATTTGAACATCTCTTGAAATTAGTGAGCATAACTATCAAGTCTCAGTTTATACAAGATATACTTACATTCCTTTATGGAAACAGGTGCTGAAATGAGAATGGCCTCCACCCAAAACACAGATATCTATCAAGAGGTAAGGTAATTTAGAATTCAGAACTGTATTAGTAGATTGTAAGTACCTGGAAGAAAAGCATCAGATATATGAGTAAAGCCACAAGTTGGGCAGCAGAGATGAAAGATCCAGTGGTTATATATGATAGAGAAATGCCTGTACAGAGATGTTTTGTCTGCTTTGTCTTGAGGGACATTATAATATAAATAAAGAGTAAAACATTTAGAATATACCAAAAGCATACTACTAGGAAGAATGGCTTTTTTCCAACAGTTAGCTCTTGTTGATAAATACACCCCTATTTGGCTTTTATCACTATTAGGAAGACGACTTTTACAGAAAAATAATAGTTCTTTTTATAGTGTAAAACCTCTCAAGTGTCTAATTTGTTTGAAAAGCAAATGGCTTTATAACCTAACAGATGGTGAACTTCAAGGAGAATCTACACACCAAAAATGTACCAATTCAAATGGTCATGTACCAATGTTGTACAAATATACCACACCAGGGAACTTGGTTTTAATGGGATGGAGTTTGACTACTGCAACAGCTTTCAGCTGTCAGCCTTAAAGTCGTCTGGGTGGTTCATACTGTTATTTTTAATATAGTTAGGTATCCTTAAAGCAAAATTGACATAAGGGTCTGGGATTGAACAGCCCACACCAGAAGTCTGAACTGATTTTTAACAACACTAGTTTATCTCCCTTGACTGTAGTAGAGAACAGAACAATGAACACAGACACAGCTGTTTAGGCCGAGTCGGATGAATCAGATATAGGATTGAAGTCACTCAGTGGCTTGCCCGGAAAAAATGCCATTTCCTGCTACTGAAAATTAAGGTCCTTTCTGCTTAAATACTGATGAAGGGCTACATATATCCTTGAGGTAATAAGGGTTAGTGTGTGAGAGACCCAGCAAGCATGTGTGCTGTGTAAGGGGATAGAGATATCAGTCTGACAATCATGGCTTTAGTAAAGACATAGGATCCATGCCATACTAATTACAACCCTTGTATATCTAAATTAACGGCTTAGAACTTTTCCTCCTTTACACGTATTCCTGTAACACACCTATTTATAAACTGTTTACACAGGAAATAGGAATATCAAACCTTCTGAATATTCCCTCTCCTTTCCATAATATGGCATGCTACAGCAATGAATGAAAAGTGCAAGTATAAGGTAATTTATTGCTTTCACAGAATTAAAACTTCAGCTTCCCTGCTTCCTTTCCTAGCTTACCCTTTCCAGTTCCTGTTGGCCCCTGCTTATGTCACATATATGTGAAAGAGTATGTGTAAAATACTCTGTTTTGACAATGCACCAAGTAAAGAATAAAGCTTTGTTTATCAATCCTTTATGAGTCTGCAGTGTTACAAGCTCAAGTTATGGACTCAAGTTGAAAGTATAATGGAGGGCAATTTAGGAAAAAAAAAATGTAAAAACAATTAGAGCCTATTTTGTGCAATTTTGTCAGTTATTTAAAAGGTCTTTTTTTTGTGGTTCTCATGGAATCCAAATTGCCATGTGAGTCACCTTGGTATCACTTTCCCTTTTGCTAGGAGCAGTTCAGGAAAAGGATGTTGTTTAAGATCTGACAGGGTTCAGCTTTACCAAACCCATTGCACACACCCAAGCACAAACTAAATTGTGTGTTGAAATCACAAAAGAAACAAATGAGGCAAAACTTGGCTGTGCAATTTCTTACCCTTTGTATTTATTTAGGGGCATTATCCTTCTTCCCCTGCCATTGCAAATCAAAGAAGGGTCAGCAGGGAAAATGCTGTGCCAGCACTGCTGTGCAGAATACATGTTGTGCTCCATGGGGAGCTGCTGTTACTGCAGCATTCACTCACCTAAGGAGGCACCTGTGATTTGGGCAGCAATAGAGGAAGCCAGTATCTGCTTTCACAGTCGGGTTTGAATGGCTCTACTGGTTCATGCAGACAGAGACAACATTTACACACTGCTACTCTGAAAGGGAAAGAGGCTTTAATTCCTTCCCCGTGCACACATGAAAAAAGCCATATCAGAGGTAGCCTTGGTCAGGGCTGCACATGCACTGTGCATCATTGTCCATCACCTCCTTCATGAATGTTAAGGTATCAGTTATATCTGGCCCATACACAGCATGCTCTTTTTGAGTTGACCTTGGCGGTGTAAGAAGTATTCCTTGCTTTTGATCTAAAATAGAAAAAAATTACTATGAACTTTATGATGAACTTGGTATTAATGTCTTAGTGGAAAATGTTAATGCACTGTGTTATATTGGATGTTGGTATTTTATTCTATACATCTGTAAAATATGAAATGGCCACCATCTTGTAGTACACTTTTTTCTGCTCCGTCTAAGGTTGTTAATAACAATGATGGAAGAAGAAACACAGTATTAGACACTGGACCATGTATAATAAGTCAAAAATAAACCTGTTTCCTTCTGTGTGCGCTTTACTGTCTGCCTCCCGCTCTTGCACAATCATGACATTACATTGTAAATGATACAGAGGAGCAGGTAGAAGGTGTACTGCAGGATCACAGAAAGAATGACTGTTGTAGCAGTTAGTAAATCCTCACAGAGCATCCAAATACCTGGTAAAAATATAAAGACTGCAGAAACAGTGTGTGCACTGACCAAGGTCAAATGACAAGATCAGTCAAAAGGCAAGCAGATTTTATAGAGGAGTGTTTAATATAAGGTCATAAGCCTTAGAAGAATCTAAGTGCATCAGTTACATGCACTAAGAGTAGATGAGTCCATAAAGTGAAGTGAAGGTCAGAAAATCAAAAAGCTTGATCATATAAGAAAGCCAGAAGCCAAAGTGAAACTGAACAAAGTGTTTCTTGGGAGAAGTCTTAAAATTGAAAGAAATTGTCTTTTATCTGACCATTGTTCAGGAACAATGTTCAGAAAAAAGTGCCTAGATGCAAAATCAGCGTCCCTCAAAATAAAATAAATAAAAAGAAAAAAATAAAGGAAAATGAGAGGAGGAGAGGGAAGGGAGGGGAAAGAAGGGAGATGAGATGAAGGGTGGGGAGGGGAGGAGAGGAAAGGACAGGACAGGACAGGAGAGGAAACCCCCCCACATTAAAGCAATACAGGATATGATAAATTACAATCAACACAGAAGTCCTTTGGAGCACCAGCCCCCAAACTGTTCAAGGCCTGGTTTGCTGAGACTTTGAGAAACCTGGTCTAGTAGAAGGTGTCCCTGCTAATGGTTAGGGGTTGGAACAAGATGATCTTTGAGGTCTCTTCCCACCCCAGCCATTCTGTGATTCCCAGACGCAGAGAAGAGAAGCTTTTTTGCTTCCTTTTTGCATGGGTCGTGCCCCTGCCCTGTATTATGGGTTGGTGTCACAACCTTATGCCAAAATGCATGACACAGACAGGCTAATGTCAATAACAGAAGACTGGGAATACACCCTGACACACCTATAGGCCTGTTCCCTTTTGTAATTCAGGTTCTTTTCAACGGCAGAGAAACTAACGAGAAACTGGGGCACTATATACCACTGAGGAGTGATTGGCAACTGCATAGCAACTGTGTAAAGGGGGAAAGTGGGTTAGTGACGGAAGATCAAACCATGGTAGCCTGACCTTTTTTCCTCCCCAGTAACACCTGTGACAAAAGGACTGGTTGGAATAGTTGGTGTGCGGAAGTTCTGTCTTTACATATAATAAGAAATTTAAAAGTCAAATTCCTAAGCCAATGCCCCTACCAGTATTCTGAGAGCTGGTATTCTGAGCTCATTTGCTTTTTGTTGATGCTGTCCAACTCTGTATCAACTGCTGCATTTACTAGCCATATAAACACTCAGGAGAGATAACAAACATTGTTTTAACTCCATGCTCTGGATTTGACCTCTGTTTCAGGTGGGTCTGAGTATTGATCTCTCACCATGCAGGTGATTAATCCAACCACCGCATTTTGTAGTATAGGACCACTAGCACTTTTGTGGATCTAATTAATTCATTTTCATCAAATATCTTGCCCAAATTAAGATATTTCTGAAGTGCGGAAGAAGTATTTCAAAAAGAGTTACTTTGAAAATATTAATATTTTTTTTAAATTGACTGAAACAATCACTCTATTTTCCACAAATACAGTATAATTTCCAGTCCTTCAAAATCCTTATTTTTCTTTCCCCTGGCAAGCAGAAAATTTTGCAAAGACAGTTTCACTCAGCTATACTGGCATGGGATCTAATTCTAGCCAATTTCTTGAGTTAAAATCAATTAAACTATGATTTGATAAATCTAATAAAGATCTAACCTGAACTTAAGCTAGAATTTGTACAGCACATTTTCACTGAAGTCTGGAGTTCTATGCTCTTTCTCCATTCCCTCTAACCATGTGTGAATAAAAAAGGTACAGACACAAAGGGTATCACAGAGCACTGACCAAACCCTGCTCTCATTTATGGAACTTTGACACCTTTGCATCTGGGTAAACAAGAAAAAAATTCTTATCCCTGTCTTAACCTGGACTGAACTAAGCTTACTCTTTTCTAGAAGAAGACAAAATATAAGCCTTTAGAGTATCCTTCCGAGTAGAAATGTTTTGGAAGCTGCTTTTCCCATTGCTAGGATCATGAAATGCCCTCTTTTAGTTTTCCCTGAGTTTATAGGTTCTACAAAATATTTCTTCCAATAAAATAAAGATTTAAATAAAACTTTGAACTTGGCTTTTTTATTAGAAATCTGAAATGTCAACAAGGTTTGCAAGCTGCTTTATATGCCTTGCTCAAAGGTCTGAGTGAATCTGTACCAGAAGACTGATGATTGTGAATTATATTAATACAAATCTTCATTATGGGGCATATTTATATTCAAAACCTTGAGAACATAACCACTGCTGCCAAATTTTTACTACTTCTTAAATCTAAAGCACAAAGTAAAACACAAAAATAGAAGCCAGAGCAAACTATGAGAGAGAGAGAAGGGGTACAGTTGAGCATACAGTCCAGAAATATTCTGTTTAACTAATAGATGTTACCAAACTATCAAGTTGGGTTTTTTTAGCAAACAAAATGTCTGTAAGTTATCTGCATAATATATAACATAATTCTGTTACTGATATGAATGAAAGAATGAACCCCAGGCATTTATACATATTGTGCTAGCCTTTATTCCTATATCAAAGTCCACCTTGTGAAACAGAACTGTGGAATCACAGAACAGTTTGGGTTAGAAGGGACCCAAAAATCATCTAGTTCCACCCGCCTGCCACGGGAATCTTCCATCTCACCTTGCAGTGGACCAGGTTGCTCAAAGCTCCATCCAATCTGGCCTGGAACGCTCCCAGAGATGAGTTATCCACAGCTTTTCTGGGTAACTGTTCCAGTGCCTCATCATCTCCATCCATCAAAATAAAAAATCTTCCTTACATCCAAGCTAAACTTATCGTCTTTCAGCTTAAAACCATTACCCCTTGTCTTGTAACCACCGGCCTTGGTTAAAAAGTGTCTCAAATGTATTGAATGTAAAAATGTATTAATAGTTGTTAATGTGGACTTCAGCACAAACAAATGAGATTAAGCTGTAACACATTTTAATAACATCTCGGGAACCTGGAAAGAACAGTTGTTAGAATGGAAATTTACTTTTCTTGTAAAACACATAAATGACATCTCACAAACATTTCTATGTTAACATGCACTCCTTAGTCCTCTGAGATGCAGAAAGTAATTGCAGAACACAGATTTCACAAATGATGTATTTCTCAGGTAAATAGATGTCAATTTCTTTAACCACAGCAATAATAAAAGTCATGAATATAGTTCAAGTCCTTCTTATTTTTTCCTCCAAAATGCTTTCTATTGTGACAAGAATCACTCAGCTGGTGTTCCTTGTTTCATTTGAAATGAGCTTGTCATACACCACAGATTAAAGTTCAACTTTTGTGTCATAGACCTGTCATTTATCTAAAATCAGTAACCATATGCTGTCAATAATTCTGATCTGTTATTAGCTTAGACTTAACCAGCTACTCAAAGATGGAGAAAACACTGGTGCATTGGAGGCTTGTGCTGATATATTTAATCATGTAAATCTAAGTGTATGGCTTAATGCCAAGAAGTGGGAAGCCTCAAAATTGAAGTCAGTGAGGTCTTTTCTATATTCTGTGGTTAAAGTGAATAAAGAAAGGAACAGGTGAGAAAAGATATTTAATTGACAATCTGATCTAAAAACAGAGGAACAGGATACATTTATTCCAGAAAGGCAAGATATTACAATTCAGCTCCTCCTGACAAAGCTATTCATTGGCATTCCCCTTCATTATAAATGGAAAACATTAAAAAATTATTCAGTTGAATTAAAAATTATTATATTGTGTAGCTATTTGTGCAGCCAAAGTAAATCCATGAAATGATGTTCAAAATGAAAGGGTAACAAAAAATATTTAATTCCTTGAGAGTATCTACATCATAAATGTCAAGCAATTCTCTGAGGTCACTCTAGTTGCTGAAAAAGAGGGCATTGCATGCTGAATATTATTAAATTGATCAATGATTAAAATCTGGACTTTAGCAATGTTTAGACTAGCTTAGCAGAAACAGAAGTCAATACAAGTCTTTGTACTTGAAAGCTCACATATACTCCGAAGCAAAATAACAGACAATAGTGATTATACTTGATATTAGATGAATTTTCTTGTCTAAACAAAACGTATAAGGACTCTGCATATTTAAGCAGAGATGAGCTGCATGTTGGTAAGTTTCTGGAGTGTGAATTTCTGGGATCTGTAGAAGTGGACATGACAGAGAACAAGTGCAAAAAGTATCTACAAATTCAAAAACAAGCTCACATGTTCAGACACAAAACAATGAGATACAGACTTTCTAAAAATACAATTAGAAGCTTTGAAGTGAAAATTACCTCTGTCTTTCTCTAGTATATATATATATAAATGTGAATATATACTAGAAATATTGATGCATATGTAGAATAAAATGTAAGGAAGACAGATTCTACTACTCCCTTTTCATTTCATTTCCTCAAAATGTATTAAAAATGATGAAAATGTGGTGTACATGTACATTACAGAAATACAAATAATCACCAGCTATAACATAATACGAAGAATTTTCTGAAGCAGAACTCAGTAATGTGGAAACTTTGTGACAAAAACTAAGTCTAAGTTTTTTAAGAGTTTGCTCAGCAATTTCTATACTGCTTAAAAGTATTCTGGGGTAAAACTTTTAAAAGCATCAGCCTTTCAATGACCGTAGCCAAAATCACTGCAGAC
Source organism: Lophotriccus pileatus (assembly GCA_035583135.1). Taxonomy (NCBI): domain Eukaryota; kingdom Metazoa; phylum Chordata; class Aves; order Passeriformes; family Tyrannidae; genus Lophotriccus; species Lophotriccus pileatus. The sequence continues at coordinate 30,497,840 of JAWWES010000041.1, forward strand.
AAATGTGTTAGTGCTGCTAAAATCTGTAGCTGAGGTTTGAATTTACAGGAGGTGAATATTGTAATATGCACACGATATGCCTGGTTTCACTTTGTTGAGTATAGGAATGATTTTGCCCAACTGTTTCTTTACCTGGCTTAAGCATTCCTGATTTCCATTCTTATCACAGCCTAACACCACTTCTCTGGTAAATTAAAAATATTTTGTCTATAAAGAAAACTAGATCAATGAACTTATCCAGCAAAGGAAAGGAAAGGAAGGGTGTAAAAGGAGGAAAGGAATTAAATTTAGGAAGAGAAGGTGGGGGGTTTGGGAGGGTGGCAGGGGAGGAGAAGGTAAAGGAAAGGAAGAAAGGAAAAGGGAAGATCGCTGGAAAGATTAATTTTTCTCTCTCCTGCTTTCCAGGTTTAATTCAATACCCACACAGCTATACCAACACACTTGAAGTAGCAATACAAGGGCAGAAGTAAATGACTGGAGTGTGAGAAGAGAGTAGTGTGCTATCCCCACAACTGCTGCCAAAAGAGACGCAGATTAGATCCAGTGTCAGGCTCGGCAACTTACAATAAGGAGCAGTATTGCTTTGCTTTAGTTGGAACGGCATAATCTGCCCCCCCAGCAGACAACTGGCACCCTCCAGCTTCAGTGGCAGCTGGCTGATCAGTTTGAAGATATTGCTGATACTTTAACAGAAGCACCCAAAGAAGGAGATGATCTCTGAAGTACTTTTTAAGATCCATGCCTCCGCGACCTTTGTGTACATAGGCACACATGTGGTAACTTTCAGCACATGCACACAGGAACTACAGAGCTGTACTCCTCTAAGTAGGTCAGCATGACTGAGCACAGCAAGACTACTAACACATACTTCCAGAAATATTTCAGCTGCAGAGGATTCATTGTTTGTTTACAGATAAAACACTTCTGGTTTGTACGCAATGTTGCAAGGAAAGCTCAAATTTACAAATTCACACCATTCCCCCAGTGAAGCAGCTATCCCTATAAAAACACAGTTTTGCTGAGGCAGTGATGTCTTTGTAGGGTCTTCTCTCAGCAAAGCTTTTGGTCAGGAGTGGGCACATCTCTGCTTGCTTTGCATTTTATCCAAAGCAACAGGAGTCTACAGTTTAGGCACACTCATACTCAATGTAATTGATTTCACTTGTACTGATGTCCTGAATACGCATTTCCCCAACGGATTTGAGGCAGTGCTTAGCTTGGGGTTGTGACAAAAATATGTTATTTACAACACTGGAAATGTTAACTGCAGTCAAGTAAATTCACTGGAGAAGGAGCAAAGCTGGACTTACCAGGTGAGAAGAGAGCAGAGAAACTTGAGAAAAGTTGTTGTAAGAGGTGAAGAATCTTTTTATCAGTATAACCTCTTCCAAATTAGAGCTTCATAACAGTGGAAAACAAAACGCCAGATCATTTACCAGTACTGCAACAGCAGCACACATTTTACACGCAGACTATGTGTGTAAACAACTGCATTGTTGAGCTTCTGAGCCTCCTCAGCACTCAGCAAAACCTCTTCCCCGTACCAAAGGCTTGCATAGCTTGTGAGTGAATGGTGCATTATCGCATGGTTGCCTCCAAACAGCTCCTGTGGTGCCTATGATGCAGGAGGTCTGATGGGTAGGATTTTATAGTCTTTTTTTGGGTAAGTTTAGTAAGGTAACGTGAGCATTGCTCAAGTGTCTTTCAAGGTGTTGCAGTCTCCTGCAGCCATGTGGTGCAACATTTGTTTTGAAGCAGCATTTCTGGCTTCAGTAAAACTCTTTTCGATGTTTGTAATTTTTTTTAAATCAATCTTCTTTTGTAGTTTTAAATCTATACATAGATTTAATTAATTTATTGGTCCTGACTTTTGTAGCCCAATTTTGATTTTGATTTTTGATTTTTAGATCTATGAGAGAAAATTAATAAAAAAATTAATAGATAAGTCCTAAACTTCATATTTGTCTGTAAATTTCAAAAATGTTTAGAGTATCATGAAACAAGAAGAAAGCACTTTTTTTTTTTTTTTTTTATTCCTGAGGAGATAAAGGAGCGCAGGAGTTAAACTTAGGTATTCAGCTCAGAATCTGCAATATTCCTGTCATTCTCAAAAACACAGAAGTACCTTACAGAGTCTCTGACAGAGTATTCCATGGCCTCTCTTTCAGTTTTTCCTCATAGTTTCTACTGTGAGGTTTTTCCTAATATTTGATCTAAATTTTCCTTGCCACATAAATCTATCTACTGTATTTTTTATCTCTCTGTGAATTCTATTATTCTTTGCAGATTCTTTCATTCAGTTCTTCCAGTTCAGTACTGAGTAATGGATGTAATATTTCTTCCCAGCTCTTTACAGGCTTTCACTCTACAGAAAGACAAGCCTATAGGCAACTGCAACCATGGTTCTGTGATTAAAGAATTTGCCCAGCGGGAAGAAAGTAAGACTCAGCTTCTTGCATTATCACAGATCCTGCAATGCTGAAGGGAAACTGTGTAGGCCCGTACCCAAAGAGGGTTTAGGCTCTCATTAAAAGCTTCTTGTTCTACTCAGCTACAAGCCTAGCCTCTCTCCTACATTTCCTCTTTCATCCTGGCAAGTTTGTTGAGAGAATGCCTTTCAAGTTAAGGTACTCAGTGGAAATGAACAGGGAGACCAAGTTTTCTGCTGTTGATGAGGCTTAAATTGAGACAGAAGCCAAGCCATTGTCAGTCATGTCAACAGTGATTTACTTTTAAGGCTTTGCAGACATAAAATTCAGGCATCTGAGGAAATGCAGCAATAAGAAATGAGGTGCTGATAGAGTCTGGGCTCCTCCAAAGATTAGCAGGAGTTTTCAAGAGCTCAGTTTTAGGTTCTTCAATTCAAAGTCTCACTTAAAAACATCATCGCCTTCCTTGATCCAGGCCTTGTGATATCTGTGTTTCTGTGACTGTCTGTTTGGAAAGATATTTGCAAATATAGACTCTCAAAAGCATTTGCTAAGTGAGATAATAGCACTTGAATATTTAATGAGGTCCAACGCTGAATATTATCAAGAAGCTGAGAAAAGCTTGGATATTCATCTTTTCTAGACTGTAAGTTCAAATGAAAAAACTGCTTTAGATTTTTTACATAACAACTTTTATTTCATTTCTTGGTTAAACAGGTTAACCGGTAGGCTTGTCATATAAGCAGTGAAAATAAGGCTAAACTATAGAATCCATAGCTCTGTGGATGTGAGCTGCTCAGGAGGAAAAACAGGGTATATATGGAGGTTATTCTTCCAGGAACAGACATCATTTTAACAGAATTGTTTCAAGATCACATTTTGGATGTTGTCTCTTTAATATTGACATGACTCATTCTGCAAATATTTGGCACTTTTTATTTTTACTTTACATATACTGAAATATTTGACTTACTTTTAAATCTGAGAGGATGTTAAAAGTTGTGAAAAGCTTGGGTATTACAAAAGGATAGGTTCCAATAAAGCACTCAGGAGCTTGAGTTTTTATGAAAACAATAGAGATATTTTTATTGCTAATCTGCAAAACTGAGTTCAAATTTTTAACATGTCTTTATGAAATGTCTGGCACTTCCATCATGGAAATACCACAATCTCCTTCTTGCTGGAAGGATATGCACAACCCTGTGTGTGGTCCCAATTAGAACCCCATCAGAAAAAAAACACAGACAGCTGGGGAGAAAGAGCAACTCATGCAGTTTCCATCCCCAGAAACTTGTTGGTCTGGGATACCTGGAGAGGTCACTACTCAGATCTCAGTAGATATTTTTGGAATAGTATCTCCTAAAATTTTCTAAAAAAAATTTTTGCAGGATGTACACACATAGTCTTTAATGTAATAGAAGGGGTTTTTTACAGCAAACTATATGTGTTCCTAAAACACTATCTACAACTTTTACAAATCCTTCAAGTGACTTTATGGCTTTTAGACAGATTTTCTGTATTTTTTTTCTGAAACAGAGAAGTGGAGACATAGAAATATTGAGTCTTGTAGGTAGAAATGTGTTAAGGGTGCTATAACTTGCTAGGAAGGAACAAATAAAAATTTATAGTGAACTTTGATTAATTAACCATTTTTTTGTATTAAACTCTGCTGATTTTATAACGTAGTTTTTGTTACTGAGTGGTGTAAGACTTCTTTCTATGGAAATATTCCACTGATTAAAATGCAAGCAAAGAGGAGCCTGGTTCAAGTCTCCAGTTCATTAGAAATATTAGTTTAGCTGTTATACACAAAAATATTCTAAAAGGATTACTGAAAAATAGTCAGTATGGTTAAGCAGAAGAGGAAAAAAAGCTTTCAGAAATAAAAATATAGCCTTTCAAGGAAGTAGTATACATCACTTACCATATGGCAATTTAAATTTAAAATGCACACAGTGTTCAAGGTGAGGCCGCACAGGCACAGAGCAGAGCGGGACAATCCCCTCCCTCGACTGGTGGGTGATGCTTTGCCTGATGCCCCCAGGACACAGTTGGCTCCCCTATCACACCTCTGTTTTTTTACCTCACTTCTGGCTGTCCACTGTCCACTAGCTCCTCTTCTCATCAGTGATTTTCATAAGCACATAACATGCCTTGGTGTCAGTGCCCAAAGAGCAAGAGAAGATGACAGTTTGTTTCTTAAAAGATGTACTGAGAACAGTAAATTCCATGCAAGCTGACCAATAAATAGTAAAATAAAACAAAATTGAATGTACAGAAAGAAAAATGTACAGCATGTAACAGAGAAAATGTACACAATTTCTGTAAAAGGAAACTAAATCTTACAAATCTCTCACTTAAAATATATTAGGCAAATAAACAGAGGTTTATTTGCAGGTACAAACTTTGTACCTGCATTTTCACAGAAGCTTATCTCTAGATGCATTATCAAATTCTTCTAAAAAACTATTAAAAGCCATTAAAAGATCTCACTAAAATACTGAAAATAGTAGGTAAGTATACTATAATGCAAAAAGAAAAATATTCTTAACTGCATAATAAAGAAGCACAAAGTTGAATTATTTAAAAACAAGATCTAAAAGTCATGGTGGATCATAAGTCTCTGAAAACATCAGCTCAACACTGATTCAGAAAAGCAAGTGAATTATTGGAAAAACAATGATATAATACAAGACATTAGTGTATTGCTATACACATTTGGATCTGAAAGTTTCAAACTGAGATTATACATGGGTAGCTAATATTTTTAGAAAGTCACATTTTTTTACTAAATATAAATTCAACAATAAATTCAATAACAAATCCAAGTTTTAGAACAATGCCATTCTTTCAAAACCACGGTTACACACATTAAGTGGAAAAAAAAATAAAAAGGCAAACCAAAGCAATCTGACAGGTTTCTCAGGCTGTAGGTTAATAAATATTGTAAATGGACCTAAGCCTGTTGCAGTGCTGAAAGAGGAGTGACATCATGCTGGCTCTTCTGGACTTGGCACACTCTGCCCTGCTCTGGGCTGCCCTGAACACCAGCACAGCAGGATTAAATAGCATCTTCTTCAATGAAGTTTCAACTCAGGTTATTTTAAATTGATCATGATCATGAGCTGGAACTTCCTAATACAGATGCCTCTTCAGGACTTTCTTTGATAGCAGGCTGAGAGATGGTTAATGCACATCTCTGCACCTGTGAATTTAAAAGGCTTCCTAAATCTAACACTTTGTAAATATCCCCATAGGTTGTACTGGGCTACCCCTATCCAGATGAGATGAAAAGCTTGCATCTAAACTACTTCCAGTACCTAAAAGAGCCAACTTAGACATTTGTTTTTTGCTTTCTTTACTTTTATTGTTAAATTGCTGTAATTTTAAGAACTCCAATTTCTTTTCAAGAAGAAGCATGCTGCATAGGAAATACTACATTTTTTCCTCTCACAGCATATTTTTGCAGACTACAAGATTGGCAAAAGGGTAGGGTGAGGTTCTTGTGGGCAGTGATTCTGAGTAGGGAGTTCTGTCACAGAAAAGGTTCTCTAGAGCATATGGTGTCTCTGTTGGTCTAATGGCAACTAAGAATTTTAAAAACCTTAATCATATGTGACCCTACCTGACAAGACCCTTCCTTACAAGACAAGCTTCTTGTAAGCTCTACTCCCTGTATAAGGTATTGCTTGGTGATTGTCTGTTGGAGAGTTTTTATCCTCTGGAATCCTATTTGATCTCCCTAGAATTGCACTTAATGGGAAAGACACTGAGCAACAAATCAAGGAATGATTTCTACAATCAGAATGGGATGTAGAGGTGAGTAGATTCATTATGTAAATAAGGGTTCAAAGACAAGTCCATAAATGTGTCCAAAATGTCATTTTCTAAAAAGTAACAGAAAAGGAAACGCCAGAATAAAGATCATCTCCATTTTCATTTTCTTGTGCAGTGTATCACTGGAAATGAAACAAAAAGAAAGTAAGGAATAATAATCTAAAATTTCTTTTGCCATTTCTTTACTGTATATCTTAGTAGAAAACTAAAACAGCAAGAACAAAACCACAAGATTCACCCAGACCTGGCAATGAATCAGTTACGTTCTTAAGCTACAGAAAATACAATAGTAAGGAAAGGAAAGAAATTCTTTCTGTTCTTTGACCAAACAAGTTTTCCACATGTGTAAATCTGTGAAGCCCTGAGCAAATCACCCTGTGCATCATTCCTTTGAAAGTTCATGGGTAATATTCTCCTGCAGATGAATACTGGGCATCTTAAAGAACATCCTTTGTATCTTCAAATTCTCATTGGAAAAAGTTACAGGATGATCCATCTGCACAGGAATTGCATAGTTTCTATAGAAGTCCTGACTTGTCTTGATTTCTCTGTTAATCCTGATAATACACAAGCCAGGGATTTTTTAGTCTTATGCCATTTGCCTATTTTCATATTATTGCTGTCCAGTTACACCCTTTCCTTTTTCAGCAAAAATCCAGGTGGCTGCCTGTTGCTTACTCTGGGCTGAAACGCTCTTGCGTGTTGCCAGGGCTTTGAAAAGAGCCACACACTATTAGGGATATTTTAAAGCCCAAAGAAATAAATCATCTAATGAAAAGACCTTGTAGGGTTTCCTACTTTCCTACCTACTCACCCTAGTAGCATGCTGTTGCAGCATGGCTCTTGAAAATTTCTGGGAAACAGAGGTTTGTAAATGATGCTAAGAATATGTATCTCCTAGCAGGTATGTAACTAAGTCAAGAGCTTCTTACAGGAGACAGCCAAGCCACAGAGTAGGAAGGCATTGCCCTTTTCTGCTTCAAGGCTAAAGGGAAACCCCTCTTTATCTCAGTGATAGAAGTAACAAAGAATCTTTAGATATGAAAAATTGATAATTTTGTTGAGCACTTCTTTTCTGGAGGAGGTGCATATCATAACTATGATAAAAGCATAACTTCTATAAATATTTTTCTTATTACTAGAGTTCTTAGTTTTCTTATTACTTGTTATGACTAGAGTAAGATTACATTTTCATTTATTTCTCTTTGTTCCCATTGAATATAGTTTATCCACTCACTGTCACAACTCCACATCTATTTTCCTCATGATGAAAAACTTGGCCATTTAAAAAAGGAATCTACCTAACATGACAGCACAACAAGCAAAAGTAAGGATATTTCCATGTATGTTACAGAGCTTAATTTTAGCTGACTAAAATCTTACAGCTCTGAGTGGCCCCACAGTAGATTTCTTTTTTTCCAAAACATGGTTTTGCGAACAGTGAAACACTGTATTTTGTTGGCAAACAGTTACAAGAATTTAAACCTTTAATCAAGCTCTGCTAAATGCTTCAGTTTATAAATTGTTTATGAGTTAAGCAGGAGTTTCCACACAAATCTGTTTCACTTTTATAATAGTCTGGAACTTTTCTACGCAGTATTCTGTCTGGTACAGTCTTCTACTGTTCAGATCTGGCTACTGTTAGGATCCAACCCAAAACAGTCTCACTTACAGAAAAGCTTAAATAATGTTCATGAATAAGCCACTGCTGCTAATGTTAAATATTAATAATAAAAAAGCTCTCTAAAGATCTTCCTTCTTTCTCCAGTCACACACTGTAAGGAAGAAAAGCAGGCACCGATTCAACTCTTTCTACCCGCCAGCCTGCCTTGGTAAGCCTGATTGATGCCTTGGCACAGCTGTTTCCCTTTGCCAGCCCAGACTGATTTTACTCTGAGCCTTACACAGCTGCAGTTCAGCCGTGCCCCTGAGCACCACAATCATCCAGGGAGATTAATCAGCCGTACTAATGACAGGTCAGTCTGTTTGGGTCAAAGCATTTTGTTATGTTGTTAAGTGCTCGAGGAACATATATACCAACAGAGAGAAAGCACATTGGGTCACCCTCCTCGAAAAGAAGTGGTGAAACAACCAGTGGCAAACCTGTTTGATGAGCATTTCTGCCCTCTCGTGGTAAAACTCTTTAGTTAACCACATTTTGACAGGCCTAGGAAAAACAGAAATATCAGCTGGATTAATTTACCTAGTGTGAATGTTCTTCTTTCATTTTGTCACAGTGAACAGTTATCTGAAAGAAGTTTGTATGTGCACACATTCAAGGGGATATGCCGAAATATAAAAATTAGAAAATCAAATGGTAACACCAGCTATGATGTAAAATATTACAAAAGTGGATAAAAAGAGTCAGCTAGCAATGTGTCTATCTTCATTTCACAAACATCTTATATTATACTTTCTTCTTTCTTTCTATAAAAAAAGGTAGCAGCTTATACCTAGCAGGGTGTCGAGAGCTTTCCTGTTTCAACTAAGAAAGAAAAGGTGTCTTCAGTTGTCATATTGGAAGGGACTGTAAACTTTTCCAAGAAGAAAAAAAAAAAAGCTACAAAAATATTCTGCTTAGAAGAGAATGTGAAAAGAAGGACATGAAAAAAAATTAATGTAGAGACAGATGTCATACACATTGCAATGAAGGCGGCAATTTTTTTCCAAACTTGTCTCTGTGACTAGTCATACACCTGTAACATGCAAATCTGGTGCCTTTTTTTTTTTTTTTAAATGGAATTTATTGCATTTGTATCGAAGAACTGATTCATTAATGAAAAATCCAGGGCCAAGGTTTTCCAAAAGGATTAATGATTTTGAGACCCCAAGTCCAAACACCTCAAACGAATTTTGTGTTCACTCTTATAATATTGTCAGGTGGGGATGCTGGAAATGAATGCATGCAAAAGGCTTGAGACACTTGACCCATGCACTGAGTTTATGGAAGAAAACTCATAACAGCTTTACCAACTCTTGTAGTATAAAAGTTACTTTGTGAAAGACATATCCCTATGAGACTCATCATTGATGGAAATAATGCTTTCTAAATAATACTTTCTGGAAATAATGCCTTCTTAAGCAAGGGTTTAAGTTTCAAGAAGCTTATTTTGATTTGCTATTTTCCAAAATTTAGGATTTTCATTGTTTACTGCTCAGTATATTTATCTGGGTTTAAATGAAATACACTATTTTAAACAACCTGCTACAGGCATCCTTTTCTTAAGAGTCATTAACACTGTGTGGTATTCTTAATTTGTTGTATTATAATGAGCCTTAAAGTATGATTTACATCAAACAAATTAAAACTATTTAAAAGAGAATATTATTAGGGTCATGTTATTAACTATTTCAGATGTCATGAAATAAAGATAGAGATCATAAAAATTGTTCTCAGTGCTAGAAATACCATGCCATATATTGGTGTTACCTAGATTCTTTACTCTTGGGCTGCATCACAATTTAGGCAACTGACCACTGCAGGAATGAATGAGACCTGTACACTAATGCCTTATGGATGTATCTTTTTTCCTCAAGGCAAATTGATTCTTGAAAATAAAGTTGAAATGAGCTTTTTATCCCTCTTCCCTTTGATGCAAGTAAGAGAATCAAGATAGTTGGATACTTCAGATATATCATGCATGTCTCTTGTTTACCCTTGCTGAGTATGACAAAAATTTAAGGGATTTTGAGTTGTGGAAAGTATTTTAAGAAACTGTGGGGTTTTTCTGAGTAAATTAGGGAGTACCACAAGGTCCCCATAGAAGTGTAGAACATTTTTCAGCCCACCTAACTTTAGATGCTATGTTAAGATATCTGCATCAGAAGTCTGCTCACACAAAGTTCCTTTAATCATTGATGGAAAGTAACAGATGCCTCCACACAGTAATTCAGATAGAGAGCTGAGTTGCCTTTTTTTATCTACGCTCCCCTATTAACAGTGAAACTTTTTATAGATCCTCACCCACCAACTGTTGGACTTATCATGGCTCTTCCAATACAGATGTGAACTGAGTTTCATTTTATTTAAACCTGCAGAAAATAAACTTGTTTTTCTTAGTTGTCAGACCTTTCAAGAGCTGATTATAGATACAGGGGTTCCTTGGATCACAAGCTGAAAAATCATTTCCATATAGGCAGTAGTTGCTACGGCAACAAGGCTTCAACAATGCTTAAGCAATTAGCTATATGTGGAATGAATCTGGGCTTTTATAAGTTGTTGTACCCTGATTTAAGGAAAGTAGATTTCAGAGCATTGAAGGTTTGTATTGAAAGAGAATATGTAAAATGCAAATTTGTTCTCTTCCATTGAATAAAGGAAGAACAACTTGCATTACTTAAAATAAATGTATCTGTCTTAAAGTAGTAGTCAGTAAAATAAGTCAAGGCTGTCTAATATTTCAGAAATTACAACCTAATTGCCAGCTTTCAAGAACAAGCAGTGTGCCAAAAATAGGCTCTATATAAAGACAACAAGGCAAAGAAAATATCACAATTAAGTGGTAAATGTTTGAGCCTTAGGGTCTAAGAGCTCATTAGAGCAAACGGGCTTATTAACTTGCAAATGTAGGACATGTACAGATTTTTGTTCCAAGGAAGACTCAGCAGACCTGTGACTGGAGCACTCACTGGAATGAAGTTTCTTGACAGAAATAGAAATTGTTTGGAGCTGCCTGCAGGTCCAACTTGAGGCTGACCATGTACCATAGATAGGCTCATGTATATGCACATACACACACACATAGACTCCAGGGTCTCTCCAGCAGTTGGCCAGACCTCCTGCTACCCCCTGCTCTCAGTAGATCATTTCTCAAGGTGCCCCACTGCCAGCAGCTCCCTCTGGCCCCCAGGCCACATGCCCCATCTGCCAGCTAGTCCACCTTGTTGCTGGCCAGGCTGGCACCATGGACACACAGGACTCTCACCCTCGGTCCACCCCTATATACAGAGACAGATAGTCCAGAGAGATCCACACCCAGGAAAATCATAGAAATAGAGTTCAGTGAGAAGATGGTACAGACTACACGGGTCAGGTACCCGCATGGCCAGACAAGCTTCCTGACCTACAACTGCTACACAAACCCAGATTCTTTTCTTCCCTTCTGCCACTCTTTTCCCACTCTTGTTACTCCCCCAACCACCTCAATCTATCCCTTCCCCACCTGCATTGCCTGCCCTGAGCCTGTGCAGTCCCCAAATACTCTACTCTCTACCCCACAGGAAACCCTGTACCCCAAACTGTTGGATCACCCAGAGTCTCCTCTTTGACTCCTGACATTGGTGTCCCTCAGGCATGTGGGACTGGGGCTGCTCCAATACAGCTGAGGAGTTCGAGTGGAGTCTCTTGTCTCTGACTGGGACACTGAAGTTCCCTTTGCCATCGTGTCTTTGGGGTTGTGGGGATGAGATTTTGTCAGGGTGCTGCCTCCTGTGAAGCCCCAGGAGGACAGGAGAATATTGGGCTTTTCCCAGCTACGGTGCTTCTCTGCACTCCCTTGGTGATGGGGAGGGTGGGTGGGAGGAATTTTTTGTCACACAAGCTGACAACAAGTTCAGGGACTTTGATCAAAATTAACAGCATCTAATGAAAATATTTTAACCATTGGACTGTAAGTATTCAGGGTCATTCTCTGAAGTTTCTCACCCTGTATCCAAAAACTTCTGAATAAGCATTTTACAGAATTTTGTATACTTTAGGGGGAAAAACTGCCAACATTTTAATGAGTCAACTCCTGTTGATGGAAAGCACTTTACAGAAGAAATTTTAATCAGCCATCATTGCACAGCTCTAGTCCTGCACCTCCCAGCTGCTATAATCAGAGGTTGATGATTACAGTTCTGTTGTACAGACAAGAAGAAAGCATGTGTGGGTATTGATTCTAGCCAGGAGAGGAGCAAGTTCTAGGAACACTTGGAAGTGGTGCTTTAGTTTGATTACCTTTACCGACATAACGTCCAGCCAAAAAAAGACTCCTACTAGCTAAGGGTTTTGTTTTGTTTTGTTGTTTTGTTGTTTTTTTTTTTTTTTTTAAATTCCTCTGTTAAAACCTTTATTGACTTCATTCAGACATATTCTTTGTGGGGAGCTATCAAATGCTATGTACTTGTGCGTGGTTTGGCTTGGCACAATGACTTTCACACTGATGCAGAAATTGTATTTGCATTCATATTTTGACCACAAAACATTGGCCATTCTTAAGAGAAGACTCATGCACTGCAGATGCACTTTATCATACAGACTGCTATTTTCAATTGCATTCTAACTTATTCATGGTCCTCTATTGTATGCATTTTGATAAGTAGGTCAACGAAAATTGAACAGTGAAACTAATATTTTTTTTTATTCCATCTATATTTTGTCTGTATCTGTTACTCTTATTTGTGTGGTGTATTTTATCAGTGAAGTTGAATGAGCACCTCTCAGAGCTGCTTGACCAATGGAACTTAACTTTGAAGGACTCAAGGCCTGGTTAATTGTTAATGGTTTCTAGAGCAAACATATGGTTTTAAGTATAGGTTTAATTGTTTATTCTCTAAACATATATATTTTCAGAATAGTTTATAAATTGTTTAACTTTTTTGCTTATAATAACTTGTCCTCATTTTCTTTTTGTTCCATGTTTCAAACATAATTGGTTTAATACAATAAGTATTGGTCATCATCCATGGAACTTTTAACCGTGAGGAAGAAATATGCTTTGATTAATATCTTGGTCAATATCTTCTCATGAAGTACCACAGTCTCCTCTCCAATGATTTTGGCTGCGACCTATTATACTAGTGTTTTGACTGGGAGTCCAGCTCCTAGCACAGAAAAAAAAGATCCTCAGTTGGGCTTTTATGTACCTTTACAGGAACAGAGCCATATCAAAATATTTGGTTTTCAGGCCTCTAGTCTTTAAGGAAAATGAAATAAAACAAAAGCAGTTTTCTGTGGAATGCACATAGTTTTTGCTAAGAAAAGGTAATTGGTTTGGTCAAAAGCCCAATTTTCCATTAAAAGACTTCCAATGTGAAATGTTCAAGTACCAATTAAACATAGTTACAAATATAAATTAATTGAATTTAATCTTTCAGGTGTCTTCTTGCACTCACTCTCACACAAACACATGGATATTACTGCTAGCAAGACTGTAGTATTCATTTTACTTGTTATTTAAAGAATCAGGAATAACACAGTGAAGAGATATTTTCTATAATCCTCAAAAAATTTAAAAAAAATATTCTCCTGCAAGGTGTATTGAGACCAACATCACTAACATGATAATCCACTGAGGAACTGCTTTCTAGCTTTTAATGCAGACACCTGTAAAAGATAACTGATCTTAGATAAATTTTTAAAATATTAATTCACTGAGTAAATGTGGGTTCTACAACTGTACAATTTTAAAAGGAAAGATAAGTGTGGGATGGTTATGTATTCCCTACACTGCTTAATGAGACAGAGAATTAGCCCAACTTCAGATGTGTCATGACTGGTAAGTGAATGGATTATTAACTTTAATGCAGTAAATGCAATGTTAGTCTCACGTTTAACCACATAAAAGTCCAAGATAATGGTTGGAAAACTCATGAAGTAATAATATGTACATTAAAAATCCATAGTAAAAATAGTGACTTGTGTGTATATGTAAGTGGATAAGGTGGGTGGTGAATAACAGCAAAAGTAGCAGAGGAGAGGAGAAGGGAGGAATAAAGACTCATACAAGTGGCCACTTTGTAATGATATCATCCAGAAAGCATCTAAGCACATCCATAACCCATGTGGTTTCTACTTTTTTTACTGGCTAAAGCTTAAACACTAAGTAATGATGTTATGCTAAGGAAGTGCAGGAACCATGTTACCAGGTACTGGACAGGGCACATATATGCTTGATTCCACCTGATCCATCAGGCTTGCACAGAGGATAGACCAATTGATTAAGGTAATTAATTAAGACATATTCAGGGTTTTGTTTTCTGGGCTGGAATCATGCCTCTGGTGCAGCATAGATATACACAGATAAACTCCACTTCCTTGTCACACCGTACAGTGTTCCCAAAACTGCACAGGAGCATTCATTAACTGACACAGGCATTGGTCTGGACTTGCCAGCTGTGGGATTTTCTGGGTGAGAGATCCCCGAGTTTCACCTATGCACCTCAGGACCAGATCTCATGCATTCAGCTATGAAGTCCTTTCAGAACGCATGTAAGTTTTGGGGGGTGAAAAAAGGTGGTTGTATGGCAGCTTTGCATGAAAACAATTAGAATGTGGGTCAATGTAGTAAAATATATGACTGGATTATAGTTCCAGTTTGTAGCAATCCTCAAGAAGCTGAAGAAAAATAAAGCTGCTGTTCTGGCAAGACAACAGAAGAAGTTATAAGCAAGTATGAAAACAATGTCTTTTATTTTCATACATCCTAGAACAACAGTAGTCCTGAAAGTCTTCAGGAACCAAAGATACTGTCTTTTGTTCATTTTCACAGAGAGATCTTGAACATGCTGCCCTTGAACAGACCAACAGTAGCTATACTCTGCGGTGAGGGATGGGACTCTTTCCAGGCAGTTGTTGGCTGCTCTCTGCTTTGATCTTAATAAACAAAACCTTTCAGAAATTAGTGAAGTAATGGAATTGTCTCAAGACAATGAAGCAAAGGGCTACAGATTCTTGTTTCTGTTATAGACCAATTAGTCAGCAAGCATGGAGTGAAATAAAGCCAGGTTAGCTCATTACATTTTATGTACCTGGGATCAACAGAGATGATTCGGAGATTCCCTGTAGAGTTTTGTGCTAAGTTTAGGAAAGTTAGTTTAGTAAATACTTGCTTATTATCGGATATTTTGTTCCATGGAAAGGAACTCAAAGCAATAATTTTTATTTGTAGAATCATGTTGGAAAATTTTATATGAACATAGGTTTTGCGTATAGTGGTTTTATTAAAAATTACTTTATATCAATCTGAAAATGTAAATGCAAATAGTGAACTTTAGTTAAATTTTACACATATAAGCATCTATAGGAACATATGCAGTTATATGCTGAAGTGAGGATTTTAGACCTGTTTATTTTTATTTAGGTATTTCAGATAACACTCTGTTCTTTTGCTGTCTTTTTTTTCCAGGCATAATTACAGCTGTGTAATGTACATTTCCAAGCAGAAGGTTAAATAAAGGTTGAATAAACTTTAAAGAGAAGAATCCAGGGTGAGTTTTTTAGCTGGAAAGGAAGAAACTGATTTAGGAAGAAAAAAACAACCCCAAACCTTTACTGCAAGGTCATACTAATTTTAAAACAAAGTATTTTCAAGTGGTATAATTTTTTTCCTCCTTCTAAATAAATAAGAGGGTGGAGGGTTGATATTGTTTGTCTTTTTGTTTTGTTTGTGTTTTTTTTTTTTTAAATTTTATTTTATTTTATTTTTTTTATTTTGAGTGTGCTAAACATTCTGAAGAGTACCCCAAGTGGCAAAAGTTGGTGAGCATATTACATGTTACAATAGTAACTCCTTCTCTGCAAGGGAACACACCAAGAAACAGAAAAAATTTAGAAATTTGAAGGATCAAATAAATAACAGCAGAAGAATCTTAATAATCTCATGGAAAAGATTTTGAGGTATCTTTTGAAATTAGAATTGGAATACAATGACTCTAGTCATAATTGTAAAACAAGGTCATCTATAACTGACTTATATATTTTTCTGCAGATGCAGCTGATGAGAAAGTCATAACATTTTATTACCTCTCTCCAAGGTTATGAAGTTCTTTTTTGTAGCAATTTTTCTTGTTGACATCTGACCCTATTCTACCATGTCAGAAGAAAAACTATTGTGTTTACAGTATATTAGTACAAAAGTCCATAACGCGTAGTTGTAGTTTGAACCCTTCCTCCTCCCAAACTCAACTGTTTTATTCAGCATATCTTTCTATTTGCATTCTGTAATAGTTGCCTGTGCCAGTAATATAAATAAGCTTTCTCTCCTGCAGAGCCAGCACAGCTAGGAAATACAAAGCTGCAAATTTTGTTCCATCCTGTATATCATCAACAGACCTGTTTAATAGCTTTCAGCTGGATACACCTGTGCAATTCTGTTGAGGGTGATAGTGCTATCTATACAGAGCTTGATTTGGAATTTAGTGTAGCACAGATATAGGTAGGACCTCATTTGCTTTGCAGAACATTTATAACAAGCACTGATAAGTGACATGAAAACCTCCCTAGAAAATCTTGCTGGATTCTAAGGAATGCAGAGAAAGCAGTCAGAAAAAAAGCCAAACAAAAAACTCACAGGCACCAAACATAAATACCACATTTTATTTCTAAACTAAGCACATCTGATACAGAAATTCTTGAGAGACGATGGGGAAGCCACAATGCCATTAGCAGAGGTATTTTTCAGGACAGGTTCACTCATATTAATAATTCAAAAGCCACAGACTAAAGTACTGACTAGTCTGTACTAGGCCTTTTTTTTACCACTTGGGAAACAGTTTTATACAAATTTGGCAAATCTAAATTCATATTGATGGAAAGTTTGATAAATATATCCAATATATGTAAATAACAAAAAATTAGAATGCCCTTAATTTTATGATAAGAGTAGCTGCTCCCAAGGCCTAGAAATATTTGTTAAGACATCTAATCCAGAGCCTTGTTTTAAGGTGAATTTTGCTTGGAAATGAGCTATTTCATGGTTTGTGTGGTCCTGTGGGTAACCACTGCGGAGCCATAGAGTAAAGAAAACTAGTTCTTCTAAACTGAGTACAAAGTCGTATTCATTAATTGTCTCAGACATCTGTCCTACATCTGTGCATGTTATAAAATGTTAAAGGATTTGATTTGTCTGCACCTGCCTGCATAAACAGCCTGATTACAGGTTTTGTAGACTCTGTATTGCTGCTTATCTATGAGTCAAATCTACAAAGACAAATATTTGTATTGGAATTCTTCGTGATTGCAATCACAGGCATTTATAGAAAATTAAATTTTAGGAATTGTCCCTTTCATTTATTCAGGAAGAAAGGCAATTATTCTGACACTGTGTTTCATGAGTCTTTTAGGAGATTTTAAAGTGAAATAATGAAAATATTTTCATGCATATATAGTAACAGAAAGTCTTTTATAATTGTAGATTTTCATGTATCTTAGTAGAGTTGTAGTTGATGGTATCAATATGTTGTCAATGTAATTCAGTCTTTCAGTCAATAAGACAGTTCTCCTGTGATTTTTTTCATGTATGATACTAGTTCTGCAAGTCAAAATTAATTATATTGATGTATAAACTGTAATCAGATTTGGACAAGTCAGAATTGTCAAGGCACTTCACATAGTATGAAACCTTCTGCTACTTTGATGAAAGGGATATTAAGGCTTGCAACAGATGAAAAATATCTCTCTTCCAAATAATTTTTTTTTCATTAATTATGTATATCCATCTATATTCTGGCTCTTGATAGAAAAATATGAAATAATTACTCTGATGTTACAAATTTGGTTGAAATGCAACACTTTTCTATGTGCTTTTACTTCTCTATCTCTTTTCTTCTGCCTTCTCTGAAAAAAGATCTTGTTAAGGTCTTTCCTTGCCTGCTTTGATTTGTATTACTATGATCTTTTTATGTACTCTGACCTTTTTATTGACTTCTTTCAGATTGGATAGCCTGCATGATATACTAACACTTGTTTCTTGTAGGATAAGCATTTGTCGTATGCCCAGAAACAGATGACCTGATTTGTGCATAGGCAGAATTTCTGATCCTTGCTTTTAAATTCAAAGTTCTTAATTTGCTCTCTCACCAGATGAAGCAGAATATGTGATTAAAGTAACTGTACAAGAACTATACAGGTATCGGTGTCACTGTCTCTCACTGTGATATCCAAGCCTGCGTATATTACTTTCCTTAAAGTCCCAGATTCTGGAGTCATGTAACTGTACAGAATTTGCAGAAGTTGTAAACACTTCCTATGGCCCTAAAAATCAAGTAAAATAAATGAAAACTATTGGTTTTAACTCCACATTTGAAAAGATTTGATAGTCTGACTCATGACTTCTGGCAATATTGATACAATCTTCCTAGCCAGCTCTGACAAAAGGGTTAGAAGGGCAGGAGTACACTGCCTTTTAAAATCTGTCTATATAGAGACAGACAGGAAGAAGAACTGGGGCATGAGCAGACAGAAACAGTAACTCTTCCAGACAGAACCAAATGAATAAAAATGAAGAACTTTACATATTGCCCAGACCCTTCAGCTCCTGGATGCATTTCCATTGTTGAAACCTGTAATTGCCAATGCTGAGCTGCTATTCAAATTCTAGCAGTGCTTAGACACAAATATATCCCACCTTACTGTGAATTCTAATTAGCGTTGCTCAGTTAAGCGAGTAAGTTAATTTTCTTCCTATTTTTGCTAAAGAGTCATCTTTAAAAGATAATTCTGCCATTTCCCCCAGGGGTCAATGTTGGGCCCAGTTCTATTTAATATCTTTATTGATGATTTAGATGATTTAGATGAGGGGATTGAGTGTACCATTAGCAAATTTGGAGATGACACCAAGTGCGGGGGGAGTGTTGATCAGCTGGAAGGCAGGAGGGCTCTGCAGAGGGACCTGGACAGGCTGGAGAGTTGGGCTGGATCCAATGGGATGATGTTCAACAAGGCCAAGTGCTGGGTCCTGCACTTTGTTCACAACAACCCCCTGCAGCGTTACAGGCTGGGGACAGAGTGGCTGGAGAGCAGCCAGGCTCTGGGACCTGGGAGTTTGGATTGACAGGAGGCTGAACATGAGCCAGCAGTGTGCCCAGGTGGCCAAGAAGGCCAATGGC
>JAWWES010000041.1:30517012-30608287 GCA_035583135.1 Lophotriccus pileatus
TGTGTCCAGTTCTGGGCCCCTCAGTTCAGGAAGGATATTGAGGTGCTGGAGCAGGTCCAGAGAAGAGCAACCAGGCTTGGTGAAGGGACTTGAAAACAAGCCCTGTGAGGAGAGGCTGAGGGAGCTGGGGTTGTTTAGCCTGGAGGAGGTTCAGGGGAGACCTCATCACTCTCTACAACCTCTTCTACAGGAGGTTGTAGCCAGGTGGGGGTCGGTCTCTTCTCCCAGGAAACCAGCAGTAGGACAAGAGGGCATGGTCTTAAGCTGTGCCAGGGGAGGTTTAGGTTGGATAGTAGGAAGAGGGTAATCAGGCATTGGAATATGCTGCCCAGGGAAGTTGTGGATTCTCTGTCCCTGGAGGTTTTAAGAGGAGACTGGATGTGGCACTTTGTGCCATGGTCTAGTAACCACGGGGGTGTTGGATCAAGGGTTGGACTTGATGATCTCAGAGGTCCTTTCCATTCCAGCTGATTCTATGATTCTATGATGCTGTGATCTGCAGAAAGCACAGAGGAAAAAGATGTTAAAGTCAGAGCAGGCCAGACAGTCTGTTGAGGCATCTGTTCTGCAGAGCCTTGCAGAGGACAGAGTCTTAAGCCTATTGATTGCTCCAAGTGAAGTTGGAATTAAAGATCATAGTCCCTCATTTGCTATAGAAAGGGAATGGGAAAGAATGTCCTAAGATTTAAAACAGTAATGATACTTAGTAATGATTCCATGAAGCAGAATGTTTTCCAGATGGTGAGGAAGAGACCTAAACAGCTGAATCGTCATCTCTTAGTGATTACAGAAATCATTAACCTGCAACATTATGTGTCTTAGTATAAATGATGTGGGATAAACCCAGAATCTCATAGATCATACATCATGACTTTTATGTAAAAATATCTACACTTGTAAATATGTCTCTATATATCAATTTTATAAATAAGAGAGTAAGTTCAAAATATTGATCAAAATATTTCAAAGTCACATGGGCGAACGCCTCAGTTATGAAATGCAAGTAAGTGTGTGTGCTCAGAATGTGTCTGCTTAGAAAAAACTGAAGAAAGCAGGATCCTATCTTGGTTATCATCTAACTGTTCAAATAGCTAATGGGAAAAGACTATTCTCCAAGAATTATTTATATGGTATGCATATTGACAATACTTCAATATTCAGTCTGAATCTAGCAAAAGACATTTATCTCAATTCAAAGACACCTTAAAAATCATGTTTCCTGATAAATCATTTCCATAATGTAGTAAAAATAGTGATTTTTAAGTATTAAATCAATGACTTCTCAAAAGGACTTGAATCTGGAAAAGCATTTCACAGACAACCAAAAAGAGCATCACAGTGGAAATCACTTCTCAAATCACAGAGAGGAAACAAATGGGAAATTGCTTTTTTTGTCTATTAATAAAATTGAAAGTTAAAAAAAAAAGACTTTGAGAACAATATATTATATGATAATGTGGGCATCATATAATGATGATGAAAACCTCATAGTTGTGAGTTAATAATAATTAGGGGGTTTTGAATTGCTTAAACTTCTCTACAATGAAATTGGTTAAAATTTTCTGCATGATCCTGTTGATGAGTACAGTCACAGTAAAATAGTCAATGTATATTCTACAGTTAGTATTTACTTAGCCCTCTGCCTCTGCTAGTGGGAAACCTGTCTTGAAACAAATATCAGTGAAATGGTAAGCTACAAAGAGTAAGACTGGTAAATTCTTTGTAAAGAAAATATTTTAACGGTGAATGACTGCCAAGAAATTCGAAAGTGATTCTCAGCAGATGCATTTTTAATTCCTAATTTTGCAAATATGTGCCAGATGTGATTAAAATCAGCCTATTCTACATGTAAAATCAGTCATCTACACTTTTTTTAAAAGATAAAAACATTCTTCTGTAAATATTTATGTAGACTTGGAAGATCCCAATCCTGCACACAATCACTGGCATTCCAATGACAAGTAGAACACTTTATAGCAGCAATCTAAAATTTATACTACATTGGCAGTGAGTCTGTGAAGGAAAACATTCCTTACTCAGAATGCACTGAAGCACAATCTAAAACTTATCCTTATTCACAAGCACGCTCAACAGAATGCTCATTAGGACTAAAATACTTAAATCCCACTGGCCCAGTTTTTTTCTGAGAGAGCCTGCATTTCTTTCTCCTTCTCCATCTATGGACATTATAGTTGCAGTCCCAAACCACACTCATGACATAGCTTCTGCTTTTAAAAAGTCAAGTTTGGGAGCAATCAGCTCAGAGAAGATAATCTCTCAAACCTGTCTAAACTGTATCTTTTCTGTTCCTACTGAACTGCTGGTAAAGTACCGTAATTTGCAGTAGTTTGATATATATCTTGAAACTGTAATTTGTGGCCCACATTGTCTCACAATTTAAGATTTCAATAGACAGTCCAGAATTTACTAGAATGGATTTTTACTACAAATCTTGTTCCTGTGATTTTCTTTGGCTTTTTTCATTTTGGTACTAAATCTATTTTATTCTGTTTGTTATTTTCACAGCACGATGGACTGAAGTAGTTAGAAAATAAAATAATATTGTGTGTCCACGCACTCAAGGAAGTTTTGGTTCATAAAGACCTGTTAGGGTATTAGTCTGATGGCCACCTCAATCTAAGTGTGGGTATTTTTTAAAATACATTTAGAAACAATACTACAAAGAACTAAAGTGAGAAAATATTGCAGACAAAGTATTCTGTTGCTCTTTCCATGTTGTGTTTTCTACGCCAAGAAATTTCTTAAGCTGCTTTGGATGTTTCATGCTGTCCCTGACAGAAGATACAATGCACTTAAATTCCAGAGGCTTTCTGCACCTTTATTTTAAAGGCTTGTAGTGGTTATCATCACTGTCCCCATGGGACAAGGTTTGGGAATAACTGTTGTTCGAGGGATGGACTCTCATCGGAGAGGTCCATCAAGGACTGTCTCCTGTGGGAGGTACCCCACGGGAGCAGGGGAAGGACTCCTCTCCCTGAGCTGCAGCAGAAACAACAACTGACTGCAACCCCCATTCCCCGTTCCCTGGCACTGCTGGGGGGGAGGAGGCAGAACATGGAAGGAAAGAGGCGTGAGGGGAAAGTGTTTTTAAGACTGTTTTATTTCTCAATTTTTTGCTCTGATCCTATTAGTAATAAATTTAAGTACTATCCCCACTTTGAGTCTGTTTTGCCTGTGAAGGTAATGAGCAACTGACCACTCCCAGTTGTTACCTCTACTCATGAATCCTTAGCTGTTTTTTTTTTTTTCTCTCTCCTCTGTCCAGTTTCAGAGGGAGAGTGAGAGAGTGGCTTTAGTGGGTGCCTGGTATCCAGCCCCGGTCAACTTACTACAAGGCTATAAAGTTAGTGGGTTTTTTACAGCATGATTTCAGTGTGAAACACAAATGGCTGCAAAATTTTTAGGGGAATTTCTGTAGAGGAGGACTGAAGTGATTCTCTTATACTGGAATAATATCTATATTACATCCCATGTCCACACTGATCCTTTGAGATTTGAATCAAGAAGTTTTCTTTGCAGCTGTTGTTACACCCATTGTCCCACATTGACACCCATCTGAATCTGAAGCCAGGCTGGGGAGTTTTTTTCCTCTTCATTTTTGACTGGAAGGCTACACGTACTTGGAAAAGAAATTACAGAAATAAGTGCATCCTATTTGTAATCACTTTCAAAAAGAAGGAAAAAAAAATCAGATTTTTTTTCTTCTTTTCCTCTCATTCTCCCTTAACAACAGCAAATGCCAGAGTCTCTGGAAGTAGCCTCCATTAGAGCAGGCTCTTCTGTGCAGTCTAATAAAAGACAGAAGAGGAAAGCTGCTAATTACTTTTACCTATCATTGCAGAGAGATGGTTTCTGATTCCCACTGCTCTGATGGTCAGAAAGATTGTCTTATTTTTTAACCTAGTTTTACTCTGGATTATTTATCATATTCATTCTTTCATCAGTAATGCCTTTTATATTATAATGCAAATTATCTCTTGCTTATTCATAAAGAAAGTTGTCTATCATAATTTTCAGTCAGCAGTCCTCCACAAGACAGGTTGTCCATTGGATAATTCTTCCATAAAATAAAATTTGTGTTGATACCAGTCACAGATGGACACTGAGTAGACTCCTCCACAAATGCTGACCCACGTGACAGTTCAATGGCACATACACCAATGTGTAAAGCAAGCAGCTGTGAGCAGCAATGAGAGCTGAGAGCTGTGCTCATAAGTTACACTAGGCTGCATGCACATGGCTGTGTTGCTTCTGGATGCAAGCTAGCTTGTGTGGAACTAACTTGGATAACTATTTACTAAATTTTCTTGTGCTTCAAGCATCAGAACTACCTTATGTTTACAGGCGTGGAAGCCTCTTCAGTATCTTTAAATTGTTCTTCATTTCTTGAGTACTGTAAAGGCACAACTTTTCTTGCCCTCGTCTATTAAGTCAAGTGAGACAAAATGCAACTGTCCAGTTATAGGGTGATTAAATCCGTTTTTTCTTCTGGGAAAAAACTGTCCCACATACAATGAAAGCACACTTCATTTTTCTGCATTTTGAATACATTAGCCCTCCTTGATGGTAATATCTAAAACAGTATTCTAACTGCCCTAATTTTTTTTAAGATGCATTGCTTAAAAAAGAGATTACTAAATGTGACATTATATCCACAGACTTGTGGATATTGCAGTCTTCCAAGAAATAACCAGCGTAAGACAATGGCATCATTGCACAACCACAGGGATTTCTGTTTGGTTTTGGTTTAATGATGTGTTTAAGGGTTTTCTTTGCCTTTTCACTCTCTTGTATTCCAAAGGCAGTATAAAATTTATCTCAACAAGAAAAAATACAGATCTATATAATAAAGACTTGTCTTAAATAATGAATTATATAGATTTCCTATATTCCTGACATGTATGAGGAAAATTGTTCTGTACATACAATTCAAAATACTTCATCTATTTTCAGCATGAAGTTGAATATAATGACTCAAAATTCTATAATATGTTTCAGTTAACTGTAATCGAGCCAGCAGAATAAATGATACTCAATGCTCTTGTTTTGCTTAAGGAAAACAAAGAAGCTATCAAAGCGTCCTCATAAGGATGATCACTGCTCTTCATTGATTCCCATCGTTAAGCTGGAAATTATTATTAGATATACTAATGTCTTCTGAGGTTAAATAATTGGGAGAGTATGAAACCTGGGTCATAGCTAAATTAATTTTTGCTATGTGGTTTGCTTTGTCTTGAGATGTTCTTAATGTAAGCCTAGATATTGATTAACTGGGACCACAGGTCCTTAGCCAAATAAGAGAAGCTTCTACTTCCCTCTCCTTCCTCCATAATGTAAAAGAAGCAGTGATTAGCTGGCAGCCTTAAGTATCTTCACAACTGCTTATGGGCAGTTCAGAACTACCACCTCTTTGCTGCATCTTCTTTATTGATCTATGGTCAGAGATTTGCCACTTCAGCAGAAGTGATCTCTACTTGGTCTGAGCTTGATCACTTCCCCTCCATGGTTTGTCTCTCCTATCCAAAAGGAAGCATAGTGCAGAGTTGCAATGTTGTTCAGTCACTTTTTGCAAGTCATTGAAGTAACACTGATTCTAAACTCAACAGCACATCTTTAAACAGGAGAAAAAAGTAATGTTTAAATCTATTTTTATTAATTTAAGGCTAATGTCTTAGTAGCATCTGTGTCTCCATGAATGAGTGTGTAATGTCTTGAGTGAATAAATGTTTCCATCTGCTACTGGTTCTTAACAAAAAATTATTTTTTTCAACAGATATTCAAGTGCTTTATTTGTAACATGTTCTTGATAAGGTATTGCATTCCCCCACAGTTCCAACTATAAAACTTATTTCATCCTATTCCAAAATGTCATTTGAGTTTTTAAGATTGCTTAAATTATTGTCTACTCCACTCAATTTACTTCACAGATACAGGGGAAATGAACTCACACTAAAATGTTGAAGTAAGATGTTTTTGATTTTTTTGTTATCATTCCAGATTGGCAGCTAACCGTTATAAAGTAGAAATTAATTTTATGTTCTCTTTTGTTATGCAAACCAGTCCAACTAAACTGAAAAGAGCTCTATAAGAAACCAGAAAACTAACTAAATGTGAAACATGGCAGAAAGAAGTTTTCAGTTTCTAACTCAGGTGGGAGTGAGAGAGATCTGTCATACACACCCCTCTCAGGAAACATTGCTGTTGTGGTTTAACCCCAGCCAGCAAATAAGTACCACACAGCACTCTCTCACTCCATTTCTAACCCCTCCATGAGGAGGAGAATTGGAAAAATAAAGTAAATCTTGTGGGTTGAGACAAGAACATTAGAATAATTTAAACAAAATGAAACAATAATAATTATTATAGTCATAATAAAAATAATGAAAAGGAGGGAGAGAGGAATAAACCACAAAAGAAACAAGTGACACACAATCCAATTGCTCAACACGCACTGGCCAATGTCCAGCCCGTCCCTGAGCAGCAACTGCCTCTCCTTAGTTTATATACTGAACTTGATGTTCTATCATATAGAACACCCCTTTGGCCAGTTCTGTCTTGTCCGTTCTCTTTCATGGCTTCTTGTGCACCTTCTCACTGGCAGAACAGGGAACATTAAAAATGGTGTCAGGGGAGATTACACCCAGGCAGACAAGCGCTTCAAATCTTTCTCTAATCTGAACACAGGATAATTGGATAAAAGTGAGGAGGGAGATGAAGAATTTCATGTTTGTTCTGTAAACTCCTCCCTGGCACTTTAACAGTATGTCTGTGTCTATAGAAATGACCTCCAGGGGTACCTCTTGAAAGAGCCGGAGGACAAATTTCTGTAGGGTATTTCTTTAGTCTGAGTTTTCCCTCATTCAGGATTATATAAAAAATTTCAGCTACATGCATACAAAACAGGTAAGTAAATTCAAGGTATGTTGATCTATAAAATTAGCTCTTGGCAGGTTAGCAGTGCTTATGATTTACTGTCTTTTCTGAGGGCAGATCCAAAAGGCCAGAAAAGCAGCTCTGATTTGCTCAATTTGACTAAACTTTGTCAGTTACCTAGAAGTAAAATGCTTAATGTGATCATCTGGAAGAGATATTACATTCGTGACAAACATTGAAACCTGCAATTAATGGGACCATTGGTGAACAATAACCTTTTCCCATTCAACCCTGAGTCTGAGATAAAATTAAAAGCCAGGCTAGGTTATAGTACTAAAAAACCCCAAGGCCAAATGACAGTACCTGGCTCGCTTCTACCCACCAAAACAATTTTTAATGGAAAGACTTGCTGCGGTCATAATGTTCCCTCTTGGGAACAGTGCTGGTCACACAATCCTCTTGAACAGTACCTGGCACTTTTTAAAATAGGCTATAACAATACTAAACAGCTAAACCATGACAGCAGGTGTGCTGGTAATTAAGCAATATATCATGTCATTGCTTAAGGCTGTGCCTTGGTTTTTTTGCTAGTTTAGTCTATGAGAACATTGACTTCACTCTCCGTGTGCAGTTATGTCATAGTTAACTGTATGCTGTCCTTTCAGATTTTATACAATGTACATACATATATATAGTAGATTTTATCAAAATCATGTCTATGTCATATGGGGTTTATTTTTTCCATTTGCATTACTGGAAATACCATTAGATCATGTAGTATGACCTCCTAACAGTTGCAGTTCACCTGTGTCAAAGTCCATTAACTCCCATTTCACTAAAGGAAATCTTTTCTAATGGCATTTGGTCTTGATCTGAAGACATGTAAAAAATGCACTTGTCTTGGTATTTTGACTCAGTAGAAAAAATGTTCTTCCTATTAAGATATCATGCTTTACTTCTCAAACATATCTTCAATTTCAACACAGCAGTTGTTCTTAAAGATCTGTCTCCCATATTGGAAATTCCTTTAGCATTAGGTAGTTTCTTCTAATTAATTAATTATGCATGGCAGCTAAATGATAATCTATTTAATAATCAAAGATAAACATACACATGCATAGATGAATGTATTTCTAAATATTATTTTAGTAAGTACAATATTTATTAGGGAATGTTTTGTCTAAGCACAGTTGTATTGCAGAGATATTGTGCTTCCCTACATAGCTATATATCCTACAGAATCATTTTAGCTCACTTTTCTGACTAAAACAGAATCCTAGCCTAGAGCCTTAAAAATCATAGAGTCATAGAATGGTTTGGGTTGGAAGGGACCTTGAAGAACATCGAGTTCCAACCCCCTGCCATGGGTAGTGATGCCATTCATTAGACCATGTTGCTCAGAGCCTCATCCAGCCTGGGCTTGAACATTTCCAGGGATGGGGCATCCACAGCTTCTCTGGGCAACCTGCTCCAAGGCCTCACCACCCTCACAGTAAAGAGATATTTTTCCTAATATCCAATCTAAATCCACTCTCTTTCAGTTTAAACTGTTCCTCCTTGTCCTAACACTACCTGCCCTCAGAAGCAGTTTCTCAACCAGGGCAGTGATTCTGCCCCTGTACTTGGCACTAGTTGGGCTGCACCTTGAGTACTGTGTACAGTTCTGGGTATCTCAGTTTAGGAAGAACACTGAGATGCTGGAGAGTGTCAAAAGAAAGGAAATGAGGCTGGTGAAAGGACTGGAGCACAGGCCCTATGAGGAGAGGCTGAGGGAGCTGTGGCTGCTTAGACTGGAGAAGAAGAGGCTCAGGGAAGACCTTATCGCTCTCTACAACTGCCTGAAAGGAGATTGGAGTGAGGGGGGGGGTAGGTCTCTTCTCCCAGGCAACCAGCAATAGGACAAGAGGGCATAGTCTTAACCTGTGTCAGGGGAGGTTTAAGTTAGACATTAGAAAGAAATTCTTTACAGAGAGAGTGATCAGACATTGGAATTGGCTGGCCAGGTGGTAGAGTCACCACCATGGAACTGTTTAAGTGGAACTTAGAGCCATGGTCTAGTTGACACGGTGGTGTTGGGTCATGGGTTGGACTCAATGATCTCAGAGGTCTTTTCCAACCTGGTCGCTTCCATGACTGTGATTCTTGTCCGTCCCCTTTAGGTACTGAAAGGCTGGTCTAAGGTCTCCTCAGAGCCTTCTCTTCTCCAGGCTGAACAACTCCAATTCTCTCAGCCTGTCTTCACAAGGGAGTTGCTCCAGCCCTCTGACTGCCTTTGTGGCTCTTCTCTGTACTCGCTCCAACAGGTCTAAAAGCCAGGAAGGCTTATATTATTTTTTTCATATTAACTGATAGATTTTAAAGAATATTAAGAATAACCCTGTCAATCATAACCCCCTCCCCCCCCCCCGGATTCTGTAATATGGTGGTAATTTTCTCTTCCTCATGTATCATCTAAGCATTCCTTCTTACTTGTGTGCTTTATTGTCTGTGATTTCACATTTGTCTCAATTTCATTAATGCATATGCTGAATTCAATTCACAGGACAAAGTCAGTCCCTGAAGGACTTACAAGGAAATCCTCCTAAAATGTTGAGTTACCAAATGCATTTTCTTTCTCTACCTTATTCATTTAATGAATGAATGAAAATGTTCATTATGCCTCACTGTGACAGTATGGTGTAGTCTTTTAACCAGAATGCTACAGTAGTGTCATGCAAAGCCTTCTGCCACTTCTAGACTGTTTATTAGTCACCTTTATTGAAAAATTTGAATCTCATCAAAGAATGAAAGCAATTTTCTTTGATAGTATCTCTGCTCTTTAAAATCATGCTTAGGCACATTATAAAAATACTTGTTGAGCACTTATATACAAAATTAAATTCTGCCAGTTTTCCTATCATCTCTCAGTGGATTGATTAAAAACTGTATATAAACTGTCGTTACTATGAATCACCTCATTGGCTTTTATCAATATTGCTGTAACTTCAGTGGATTTGTGGTCTTTGACACTGATAAATGCTTGAAGGTAATTAAAAAACTTACCAGTGAGTTAGCTATTTCTTCAGACAATTCCTTGGGTTTCAGGTACAAGTTACATGAACTTGAGACATCCAGAGCAGATGCTGCCTTACTTTCTTGATGGTGACTTGAAATTAAGAAAGTCCTTCTTTATCCCACAGAGCAAGAATATATCACCTTTCATTTCCAGGTTGAGAAATGTATATGCATGCAGAAAATGGATGCAAAAAATTCCCTCTCTTATTGGCTAGCGTTCTAGCCAATTTTTTCACCAGCCTTTATTTCTCCTAACACCTTATGCTTTCCATTGAATTTCTCTAAGTATAGTATTAGATTTTGTTTGTGATTTCTACTTTTACTGATCCAGAGGAATGTCTACTGAAATCACCTTCTATTTATCTGTAAAAGAAACCAATTATTTAATAGATGCTTCTCAAAGGACTGCCTTTTTTTCCTCTCACAAACACACTATGATTTTCTGATTGAGAATTGAAGACTACGTGCATATTTTTATTTTTTTTTCAATGTTAACTGTTAACTTTGCAGAACAGACAAAAGAAAAGAAGAAAATACAAAGAGCAAAGACAGAGGAACAGCCAAGCAGCCCAGCCTCTGAAGAAGCCTAGAGGGATGGAGGAGCAGGCTCAGTGCCCCCTTGCCTCTGAGGAGGGTGGTAGCTAAATCTCTGCCTCTTGGTCACTCAGTCTGGTGTGACTCTGTCACTTTGGTGTTTTGCTGGCACCTGAGTTTTTAAGCAGATAGTCTGGAATAGAAAAAGAGCAATTTTTTTTTCTCACAAAATGAAACTGTTGTAGAAATCTACTCCACTTAAATATATTCACTTGGCAGGAAAAAAATCTTGGCTATTCCTTGCACATTCAAACCAAATGCAAGAGCATAAACCTCTACATGTTCCTTAAAGGTTAGATTAGGTCCTACAGACAGAGTGAAATGATGTCACCTGAGCATTTGTCTCTTCTGCAGGTCCATTATATTTCTGTCCATTATGATTTCTAATTATAATTTTAGCTTATACAGTTCCTCAACCAAGCTATTGAATTTTCCAGTACTTCAGGAGTCTGACAACTGGACTGCTAGCTAAAATGTCAACAAAAATTCTGTGAATTATAAAAGGAATATTATTTTTATTCTAATTTTTCATCTCTAATGATTCCTTAGCCAAAAATATTCTCAAATACCTAAGAAAAAACAATTTTAAAATAAAATGACCTTTCTGAGACAAAACAGAATACTGCATGCCTCATTTCTGAATAATATGATAGGAAAATGGAAAGATGAGATTTATTTTCTTCACCTTTAATGAGCCGAGTAATAGTAGGACACATGGTGAAATATGGATAATATTTTCCCAGAGGCCATTTCCTTCTGATGCATAATGCTCTGTTTTCCTTTAGCAGGCATTAAGTTGGTTTTATATGGAAAATTCAAAGAACTGACAGTAAGGCCTAAGTTACTGTTCAGCTAATTGCAGTGGAGTTTAGAAATTTAATCTTTAAGTACCACTTATTCTGGTGCTAAAGTGTTGATTTAATTTTTTTTAATTAAAGGTAACATTTAAAATAAAAACAGAAAAATAAAAAATGAAAATAGGCTTTTTTCCACATACATTTGCTCCTATACAGTACTGTGATTATCATCTCCTAGAAAAAAATAGAACTAAAATATGGAAATAACGGGTCAGTACGTTTGAAATTACCTCTTGTTTCATTGGCTAACCCATTACTACAGAAATAAGTTAAAGAAATTAATTTACCACACGTTATACAATAACTAAAAACTTAATTTTTGAGTATTTTTCCAGAAATTATTAAATTCTCACTCTAGAAGGTCCCAATTGTCTTTTCACATTAAATTGGCCAATCCCTAACTTTTATATCTTCTTAACCCAACCTCAGTATAATTTCAATATTGTGTTAGAGCTGCTTTTTCTTCCTTCCACAGATAATGTGGATTCTAAAACTGATTTTTCCCTGATACTGTGAATACTTAGTGACACAAAAAGAAATTACATCAGCAGAGGAATAGGAATTGTGGCATTTCCACCAGGACACAAATCTAGTCTTCCATATGTCAGGACTTTCCTGCATTAAGACATGTAATGTTCTGAACTCAGGTGTTCTTCACCATGTGTGAGACAAGTGCTTCAGATTTTGCTGGTGAGCCTGGGACCTGCTTCTGTCTAAACTTTGTAAAATGCAATATCACTATTTTCAGAGGAGAAGTTGTTTCCCGGAAATTTTCTAACCAGTTCTGCAGTTGAATGGACTTCAGCTGCTTCTCACACAACCTAGTGGTTCTATTTCATTTGAAGTGTCCAAGATATAGCCTTAACAAAGTAAAATATTCCTTTCCCTGGCAACTCCAGTGGTGAATTTTTAAATTTTGGGTGCCTGCTTTCAGCTTCAGGTGCATTAGTGCTATCCACCAGCAGACATCCCAGTCAGAAACTCCAGTTAGAACTGAATTCCTGAACAAATGTTGATTATTAATCACATTTACTTGGCCAGAGGATTTTAAGTAAATATAATTTTTTTTTTTCATTTTACATCAATTAATTCAATAATAATTGATTCAATTATTTTCTCTTTAAATAAAAAAAAAGTGAAAAGAGCTCCAAAACAGTGAAGAGCTCTACAAAAATTGAGTCATGCACTTCAAAGGATCCCTGCTTAACTTTCATTGGTGACAAAGACCCTAAAAATAATTAATTAATTGTTTAAACCCAGAAAAAAGTTCTTTTTGCAAAATTTATGACAAGGATGTGTTACAGAGATTTGTAATAACTGATCTGATCATGGTGCACCATCAAGCACCATTGCTTCTTCGCAGCCTTCAGTAACTGGAAAAGGCAAGTTCACATGGTAACCTTAAAATTGTACCACCAAATTAGAAGCTTTCCTTTCACCAAGGAAAATACACTGTGTTCCTTTCTCTCTTTTGTGACTGACTACAGAGTTTTAATCTCTCTATCTAGCAGCCACGTAGGTTTCAAATAGCTCTTACAGGGCTGTTGCTGCAGTCCAGATTCCTCTTTGATCTGTTGCTATGCTTATTATCTAATATAAGGAACAGTTTTTTGCACAGTTACCTCCTCCTCCTGCTGTTTCTGTTTACCCTGTGATGGGTTAAATTCATCTGAAATCACTTCAGACCAGACATAAACTGACTGGAAAATTGTGTAAAGCTGTAGGAGATATCTGTATGTTACAATTTGTAGTATTTCACTTACTTGCAAGGACTTCCTTGGGTACTATTATGGGATGTCATGAGCACAAACTGCAAAAAAGTTTATGGTATGCTATGAATGATACCCAATTCAGATGATGAACAGTGATTTTCTAAACTGGACTATGTTCCTAAGAATGTCTAAATTTTGCTCTTTTTTTATGTATTTTGTTTATTTGGTAGAGGTTTTTGTTTGTTTGTTTGTGGTTGGTTGGTTGGTTTGGGTCTGTTTTAATTTTTTGTTTGGTTTTTTTTTTTTTTTTTTTTGCTTGCTTGTTTTTAAAGGAAAGCTGCTATTTTATCTCCAAAGTTAAATTCTGCATCTACATGCCCATTTATAGAAAATGCTGAAGCAGGCTTCAGAGAGAAATTCCTCTGCAAAATATCCAATCTGGAAAAGGGAAAATTCAACCATTTCGGGTGCTGTATCATATTACTTACTGGAGCACAGGAAAATTACACACAACCAATAAATTAGAAGCGCATGAATCAATAATGACACAGCACTCTTGCATTATATAGATATGTGCAATTAGATATAGATATGTGCTAAACTAATTAAGCTTAACTTTACAATTATTATGTTTATTTCGATCAATTTTATTTCACAGTTCTCATTTCTTACCTTTTTGGTACAGAATATAACTTTTTTTGTTTTCCTCTGACAATTTGAGTTGGATTTGTGACACCTCTTCAGAAACACCACTGAAATGGTAAGTAATGATTCTCATACTGAAATGTGGTACACAGAAGATGACCAGCTGGCCAGAGTACACAGATGTGTAACTAAAATCCCAGGTGTTTTTTGTACTACAATCCATTTCTTCAAATTGTTTCATTAGAAGGAGGCACTCTTTGGCATCAAAGTGTTGTCATAACACATTGTAAGCGCTTCTCACTTTTTAGCTAAGTCTATATGAAATTTGGTTTATTGATGAGGTAATATCTATCTGAAACTTCCTGGCTGCAAAGTGAGCTCCCAGTCAGGCCATCACGTCCTGTTGCTTTCCACGATGTACTCTCAAAACTGCTGTTGCTTTTGTTGAGAGAAGTTTAAGTTTCTCTAAGCCTTGCAATACCTTCTATCACATTTCTCCAACTTTCATTATCTATTAAGAACCACTGTTGTAAAAAGCAAAGCATGGAGGACTTATTAGCAAATAAGAATCTCAAAGCACATGATGCTAATTTGATAATGGCTATAAAATATATTAGGGTTGCTCATTCGGGAACTGTCAGAAACAGCTCCACCAACCTCAACAACATAATCCTTAGCAACCTCTACAGCTTTCTTGCAGAGATAGTATTTTGTGACTCAACAAGGATTCAATACATCAAGATATATTGCCTAAATTAGGCAGCATATTAAAAAGTAATGGCAGGAAAATTTCATGCAATTATAATTTTACTTCGGGGACTGTTCATTACTTGATTACATGATGCTGTTTTCTACTGGTTGTGTAACCTATTTATAGCTGACAGTGAAGTCAAATAGCCAAAGAATAATTATCTCCTGTGAATAAGTGGCAAAAACTGTAGTAACTTTAGCATAGAGACAATGTGACCCAGCATTATTAAGAACTGTGATGGACAGCCACATACTTGACTTCCTCAGCATTTACAGCACTTCTCCTTACCTTACACTATGTCCACTTCATCCTTCCATCTGCCATACTGCATGAGTGATGGACAATCATACACCTCGTTCAAAACTTCATCTATTATGAAATTTACCCAGTGACAGGAGAATCACAATTCAAATGGCACTCAGCATACATTTGTTGCTGTGTTGGAAGGAAGTGCAGGAAATGGTGGTAGCCACCTCCTGATGCAGAGAGCTAGTCTGCAGCAGCCACTGTGAACTGTAAGGGATAAGAGGAACATCTCTTTTTGGAATGTTCACGCTAATGAAGGTGGCATTGTCCAGCTTTGCTGTTGGAACACGTGGTCTTCATCTTCTTATGATCTGATCTTTAAATCAAGATCTTTGACAATATTTTACTGGTCATAAAGCATACTGAGTCATAGCAAGACCCCAGTCCCAAAGCCTCAAGCTTTACTGGGAGCATTACTTATATTTAAGACTCCCAGCTTTTCCCATCAAACTTTTCCAGAGCCTGTTAGTTCTTTATACCTTGAGGTCACATAAAGAGAAAACACAGACATATTTTCTCAAGAGATTCCTTTCAATTTAATGAGAAAATAGGCATTTTGCCAAAGGGTTCACATGAGTAACATACAACCAAGGAGAAGACTCCACCAAGCACCCAGTAAACACCAACTGCCATGGGTTTGCCGACCAGCCAAACACACAGCTTAAGGAGAGGTAAAAGGTGAAATGGAGTCTGCATAATGGATTACCATCTTTTCTCACTTCAGTGAATTTTTTTCATTCAGTGCTTGAGAAAATGAGGCTGTATGAAGAGTTTAAAACTATAAAACTGATCAGGAAAAGTAAAAAATCATTGAACGAGACATTCAGTTTCTATATAAAGATTTGTCAGTGCCAACTTTGGATGAATCATTCAATTTCTTCTGATCACTCTCATTCTAGGAAGGTCAGCATAGTTCCTCAAACTTTGCTCATAGTAACTAAAACCTAACCTATTGAAAAGTTCTACAGAAATTAGTAGAGTAAAATACAGCTGCAAAAGTATCTTTACCTGATGGATATTTTTGTACTTCATTGCTTCTGAAGTAGTTCCTGAATGTCTTGGGCTTGGTTAAAAAATAGTATTTGGTTAAAACTTGGTAGTTGACATAAGCAATCTAATTTTTTTACTGAACTATTTTTTTATTTCTCCTCTTTCACAAGTTGGCCAGGCAACTCACAGTGTTGATACATTTATTGGCATTTTTTAGTCTGGATAAAGATGAAAATAGCATGTACAGGCTGCTATATGGCTGGTGATTTCTTATCACTGCATGAAGGAGCACACGTCTGTGTCTACTGACTCTCCTTGGTTTTGTTGATGGATAGGATGCTGTGACCTAGATTCAAACCCCTGTAGGATGCCTTTCAGTTCAGTTCTTTTTGTGGATTTTTTTTTTCCCCTCAGATATCAACACATTTCTGAACAACTGATTTTATTGTAACAGAATATCAGAATAACAGATTTTTATAGTTATTGACTAAGTATAAGAGCTTTTTTAAAACTGAACTTTAGTCATTCATATTAAAGTGAAGTGTTGATCGGTTGCTCAACAGAACAACAAAATTTGTGGCCAATTTTTCCCAGCAAGTGAAAAAGGCCAAATATTTTTTTAAACATAATTTCCCATTGGAAAGTCTCAAATGAAAATGCTTTCAACTTAGACAGAAGATCACTGCTGTTTCATTACAATGTGATGAATAATTTATAATAAGTGTATTCTTGGTAAGAGTAATTATTTTAATTCTGTTGGAATTTTATTAGATCCTGGATATAAGGTTAAGGTATTGATAATAAAAAAGAATAAGATTTTTCAGTAACTTAGAGCAAACACTTTAGTAAAGTCTAGACTTAATTATCCTGCTCTGAAAAATTCCATACTATTTTAAGTGGTCTGATAGCTCCTTCAGATTCATTTGTATAAACAACATAAAATATAAAACTACTCTAACAGGCTCTGAAAGTCTGCTCAGCTTGTGCTGAGGAGGCTGGGGAGTAGGGAAGGTCTGTTTTCAGATATTTAGTCCTTATTTCACCTGTTTGCTGATACTATGAAAGACAGAGTTGCTTCTGAAGCCTGGCTTTTAGGAATTCAGAAAATATTGCAGGATGTGTCATGAGAAGAGTATATACCATGCTCTTGAACTTATTCCATCTCTATTATTCTATCCTGTGATGCCAGACTGAATCAGCATAGTCTGACAGAAAAAGGTCCATGCTAGATATTACAATTTCTTTCTCAGAAGATGAAAAACAATGGGAGGTGGAGGGAAGATTTAATCAGATTAAAGGACACTATAGCAAAGTATTTATAAGTTAAAGTTTCAGGTACTGCACTGGTGATCTGGACCTACTGAACTGACTTCACATCTTTAACAACTGCTGGGCCAGACAAGTTTTTGCAAATGGCATGGGCAATGACAGATTTCCATGCTGACAATCCAAGTCATATTATATAGTGCAACAATTTGTAAGCACCAGTCAAAGAACAGCAAAAGAAATAAAGCATGTCTTATGTGTTATTGATTATTACTCATTTCGTTCAAAATAGCAAAATAAATGTTAATATATTCCTATTTTGAGGAAAAATATTATAAAACAAACTGTACTGATTAAACTGGTAAACTGATACAAGCATATAGTTACACATTTATATAGCTAAGAAGTGTTTATTTTCAAAACCTTCACAATGAAGAATGTACTAAGCTGTATGGGGTAGGTTGTGCCTGATTAATTTTATGGATTGCACTGGATAAGGCTTGGTTTACTTGCTGAACTCAATATTGTAATAAAATTTTCACTGCATGTTTGAGGACATGGAGTGTTATTTTATTGGCTTGTGTAGATTGCTGTCTAGAATTCTTCAATATTTCAGGAAACCTTTTTGGCTAAGATAGGGCTTCCTCTTTAGAAATGCATAAACAAATTAAGATTTTATTGAAGGTAAATGTGTTTAAGTGAAAATCTGATCATTGTCTTCAGATCTGCTGCTTATTAGAAACAATGGACTTTGCTGTCTTGTTGTTTTTTGTTTTGTTTTGTTTTGTTTTGTTTGTTTGTTGGTTGGTTTTGTTTTGTTTTGTTTTTTTTACCATTAAAATTAACTGCAAAACTGCAGTACAAAACAACTCCATATCCCAGAAGTTGAAATGGAAGAGATGTTTACCATGTAATTTTTCCTTTTGTTTTCTATTTCCCTCCTGCTGCCCTTGTATGTGCAGAGATGCAGTAGGACTGGATTTGCTGTCTTCTGTGAAAAAGGATTTGGAATCAGTGAATGAGATGCTGAAAAATTATTACATGGCATGGAGTGAAATAGGTACTTGCAGAGCATAAATCCTCTGACTCTTTAGAAAAACACCATGGAATGAGATTAATTGCCCTCTAGAGAGTCTTACTTCTCTCTTCATGGAATGGGAAGGGAAAGGACAATGACTAAATTAAACTTAGATATTTAACTTTTGGATACTTAAGTTAGGGTAGGTATGTTTGATCTGTTTGATCCAATCTGTTGGAGATGGCTTTTGTGGATTTAATAGATTTTAATGTATTGTATTATCTTTTCATATACAATCCTTTATTTCTTATGTATGTAAACCCTGTTTTCCTATTGGTTAACATCTGGTGCATTGCTATACTACCCATACAAAGTTATATTTCCATCTGTGGTTTTTATTTGAATGCTCTGCCTAACCTCCACCTCTTATTTTCAGAGCCTTCTCTACCTTACCTGATAAAAGGCAGGAGTCATGTTGATTGGGCAGTTTTTTCTGTTCCCTTATGCTGCCTGATCAGCCCAAGTCTCTTCTGTTACATTAATAAAAAGTTCTTTTAGTTAATTCCCCAAGAAGTGTTGTGGCTTCATTTCACTGAACCCACGTGCTGCACCAAACTATTTTTATAATATATTTTAGACCTTCTGAACACCCACACCAATCTCTTTCTTCTTCCTAGGTGCACACTGTATCTTCTTTTCATCCTTACTGGAATGCTCAGATCTCTTGGAATATCTTTTATTTGTGGGTCTATTTGCACAAATTCAGATAATATTTACCTTCAGTGAAAACCCAGCATAGCTACATACTCTGATTAGGACTTTGAATTCATGGCTCCGGAAACAAGACAGGCTGAAAATGTGTATATTTTATGGCCCTATTTTATTCTAGAAATGTTGCAAACATCAACTTATGTGCCCGGAAATAAACCTATGACACAGGACATTCTGTCTTAGAAAACCTATAAGCATTTTAAATCACCTTTTAGCGAAAAACCTATCACTGAAGAACTATCTGACTAAGAAGCACTGGCAAGAATTCTATACAAAATACAATTTCATGATAGTATAATTTGTGTGAATAAAAAACAAACTTTTTTTTGCAGATGATGTGCAAAATTTTTCTCTGACAGATGGCATGCACATTCATTATATAATTACATGGTCACTTAGATGTAACACAAGTTTCTGATCCCACCTGTTCCCTCTTAATTCCTTTTGCCTATTGGTCTGATTTCCCTTGTACTATGCTTTTGTGTGTCTAAGCAAGGAGCCGGATCCAGATGAAAATGAACTACAAAAAAATCACTTTCTTTTCAGGTGGATCAGTACCTCAGCTCACTGTTCAGAGATATAAGCTGGCTAAAAGAAGACAGAACAATGAGTGTTGGGAGCAAGGCCAGAGTAACATTTCAGTTTTACCTCTCTGCCAAGCTGCTTTCCAGCTGATTGTCCCTGGGCCTGTACTGTGCCCAGGGTTATTCCTGTCAGATTCAGGACTTAGTCTGTCTTTTCTTGAACCTCATAAAATTCCTGCCCAATTCTCCAACTTGTCCAGGTCCCTCTGAATGACAGCACACCCATCTGGTGTAGTCACCTCTCCTTCCAGTTTTGCATCATCTGCAGACTGCCAAGGGTCCGCATTGTCCCATCATACACATAATTAATGAACAGGTTATAGTATTGGCCTCAGTAGCAACCTCTAGGGCACACCAGAAGTATCTCCTCTGGAGCTGGTCTTTGTGTTAGTGATAAGTATCATTTCGGACTGGCTATTCAGACATTTCCATTCCACCTCACTGTTCACTCATCTAAGCCATATCAGCATCTACATGAGAAGCTCAAGCCTTCTGTCTATATGTGCTATAACTGGATGCCCTACAATTACCTTCAGCCTACTTAGAGATTATTAATATTATTAATACACTCTATTTTCTGTTGTTCTGTATTTTATGCACAGAGCAATCTTGCATTAAATGTTTGGGGTTTTTTTATTTTGTTCCTGCCTTTTTTTTTTTTTCCCTCTAAGTGAGACCATACCAAGCAGGAAATATAAATTCAAGAGACAGTTTTTTTAATGGCCCTTTTTACTTGTCTTTCATTGCAGCGCACATGGCATCTGATTCATTTCCTCTTGATGACTTTGAAGATGTGTCATGTGACCTGAGAGGGAGTGAGATTAGTCTTTGGTGATGCATGTATATATTCAACTACAGCCACATGCTCCACTGTTTCTGGAGACCAAGTACAATATTAAGGCAAAGAAATACAAACAATCCTTGTCTGATATTATCCCTTGCCAATCTATCTTGGGGCAGAAAAAGCATTTTTAGATGAACACATCAAACAAAATAATTTGTAAACTTTTTTCTTTTTTCTTTTTTTTTACCCTTTAGAGAATGCAGACTGCATTACAAATAGCAATGGATTTCATAAGCTTCAGCTTTGCTCATGGTAGAAGACAAAATGTTGACAGTAGGAACATGGCTCTTTTTGTCAAAGCTGTTCCTGCTTACTGGATTTATAAACAATTTATCCAGATGGATTTTTATCTTAGCTTTCACCCTGTAGTTGGTTGACCCTGGTTGGATGCCAGATACCCACTAAAGCTACTGTCTCACTCCTCTCTGAAACTGGACAGAGGAGAGAAAATATAACAAAGAGTTCATAAGCTGACATAAGGGCCCAGAGAGATCACTTACCGATCACTGTCATGGGCAAAACTAAGTAAGAATATTAATTAAATTTGTTACGAACAGAATCAGAGCACAAAAATAAGTAGTAAAATAAATCGTAAAAACACCTTCCCCCTACCCCTCCCTCCTTCCAAGTATTACTTCCTCCCCACCAGAGGTGCAGGGGGACGGGCAATGGAGGCTGTGGTCAGTTGCTGTTTCTGGCACTGCTCAGGGAGAGGAGTCCTTCCCCTGCTCCCCATGGGGTCCCTCCCATGGGAGACAGTCCTCCGTGAACTTCTCCAGTGTGAGTCCATCCCATGGGCAACAGTTCTTCACAAACTGCTGCAACGTGGGTCACTTTTCCAAGGGATGTAACCCTTCAGGAAGAGTCTGTTCCAGCATGGGTCCCCCACAGGGCCACAAGTCCTGCCCGGAAAACCTGTTCCAGGATGGGCTCTTCTTCTCTCAGGTCAGCCAGGTCCCCCAGGTCCCTGCCAGGACCCTGCTTCACATGGGTCTCCCATGGGGTCACAGCCTCCTTCAGGCATCCACCTGCTATGGCATGGGCTCCTCCACAGGCTGCAGGTGGATCTCTGCACTGTGGTTATCCTCCACAGACTGCAGGGACACAGCTGCCTCACCATGGTCTGCACCACGGGCTGACAGGAACCTCAGCTCCAGGGTCTGGAGCATTTCCTCCCCCTCCTTCTCCACTGACCTAGGTGTCTGTGTTGTTGTTTACATGTTGTCTCTTTCTGCTCTTCTCTGGCTGCAATTTCATTTGCACAATAACTTTTTCCCCTCCTTAAATATGTTATCTCAGAGGCGATATTGCCATTCCTGATTGGCTCAGTCTTGGCCAGCAGTGAGTTCATCCTGAAGCCAGCTGGCATTGGCTCTTCTGGACATGGGAAAAGCTCCTAGCAGCTTCTAACAGAAGCCACCCCAGTAGCCCCTCACTACCAAAACCTGACCACAGAAACCCAATACAGAGCCTGATGCTATTTCACTTGGATATCATGAAAGAAACAGTAAGCTGAAGATACTTATATGGTTACCAGAGGAGAAAGCTGTTTTACTTTATTGACTAAAAATACATATTATTGCCTGAACAGTATACATCTGTGAGTCCTATCCCTACATTTCAGAAATAACAGCTACTAGGAATAGAAACAGGATTTGTCCTTAGCTGCAATGTGACATTTTTCCTTTCTCCAAATTTCTCTCCCCAAAGTAGCACAAACAACTTATTGTCTAATGTTCTTAAAAAAACAGTTTGTATATAATATTATAGAATAGCATTAGTCTGTATTTAATGTTAGAAAAAATGTAAGTCTGGCTGTGCTGAAATTAGTTTTCTTAATTTTCAGCCTACAGCTCCAGGCAAAATGTTGACCTGTGTAATCTTCTCCATCAGAACTCCCTTTAGCAAGAAGTCTCAATAAACTAACCAATAACAATCACTATTTGCAGTGAAAAAATTTGGACTATTGATCATGGCAGGCTAAACAAAAAACATATGCTTCAAGAGAAAACCTTTTAACTGAAATAAAATACAAATGAGCCCTTCCTTGTTTCACAGGTATCCCCGAATCAGTATTTACAGTAGAACAACTGGCCTTTACTTTCCTGTAGTCGTTGGCATTAATAGAGTTTTCTCTAGAAGGAAGAGATAGACAAATGACAGTAAATGTTATTTACAGATTATATATTGTGTTAATTGAGCATATATGTGGACTTAGTCATGCTTACATAACCACATTAAGTGAGTATTAGGTTCATAATCTCGTTATCCCCACTATATATTTTATTTTGTTTCATTTGAATCTGGTTGTTCTTTTACTACCTAATGTAAACACTTAAATTCCAACTCCATTATCATTTGCCTAAGATGAAGGATGTGTGGTGACTTTAACTTGAAATATCATGGTCTCAGCTCTGTCTTTTTTCAGGCATGGATATCAGAAAAACTCACAGAATTACTCAATCCTTTAGGTTGGAAAAGACCTCTGGGATCTCCAAGTCCAACCTTTGACTGATCACCACCTTGTCAACTAGACCAGAGCACTGTCACATCCAGTTGGTTCATTAACACCTTTATGGGTGGTGACTCCACCACTTCCCTGGTCAGTCCATCTCAATGTTAAAAACCCTTTCCATGAAAAAAATTCCTCCCAGTGTCCAAGCTGAACCTTCCCTGGTGCAGCTCCAGGGTCTGTCCACTCTTCCTGTCGCTAGCTGCCTGAGAGAAGAGGCCGACTCCCACCTGGCTATAACCACCTGTCAGGTAGTTGTAGACATTGATAAGGTAAGCCCAAGCCTCCTTCTCTCCAGGCTAAACAACCCCAGCTCCCTCAGCCTCTCCTCATATGATTTACTCTCTAGACCCTTCACCAGCTTTGTTGCCCTTCACTGAACACGTTCCAGCACCTCAGTGTCTTTCTTGAAACAAGGGGGCCCAAAACTGGACACAGTCCTTGAGGTGTGGCCTCACCAATGCCAAGTACAAAGGGACAATCACTTCCCTAGTCCTGCTGGACACATTATTTCTGATATAGGCCAAGATGCCATTGGCCTTCTTGGCCACCTAGGTGCACTGTGAGATCATGTTCAGCCAGCTGTTGACCAGCACCCCCAGATCCATTTCTGCTGGGTTGCTTTCTAGCCACTCTGCCCCCAGCCTGTAATAGAACATGGGGTTGTTGTAACCCAAGTGCAGGACCCGTCACTTGGCCTTGTAGAACCTCATACTGTTGGCATTGATCCATTGATCCAGACTGTCCAGATTCCTCTGCAGAACCTTCCTATCCTCCAGCAGATCAACACTCCCACCCAACTTGGTGTTCATGAAATTACTGAGGGTGTACTCAATCCCCTCATCCAAATTATCAATAAAGATATTAAACAGGATGCACAATGCAAAAAAAAAAAATGCACAAAGAAAGAAAAACAAAACAAACTAGAACAAAACAAAACAAGCCCAAGCACCTGAAGAATCAGAAAACTTCCCATTCTGGAGGCATGGGAACTTTGGATCTGTTGCCCACTGTGTGAAGGGTTTGGTACTGAAGGAGTTGTCAGTGCAGCCAGTCAGTGAGTGGGAGTGGAGAAGACAGATGCTGCTTCCATGAGCTGGGATGCAGTCAGCCCATGATGACCACTGAAGAAGGCCTCAGTTACTGCACTGTAGAACACGCTGCCACTGATTTCAACTGCTGTCTTGAACCTGAAGTTTCATATGACTAATCTGTGTGGATTTCATTGTGGACAACCCTATTTTCAGATTTATGCGACCCTATCAGGGTGAGATAAAACATATTTCAGTTTTTAAGACCACTTAAAAGTCTCTATTAATTTTTATTTTTACTGTCACGTAGCATGTTTTTTTTGCAGTAGCATAGAGGCACCTTTTGGCATGTAACAGAAAATGTCATATTTGGGTTAAACTGTGCAATTGTTTGTTTGGCGCCAACAGAACCAGGCATGTCAAATACTATAACCTCAAGTCAGATGACCAAGGCACTTGACTTTCCAGCTTCCAAATAGGTGTCCACAGGCTTCACTATCGCAACAGAACAGGGTGAAGCAATAAAGAGAAATTCTCTAGCAACAAAAAAATGAAATTATTTTCTAAGTGAGTTTTCATTCATGAAATTTTCATTCATGAAATTAATTTACACTTGTATGCCTTTAGATTTCATTGTTCTTGTGCAGATTATTCTGCTGTTCAGAAATGCCATTCAGATGAATAACTACTAGGAAAAAAAGAATATCCATGGGATGTTAGTGCTATCTATTATGAATTAAAATAAAAATTAAATTGTTTATTTGCTCATTCACACTTGCTACCCTGGAGCACATCATACCCAACAGCACCTGTTTCTCATGTAGTTTTTCTGCTTACTTGTGAAAAGTCTATGGAGAAAAAAACCATAAAATATTAAAAAAAAACCCAACTGCATTCTTTTTTTTTTTTTTAAAAAAGGCTTGTTACAAACCGTGTAACACTTCAACCAAGTGCAGATAACACTTCTATGGTCTGATAAACCTTTGCACATATTTATGCAGCATCTTCATGCCATCAGTGATATCCTCATTGTGTCATCTGAGAAATTAATTATTTACACATTTTAAAATGACACAAAAAGAACTTGGCATGTGAAAAATACAATACTCCAAAATCTTCATATCTGAAGCAATGAAATATATAGTACTAGCAGAAAAAAATATAGGATCTTGCCTTTCCCAGAAGATAGATACCAATGAACGCTTGTAGCTGTCAGAGGACGACTGAGTCTAAGCCTTTTAGTCCAGTTGATACTTACACCTCTTACAAAGTCCACAACACATCAGGAGGCTCTTCCTTCTCTTTGCACTGTTTATTCTCACACAAGAACTCTGCCACAAATATGTAAGTCATAAACACCAGCATCACCCCCCAGTCTTGTATTCACTGTTCTTTGAAAAATATATACTATAATTTTTCTCTCTTCCCTCTCTTCCCCTCCCCTCCCTCCCCTCCCAAATTCTTTATTAAGAGGACATTTCTGAGTGGTGTTAACTGCAACAAGAGTTTGAACCTTGATCTTCAAGCTTTCGTTCTGAGTTATATGGTACAGCAAAGACAATCTTACTTCTTAAGGAGATAAATTTCTGAAACTTGCATGCCCCACCATCACTGATAATTAAGACATTGACAATCCAGAAGGCCCAGAAATCAATATCAATCTAAAAATTAATAGGATGCAGTTAGACTGTTAATTGAACACAGACCCTACTAGCCCAGCATATACTACATGGGAAGATTGTTAAAACTGTTCATCTTTCCTTTCTTAAGCATCTTACTACCATAAGAAGTTACTCATGAAGGCAAAGACAGGAGCGGATGACTCATCCTTTCCAGTAGCTTGTTCTTATAATCATAGAATCATGGAATGGTTTGGGATGAAGGAACCTTAAAGATCACCTAGTTCCAACCCCCCTGCCATGGGCAAAGATGCCATTCACTAGATCAGGTTGCTCAGGGCTCCATCCAACCTGGCCTTCAAGACTGCTAGGGTTACGGCATCCACAACTTCTCTGGGCAACTGTTCCAGTGCTTTACCAACCTCTGAGTAAAGAATTTCTTCCAACCTAAACATATCCTCT
This sequence comes from Lophotriccus pileatus, assembly GCA_035583135.1. Classification (NCBI taxonomy): domain Eukaryota; kingdom Metazoa; phylum Chordata; class Aves; order Passeriformes; family Tyrannidae; genus Lophotriccus; species Lophotriccus pileatus. The sequence goes on from JAWWES010000041.1 coordinate 30,542,923, forward strand.
TTCAATTTAAAACCATTGCCCTTTGTCCTGTCACTATCTGCCCACATAAAAAATCCTCTCCTTAAAAAGAGAGGGAGAGATTAAGTGATTTGCATAGTTCTCTGCTTTAATTACAAACAACATTTTCCTGATGACACAACTGTCCTAATTAAGTACCATTAGAGTTCCCTTGGGAGCTTTCTGATTAAGCATGCCCCAATTATGTGGAATATACAATATGAAGGTAAAAACCATCACATTCTCTGATTGTTGCAGCACACGGTAATGATGTAAACATCTCTCTTGGGGCCAAAGGATATAAACAATTTGACTGTGCTTTTAGAAACCCAACAAAAATTTCCAAACCCAAGGATTTCTAAAAAATTGACAAATATATTTAGGGTCATCTAAAGCTTTTTTAAAATGCGAAAGAATGGATAAGCAGTCAACCATGGATTTTTGAAACCCCAGTTTTTCTTTCACCTTTCTTAGATATCAGTGGCATGAGAAGTATTTCTCCAAACACCTGACTTCAATGCTAGTTTATTCACGCACAAGACATTTCTCTTATCAGCAAATTCAGCAGATTTTACCTATCTTATGCCTGTTTCATATGACTGATCTCTTGCCAAAGTTCTTACTCTGAACAGCATATATTAAAATTCTTAGAGAAAGGCATCTGAAGGCCTGTTGCACAATGTCTAATAGGCTGACTGGAAACTGAAATTTCCCTGTTGATCTGAAACAGGGAAGAAATGTCTTCTGACTAAAAAACATGCATTTAGCTAACAGACATTGATGCTGTGAAAATTTCATTTGAGTATAAGCAGCCATTAATTTGAAGCAATAAAAAGATCTTTGAAAGTTTCCTTCTTCAAAAAGTAGAACAATGTGACAGTAACAGAAATTTTGGACAGATGTGAATTCTCCCTTTTTATAGGGTGCCTTTGTTTAAAACATGGTAGACCTGCCATGGTCTCTACCAGATTGCCTCGGACTTTGAAAAATGTAAAAGTAAGTTTGTCAGGATAATATTAGGGTTCATTGCTTATAGATATAAACATACAATGAATTTTAAAGCTGAAAAAAAATAACGTGTAATATTGCCAAAGGACCAGCTAGATGTTTTCCCCTTTGTTTAATTCCCAAATGCAAAATTGAGTTGTTTTCTAAAGCAAAGGAGTCATACAAGGTAAAATATGATAAAGGCCAGAAAGGCTAAAAGACCATAATTACAAAAGCACTATTTGCATGAAAAAAAAAAAGAGGGATCAGTCCTTAGAACTCAGATTAGCTCATCTGGTTAGAGGATAGTGCTAATAACATCAAGGTCATGGTTGTGATGCCTGTACAGGGCATTCATTTACGAGTTGGACTCTATGATCCTTGTGGGTCCCTTCCAACTCAGAATATTCTCTGACTCTGTGATTGAGTTAATTTGCCCATGGCATCTGTTATCCTTAATCCCTAAAACAGTGAAAAAGCCATGCATTAGCATATTATAAGAATCTAACAGAACTGAGTAACATGTTCTTTAAACTATCATGACAGAGCCTGCTTTATACTTTATTAACTTCTTCAGTAGCCCAATATTTACAAATAAATTGAAAGGCAATCCACATACTTGCCAAAATTATTCCTTTGATAATGTGAGTGCTTGTTTCTTCAACTCATACCTGTTAATTCCAAATAAATGAATTTTACTGAGTATGAGCTGTTCAGCATGCTGTCCTTGTGGACAGTCACTTGTGAGATGAATGTCTTCATTTCCTGTTTCTTGTACCACTGTTTGCTTTACATAGATATGTGTACGTTAAGTGATACCTGTGTGTATGTTAAAATGGCAGATGATAAAGATATCACCTCATGTTTTCTTTTATCTGCTGGAAGACCACTGTAGTTCTATGATAATGAAGAAGGAGACTAAAGTGAAGATTTTGCTAAAATATAAACCAGTGCCTTAGAAGGTAATATCTTTTTTTTATTTTTGACTCGTAACAGAAGTCTCTCTGTTTCACTCACACATCACAATTTTGTTATGCAGGCCTTCAAAATAGTACTATACCTCTAAGCATGGGAGTAGGGGGAATGTCAAATAATGGCTACAGTTGCAAAGAAGTTATTTATTAATTGAAAAATGCAACTTCAAGGCAAACAATAAATTAATAGCTATTTTTTTGCTCAAACAAAATTGTTAAACTGTGTCAAAAATTTTTCTTGAAATGTAAAGAAACTTCAAACAGGGCATTTCTGAAATGTTTTCATTTCTTGTAATACTAAAAAGACCCACAAGACCCTAAACACATCCTGTCCCCTTCCTTCTCCCCCTCCTCCCAATAGGACGTGCAATGTACAAAGAACATCCCACTAACTACTGCTGTCATCCTTATACAAACAGCCCATCACTTCTGAGACTGAGTCTCAGAACAACAACTAAGCCAAAATGAAAAAGATTCACCTGCTGAAGATATTGTCCTTGCACCAGCACCAGCTAGCAATGATTGAAAAAACCTACAAGCTGGTACATCACCTCAACTGGTCTGAGCAGATGGCATATACACAAACCATACATAATCCAGCTAGTAGATCCAGACTTCTTCTGTGCCCATGTTGTCTTCTAAGTAATGAGCAAATAATAATACTAGTAAAATGGTTATTTGTGTATAGTAAATAATTTGTAGCTCAAAAACTCTCTGAGCCACAGATCTGTGACCATATGAGTATTTCAGGTAAATATCAATGCTTTCTTCTCCAATTTTCTTTAGGCATTTAGTAATGGCCATTTTTATACATGATTCTTATCGGAAATGATAATTATTGAAATTAATCTTTGATCTGATCCCTTATTACACTTCTTACATTCCCATGGTCATATAAATAGCCTCATCTACAAAGCTATTTGCAATGCTTAGCAATGTGACTACTTAATCCTAAAATCCCAGGAGATATGCTGCGTGATCTCGATCACATTTTATTGGCACATTAAGAAGCTATCACAGATATTGTTGTCTTTATTTTATGAATGTTTTCATTCTGTGAGATAGATGTTATGGGGCTTAAAGGGTAAGAAGTTGGTAATTGAATTTATTTAACTCTACTGTGCTGTAACACCAGTTGAGAAACTCAGATGGAAAATGCACAAAAGCAGTATCTGCTTCCTACCTATTGAACTCATTTGCCTCTTTTGCCTGTAAGCAAAGCAATTGGACAATGGGAAGGGTTTAAAAACATTAAAGTCTGATTATGACTTCTGGAATTAAGTCTTTAAAAGTAAAGTAGAACCTGGAGGGAACCTGGTCCAAATACTATGAGTGCCTCAGACAAAAGAGTCCATCTTAATCTAAATATTGAGAATTGATTATTTTATTAATTTGTTAACTTTTATTCTCCTGTGGAAAAATAAGGAACATTTTGCAGTACCACGGACTCCAATTTCATGTCATACGCTTCATAGCCAGGATATTTTTTCCTCATACTATTTCTGAACAAAAATGAATTGTTTAAGTGATCACTTACAAGTCCCCCTTAAGTAAAAACTTCCTCAGTCCTACTTCTGATTTAACAGTGCTCTTTCATAAAGTTTTCAATAAATTTACAGAAGTTATGCTTGTGGTAGGCATCAAGGTAAGACAGAATTTTAGCTAATCATGGAGATACCATTGACTCCCTGGCATTCTGCTAGCCTGTGCCTGTTGGTAACCTGATACGTCATATTCCCCAGCCATGGACCAGCAAATAGAGGGGGCTGCTCCCAGTAGACAGAACAGATGTAGACAGCCCATTCTGGAAGATGAGAATTCAACCATATGGATATGATGGGTTGTAGCACTTGATCCCACAGACAGAAAAGAATTCTTTCGTCATTTCATTTACTGATGCATTTTAAGATATAGCCAACTGGGCACAGTCAGGAAAGTCTCATAGGGTGAAAACCCAGCTCTGCCTGCCAAGGACTTGGCAGAGGAACCAGAAAGCTGTGAACTGAGACTCAGTAGGCTGAATAGTGGGACTGCCTCATGAGAGAAATACAGGCACAGCCCCCTCCCTCTTACCCCCTACAGGGAGACTGAACAACATGGTCAAACGTGCTGCTTGCTTTGAAACCACTGCATGGGTTTACTAAATGCTGAAATATATCTGTGTATCTTTTGTGTATGACAAGACTAAAACATCCCTTTTTTTCCCGCTGTGTTTTCAGTCCTTCTTTCTCAGCCCTGCAGAAAGCGATCTGGGGGTGTTGGTTGGCAGCAGGCTCAGTGTGAGCCAGCAGTGTTCTCTGGCAGCCAAGAAGGCAAACCACTTCCTGAGGTGCATCAAACATAGCATCACTAGCTGGTTAATTGTGGTGATCCCCCTGTATTTAGCACTGTCATGGCCTCACCTCGAGTGCTGTGTGCAGTTCTGGGCTTCGCCATTTGGAAAGAATGGGAAGGTCCTTGAATACATCCAGAGGAGACCAAAAACGCTGGTGAAAGGGTGAAAAAGTTGTCCTATGAGAAGTGTCTGAGGACTTTGGGCTTGTCTAATTTGGAGACAGGAAGGCTGAAGGGTGACCTCATTGCTCTCTACATCTTCCTGAGGAGGGGAAGTTGAGAGGGAGATGCCTCTCCCCTCCCCTTCCTTCCCCTCCCCTTCCTTCCCCTCCCCTTTTACAACATGCTCACATAAAATCTAAGCTAAGAAAATGTATTACATTTTCTTCAGGGAGATTTGGGAGAAAAAGTAGCCACTAGATAGATGAAGATTTATTTTGCTTTAATATATTGAGGACAGTAGTGGATGTCATTTCCATCTTCCTAGATATACCCAATCTTGTACCTTCTCTCCACAATGTTCCTTCTCTTCCAATTTATGCCAACTCTTCAATAAGTGTTTTTGCAAACACATATGTGTTATTCTAGGAAAATGTTGCAAATTAAGACTGAGTCCTGGCAGGTATGTCCATTTTTCTGGGTGTAGCTCTTCTGGATCCCTAAATACAATCACAAAACTAAAGCAAGTGTTTAGAACTGAGAGGCTAAGAAATGCCAGCTCCAAGATGATTTGTTGCATCTCTTCCACCACGCTGTTTGAAAAGGTTTCTTTTTTCATAAAGAAAAATCAGTATTTTTATCATCAGTTTGACGCTGGCATCTGCCACCTCAACAGCTGTCAGTCTTATCTAATTGCCCATTTTGGAACAGGAGAGGAAGTTCTGTTAAAGAAAGCTTGCAGAGCAACATTATGAAGTGAGTCCAATATTCCATTTAGTTATTCCAAATTGATAGTTTTAAAACCATTTTGCATCAGCCCATTAATGGAAAAAAATAGCTTCTTAAGTAGACAATCTGGGGCTGAATAATTCTGGCATAAAAGCTAAAGTTCTACTCATGATTCACAGAAATCATTCTCTTTGAAAACAATTCTGTTTGTAATGAAAATAAGTTTATTTGTATTTTTCCTACTTCATATCTATTAGTATAATCAGTAAAATAAGATATTTATTGGATAATTAAATATTCTATGTTTTGTTGCTTATTCCAATCAGGTCTAAAAGTTGAAGCTGTTTGGCATGCTGGCCAAGAGATCTTACTAGTAAATGTGCTACAGTTGTTTTTAAAAGTCAAAGTTATAGATGTTAGTTTCTTGTCTCTTTGCTACTTGGGCCTGTGAACCCCTTCCACGATATATGTTATGGGGAGCAATTTTGCAGCATTAATCCCTGCTTCATTGTCAATTCAGGCAGTTAGGACAGAATCAGTGAAACAAAATTAGGCTACTTGAAGGACACCAGATGACTATGAATTTAGATAAAAAGGGGCAGGCTTGAATGCGTCATATATAAGCAGAGGCAATATCTCAGGTAAGCATGAGCTTGTGTTGTGACCAAGAGAAAATTGCTAAGGGCAAACATTTAGTCAGATAACTACATCCCAAAATCAAACAACATTGTCACTTGAAATTTTTATTCAACTGAGTAATATTACAATGCATACACAAAAAATAGTCCCTCATACTCAGGATCAGATTAAAGCCTTTTACAGAGAAAATGTTGGCATGCAGAAGCTCCAAAATCTTTATCCAGCATAGCAAGCAGCAAGTGCCTGTGCATAAGTGTGCAAAAATTGTTGTGGGTTTTTTCCATCATTAGTTTAGGGAGGACAATTGCCCTCAGTACACTGGATGAAGCCCTGTGTGTGACAGCCAAGCAAATTAAAGAGCATTCAGGGACTTCACTAACCACCAGAATCTGAGTCTATTCAATTGAACTGCAAGATTGGTCCCTGGTGTGCCTTGGGCTCAGGACAATTGGCACTCTCCCAAACAAACTGATCATGATTTAGCACTTGTGAGATCCCAAGAAACATTCTCAAAATGCAGCTTTGCCACCCCCACTTTGGAAACACTAAGACATGTATAAACATAGGTTGTCTTATGCCAGCTGATCTTTGTGCCCAGAATACTCCTAGACATGTTTCATATGTTAAGATAAAGGTAGACAACGAAGATTTGGTACACTTGAAAGCTGATTTGCAAAAATAAGGGAAGCAAAAAGAAAAAACAGCAGAAGCTATTACATCTTCTTTTGTCTAAGGTGATCTGCATTTTTTTTCCAGACTAGCTGATTCTGGATAGTCCAGTTGTTTGTTGCCCAGAAATCTGGTTCAAATTCTTGCAATATTTACCTCTCAGCTTGCCAAGATTTCAACCTCTCATTCGTGGCTTCATCATTTACACTTCTGACCTCTGATTAGGTTGTGTACCTCAAAACCTTTCAAAACTTTTTACCTGGTGGTGCTTTCTTCTATAATATGTACGTTGTAACCTTGTTATTTAATACACAACATTTAGCAGTCAGTTTCCAAGGTAGATTTATAGACTTGGCTTTGACCTTTTCCAAAACAGTTTGAATACTGCTTGCCTGGGACTCATTTCTCTGCCTGTGACTGGTCACAGAAGAGCCCTAATTGCCAGAGAAGGTCTGGATTAAATGAAGGAGACTGACCTAAGGTAAAACTTTCAGTCTGAGCTCACTTTTCCTCTTAGTTTGACAACATTTAATCTTGGTTACTTGCAAAAATATTTTTTTTTTCCAGGATTTTGCTTTTAGGAGAGGGTGTTGACTGACTGATGTCTATTTTAGGAAAAAAAAAATTATTACAGACTGGTAAAACAGAAGCAGATTTTTATATATGCAGTAATGTATGTATTTTAATACAACTGACAGTGTTGCACCTTCACAGAGAAAGAATTAGCCTATTGTTACACTTCAGATTTTAAGCCATAAGCTGCCCAGAGCAGTTACATTTTATTTAAGATTTTTTAAAAGCCTTTTTGTCCATTATAACCTCAAATTTGTGTCCGGAGAAAGAGTCACATACTCTTCTCTAAGAGAAATTCTTTTTAATTTAATGAGAAAAATAAGATACTTTGGCAAAAGGTTTTCCAGGAGTAAAATACAATCAAGAAAAGCATTTTACTAAAACACCCATCACAAAAAATCAGTTAACAGAAAACACCTATTGCAAACAATCAATATAGCAGCTTAATAAAACACAATTAGTTGGTTTTAAGTTATCCACAAGAGAAAGAAAAGTGTAAAAGAGATTAAAGGGGTAAAGAAAGAGAGAAGAAAGAGAAAAGAAAGAGAGAAGGCGAGAAAGGAAAGGAAAAATGGTTATTGACAAGATTTGATGATTCACATGGTTCAGGCAGTAGAAGAAAAGACAGAATAGAGTTCACATGGAGTCTTGTGTATTTATACAATTTAGTTTTCCATTCCAGGCGGGATATCTGCTCAGTGCCTTCCAGGTCTGTGAGATGTGGTGAGTCACAGGCTCCAGGGGCACGGTGTGGATGGGCTACCAGGCAGACCTTCCTTGACTGACATCCCGGCTCAGCTGTTGGCTGCAGGCCATGTGCTCTCAGCAGGCCTTATCATGGACCTGCAGGTCTGGACCCAGTCCTTCCCCACACACACAACCCAGTGAGTTTGTTCTGATCCATATCAATAATTCAGTGAGATTCAGATCCAGTATCACACCTGTGTTTGTTTACCATACTGTAAAGGGTTGCTATATGCATTGCTGGGTTTTCACTGTGTATTTTGCCCAGGTTTAGGTAGGATTATTATTCTTACTGTTACTATTACTATTATTGTGATTTTTGTTATTGTTATAGTAGGATTGCTTTCCTTTTAACTTCTAAAAAAAGTACTTGCACATTTTTTGGGAGAACATATGCTAGTATTTTATTCTTTATTGCCGTTAGTAGTTCCAAATACATTTTCTGTGAACTTTGAGTGGAGAATGCAGATCATCTTCCCCACTATCTATTCTCTAGGTTGGAAGAGCCATATTTGAAAATATTTTAAAGAATACATTATCTTCTGTTGTTAGCACAGGCATATGCACACCAAATGTATGGAAGAACTCACTTTGCATGTTTATTAATTGTAACACTAAGTTACATGAGCCTGAATGAAACTCTCTTCTGTAATCCTTTAAGGGTAATATCTCAGATTTCCTCCTACATTTCAGCACAACCTGTCTCCTAGTCTAGAGATGAAAATATATCAATCTATTTCTGCACAGAGACATTTTCTTTCATTAACCACATCACCATAGGAGGAATAATTGGGAAAAAAAATCCAAATAAAGGACACATTTTACGTAACTTATCTTGGTAACTTAAAGACAAAGAAAATAATCCAAGATACATATAATGTGAATTTTTATTTTTTTAAGAATATTTTAAAAGATATGAAGAGAAAAAGGAGAAATAGCATTGTGGCTCTATGTGGAGTGCCTACCAGTGCTGATTGCATGTTGCAGTCTGTTCTGCAGATCTTCAGTCTTCTTTAGACATGCACAGAGTTTGGCACTGCATGTGATGTAGCCTTCTGTTATGTAAAAATATCACCTCTCTCAAAAATGCAGAAGAGAAACAAAGCAAGTACTGTACAAATTATATTATTTTGCTTTTTCTGCTTTTAGATTAGATGCTTTTAAAAGATGAAGAATACCTCAAATATTTATCAAGGGAATTAATAATACTTTTCCACTAAACCAGGATAAACAGGTTTATAAACAAACCTTAATTACCAGTGTGGAATTTGCTACTGTCTTGAGGCTGCTGTAACTTACACACTTAGACTTAATTTCACTGGTAAATTTCTCTTTTAATATCAGGTAAGTTTGGAATCAGCACCTAAAAGTCTGCCTGGGGGGAGTTTAATTAAAGTTATCTGAATCAACCCATGGGGTTCTAATATTCAATAACAAATGGAGAATTAAAGATTTTCTTTGGGACTAAAATGATACTCTGTGTCTTTCTCCTTATTCTCTCTCTGAAATCCAAGAGAACTTCAAAAAACTTTCTGGGGCATTGTCCTCATTCTGGAATGCTTTTTCATTTTATGCAGTTCATGAAAGTGGAAGCTTTTAAGTGACAGACCTTTGAGATTCAAGTCAGGGTTCTTCCATTCTCTGTCTTGCTGCCTTTCTAAAAGGGCAACAAAATTTTGTAAACTGTTTCAATTGATTCAGCCATATTAACTTATTTCTGATTATTTTAAAGGAACCTTGAAGTGAGTGTAGGACCTACTTGTATAATTTCAATTTCTTTATCCATGAAAATTTGAAAGATAAATTACATAACATGATCTACGTGACAGTGTAAGTAAATCAAGCAGGTAGACATCTATTCTGCCTGAACAACCACAGATAAAAAACAGTGGGAAACTGTCTGAGAAATACAAACCCCGAGTCTATCTGTTGTCTGAGTCACCTGTACTGCATGAGACTCACACCAGAATCAGATCGTATGATAGTTTCATGTTAAAATTTTGTGAAAGATACCTAATCTGCTTGAAGGCAGAAGAAAGGTGCTAGATCTATTAAATTCATTATATTAAGAAAAAATCCTGCTCTTCAACCAAAGACATTACATTCTTACCCAAGTTCTAAATACCTTACAAAAAATAATAACTTAGCCAATATTTGTATTCAATGATTTCTTCCAAAACACAATTATTCTCCTCTTTAAATGACTCAGTGTGACCAGGACCATGTCACTGACCCAATGAAAACTTTATCTTCTGAAGGCTTTTAACCTTTCACAGACAAATAAAAAAAGATCTTTTATTTTTTAAAGGCTTAAGCAAGAAATAGAGTTTTGCAACAAGCCCCAAATGCCCACAAGTTCAAGTTCTGTCACACTGTGAAAGAAAACACTCTGGAAAAATACATGTGTTCCCACAGACCAACTGAAAGCCAGTCTAGTCTGTGGAATATGGATCTAGTGCACACAGTAAATAAAGCACCATCTACATTTTGGACTTGTTATGTTTTCTTACTGATTTTCATGCATTGGCCAGTAAAAATCATATTTCAATAAACTAAATCTGATATTCAAAAGATTCAGCATTACAGTTCACAGAGAAAAAGAGATATGCTTATCATCTATCTGGTTAATTTAAATCAGCCCATGCAACAGGAATACTGGCATAATTTTTACTTCATCTACATACACATTATACAGCCATGAAAAATTTATGCAGGTTCCTCAGGAACGACAGAAGAAATAAATCCTGCTCTGTCATCAGCTAAAGAGCGTTGCCCTCTGTCTTTTCTAACATGACTTTCACAGAACTCATTCAAATGCTATGTAAGTCCAACAGCACTTTTGGTTTCTCTTGATGCACCCTCTGAGTTTCATTTAAGTTAGAGGTGGGAGTGGATCAAATTGGAACAAATCAGGATTGACAAACAAGTAAAAAAAAATAAAATTAACAGAAACTGAAACAAAACTCAGTAAAAGTAACAAACCCTCCCTGTACCACAATAAAAAATTGTCAGGGTCTTGGAAAGAAGAGAACCCCACAGACCTACATTTAGGAATGGCTTGTGTTTCTGACACACTACTAACTATTCAATGTGTTTCAGAATCACTATTTAAAAATAGGAAAAGCCAGAATCAAAACTTAATTGTTCTATTCTGATGATGGTTAAAAGAAGACATAAATATCTATAACATAGTTTCCAAACTGGTCACAGTAATAAGAAATAATTTGACTAGATGCAATAAATTCTAATAACTCTAGAAGAATTGCCTTGACACACTTGTCTACTGTCCCTCCAAAATATGGGAAGGATGAAAAATGAAAGAAGGTAAATTTATTATCAATGTGAAAAGTCAGATTTTTGTAGTCTGTCTAGATAGTTTTTGCCTTCTTGATATCATTATTCAGGCTGTCTGAATAAATTCAGCAAATCTATTACTTTTGCTTTTATTCAGCAAACAAGTCCAGAGCTGTCTTTATTCATCATTTAGTTCTTTTAGAAAAAACCTGTTAGAAATCTACTGGCAGTTACCAGCTAAAGGTCAAGCACAACAAAAGTTTGGTGTCATAAAGGCCAGTAACACTATCTGTAGAGTTTTTCTGTGAAGTAACTGTATTTTTTCAACTGTGAGTGCAAAGCACAGATAAATCAGTCAAGTGATTTTTATTTTTTGAAGAAACATAAATAAAAACTGAGCAACCAACTCTTCAGTAATTGCATGATTTGAGAAATCTTCAAGTCCACTAGCTCACCGTCTAGTCTGTCATATTGTACCCGTGAAAGACAGCTATGGACAGGACCACAAAGATAGTCTTCCAAAGGAATCCTTTCTTGCCTCTATTTTCACTGGTTTACTGAAGGCAGATCATCCTCAATCAAGCTAATTTATCTGATGAATCTACAATCTTATGCTGAGTGGCAAACACAAAAGGAATAAAGTTGAAATCTATGTGACTTTAAAGTACTCTTGCAGCCAATTCTGAGAAATGAGTGCTTTTAGCCCACGTATTTTAACCATTTACTTTGGAACAAAAAGAATTTTATTGATAAAGTCCCAGTTTTCTCTATTACCTACAAAGGGAACACAGGGTGCCTAGGTCAGTCCTGCAGCTGAGATACAGACAGTACACCAAGATCAAGAATACATTTCTTTAAACAAGCAACATACGAAATATTACTTAAGAAGTCTTCCATATTTCCTCTGTTGAATACGGGTGGAATTATTTTATTGCAAAACTGAAAAAGTTTGGGGGCTATGGTTCAGCCCTGACAAGTCTATATTTTTCTATCATACTTCATCATCTACTTTATAAAAATACCACTATTATAGTCCACTTGGCTTTCAGATTTAAGCATAATAAGGTTAGTATTTATCTGAAATTTAGTCATGATTGTTTAGCCTGGAATAAAGAAAATTTGGCAGATACTTTTAGTGACTGAACGACTGAAAACTAGAAATCATACAATAATGGGACCGTATAAAATAGCTTGATAAATCATACTGAAATACACATGCTACAAACATTTGTACATCCACAAAATAAAAATATGAATATTTTGTGTTTTATTTAAAGGATTATGTGTTTCCTTTACTATTTCACTGGGGTATTTTACAAAATAAAACATTTCAATTTGCATGTTAAGAAAGTTCCTCTAAAAATAGCATTTATAACTTTTCAGTCTTTAAAATTATGCACATTTTCCCATGTCTCATAATCTCATAATTAAATTCTGTATAGCCAATTTTACTTTCATATGCTGTTGAAATGCCAAATAATTGGTTAATCTGGAAATACTGAATATTTTCATCACTGTTTGTGGACAATAAATATTAGTTAATTTTAATGTCATTATAATTATGATTACCTGGCAAAGGTTTGTTTCTCAGTGATAAGGAAAATTAATCAAATAATTAGTACTCTGTGCTGTTGCCCATGTTGATCTTTTTCTAAATGCAGTTCTCATTCTCAGGTGGTGATTACCCAGTAGGTGAAGATGTGCATGTAATACTCTTATTCCACAAATTTTCAATATACAGTTTAAGACCTAAAGAAACCTGTGATTAATCACTTACTAATTGATTCATTCATTTACCATCAATAACTAACAAGCTGCATAAAAGGCATTCAACTTCGTTGTTTATGAGATCCAGGTTCCTCTAGAGAAACAGCACACTTTACAGTAAGACAATCAACACAACTACAGCAAAAATGTTGTTCTCTATTCAAATGCAAAATTGCACCACAGTACCTTCATAATAGTTCTGCTTGCTAGCAAAAAGGTTCTGGACTAACTTACACAGCATCTACTCTCTCTATGAAAGTGAAATGTCCTAGATGGTTAGAATTTAACCCAAACATACAAATGACTCAATTCTCAACATACGAATAATTTCATCTATAAAAAAAACCTTGATAACATGCAAGAAAGATGATATCATATCTTTCATATCTGAGCTTTGAATATTTCCACCAAAATCAGTTTTACAAGCTATGTAGAAAGAAAGGTTTGGTTATGATACTTCGTGTAACTGTACGTGTGTGTGTGTGGGTTCAAGGTAAGCCAAGTCTGAGATAACATCAAAGACTGTTAACAGATTAGTTTAGGTAAGACTATTCTTCTTTCTTTAAGAAAGTATTTATGTATATTCACTTCAATATCCTAATATCTTTCTCTATTGTAGAAGTAGTTTTGTGGACTGCACATTTAGCCTCCCAAAAACTGAGTTCAGTGTTTAGTTATTTTAAAGTTTATTTTTTTTCTAATTAAAGGTGACTGCCTTACATTAAAACTTGGTGACATCCTATTGAACAGCTGCAGAAGAGTAGATTTAATTTGTCTTTGCATTGGGACAGATCTCGGATTATTTGTTATGGTTAAAAGTATAAAACCAATAAATTAATGGGAAATACACAAGTATTAATTTAAAAGCACTTAGCAGCAAGTGTATACTACAACAGAGGATTACAGCAAAGAGTGTTTCTTCCTTCTTAGTTCACTTGAATCTCCATAAAAACATGCAAATATTATTTTTTATTGTTACATAGATAATAAATTCACAGTTAAATAATTGGGCAGAACGATTTACTTGTTGTGTTTAGAAGTTTCAGGTCACACCAGACATGCATAGACACACAAACACACACAAGCACTTACATGTTGATCCCAAATGCATGAATAGAGGACGACTGGAAAGGATTGCATATTTTCTTTAAGGCCTCTGAATTCACTCTCTCATGAGTTCATCAATCCAGGAAACAACTAAGAAGCAGGGAAAAAAAAAAAAAGGAAAAAAAGTATAGTTCATCTATCTCGGTTTCTATGTTATTACGAGTCCCTAGAAACAGAGCTGAAAATTGAATTTGGAGCAGGGGGAGACGGCAGGATATTTCTGACTAAAATTTCTGATTAAACTATTGGGCCATTCTCACTGTGTTGAAGTCACTGAGCTGTTACCATCCCACAGTATTGCTTTGCTGGGCGTTTTAAAGTACTGGCAGAAGAAGCAGAGAGAAGGTAGGTGCTGATTCAATTAATTGAAGCATCCAGAATTGATGAGTACTGTCAAGAGCTCACTGTGAGGATGGCTACCAGAGGAGACTAATGAAGTGACTGGAAGATATCAAGATTATTACAGTATCTCGGGGAAATGGCTGAAAGAACAGAAAACAGTGAGAAAGCACAGTGTGGCATGTAAGAAAGTGGAACAATACTTATAAACCAAATTGTGCATTCAGAAGTGAGTAAGGTGCCAGGGGGAATTAAAACACTGCACAGCAAATATAAGCTTCTACTTACCGATGACCAACACAGCACAAGCTTGAGAAGATAATATTAACTTCTTTAGTTCTATGATAGCATTTCACATACACTTAATGACAGATATAAAAGCTGTGCTGTTGCTATTTTCTTTCTGGATGAACTTCCAAAACAGCAAAAATAAACCCTGTAGTAGGGTTTCGGTTTCTTTTTTATTGAAGATACTGTGCTGAGTGTATCTTTCAAATGTTATAAGCAGCTGTGATCTCACTGCAGAGTGTGCTTGGCTGAGTGAAAAAGTAGCAGTGGATATTTTACAAAAATAATTAAAAAGAAAATATAGGCAATATTTTATCACAGAGAGAGGAAAAAGGGTGAAGGCACACAAAGAGTAAGAGGCAGAGAGAGAGTGAAGGTGTTTTAGCAAGCAGTCTAATCCTTTGGATGACTACAGAAATAAAACCCTGTTAGCAGGTTTCTTGGGAGTCTGAAGATTGATTATGTGTCCTAGTTCCCCTGTGCTTCCCGTGCTGAGAATGTCTTTTTAAACTGCTGATTTCACAGTCTACAAAAGGGCTGACGAAAGAGGCATTGGCTGTAATCTAGATACAAGGTTGAAAGCTTCAGAAACCACCTTGAGAACATGATAAATATTTCTGTTTCTCCCAACACTTCAAAGAATTGCAGTCATTGAAGATGTGATCTCCTTGACTGATAAGATGTAGTTCACTTTGCATAAGCCTTCACTTTACAGCTGAAACAGAGATACAAAAGTAGAAGTCCTAGAATAAGATTGATCAAGTCACTGACTCAATGAATTTGTTCCAAATACATGTATTTGCCCTACTCAGTAGACAGATCCTCACTCAGTGAAACTTGCTGTGATACCGATGTGAACAGTCCTTTCATGTTCAAGTTCCTTGAACGTTTCATGTTCCTTGAACATGGTCAAGAAGGTAACACAGCCACAACAATTTAAATCAGATGAACATCTGGTGTAAGAATTTTTCTTGAGTTATTCGACTCAAATTTTTAATGAAACAGCTGTTTCCTTCCATTATTCTTTCCAGACATTGGTTAAACTCACATTAACATTTAAACTTGTATGTTGCTTCTGTTTGTTTGCTTGGTTGGTTTTTGGTAATTTCTTGTTTTGTTTTGTTTTGTTTTTCATGGATTGAAATTGTTTGTCATATTTGCTGGAACAATCTGCTTCTTTTTATTGGACTTTGTAATAATTGTTTAAACTATAGCATATTTAACCTGCAGAATCAACCTTTTGGTCTCTCTGACTAAAGTTTGTAATTGTAAATGCATCAAGGAAGAGGAATAAAAAAACTGAATGTGCAATATTGGCCAAAGAATTGTAAAGAAACTAGATATTACTTCAGAAATACAATAATACAATATAACAATCTGTAACACTAGCAAAATAAAATTCTATGCTGTCCAATATTCTACTGTTATGTTACTAAGTTTTCATCTATCTTAGAAAAAAATTGTAGAGTATTCTGAATCTCATTGTGATTGGGCATTTACATTTTATATATGTTTGAAAATCTGTTACTCCCCCCCCCGCCCTTTATTTCAGGAATTAAGGATTTTTCTTTTAAAAATTGGTCATATTTAACTCTCTAGGTAAAAAAGTTAACAGGACTGCTGATTTCTTCAATCATCAGAAAAAGCAGCATAAGATATTTATTTTAAGATTCATGTCCTCAAAAAATGATATATTTAGCATGTAGTAAGAAGTATCTGATTGCTTCATTGGAAATGTATAGCTGTAGAGAACATGATGAATTGAAACTGTGTTCAGTAAAGGGTTGGTTTTGATCAACTGGATTTTTTCATAGTGTATAACATCTGAGTTAGTTAATTTGGTATTTAAATTAATGAAATGGAATAAGATGGAATGAAATTGAGAAATTAAGTTTCAAATCTGAATTTTTAATTTAAAATGGATGTTTTCCAAAATTCCATTTTGCATGAATGATTTAGTATTTTGATTTTTCACCCAAAACTGAAAAACTAAAATGTCATCACCTAGCTAAGTTTGAAACAATTCTCTCGATGACCTTATCTGTTGTTTTGAATAAACTCAATAATTAATATTTTGAATTGAAAATTTTCCGGTCATGTTCACTATTGTAATGTATGTAGTTCATTTTTCAGTCTGATAAGAAACTCTTGTAATGCTTGTATCATTGCAATAGCCAGAACTCTCCCATCAGATGTTCTTTAGCAGAAATTTAACTGCATTCTGGTAGAAATTAGTATGCAGGCATTCATGAAATAATAGACAAGCTTTCTTACAGGTAACATGTATAATACTTCTATTGCTTAATTCTACTTACTATGGTAGAATTACGTAAGAATTGAGGCTATCTTCATTCTGTCATAGTCATTGTTAAGCATTAACTTTAATGATAATGCCATGGTTTTATAAGTTTGGTCCAAAGATCCACTGTGACCTGTGATAAGTTTCCTACTGACTTCCTTGTGGTACGAACAGCAAGGAAAAATTTATCATACTTAGTAGAAATCAATAAGATATATTCATAATAATTGTTCAGATAGTTTTTTAAAAAGTTATATGTAGTCACATAAAAATATTCATCCCATATGACTGTGAGCTTAGTCTGATAATGCTGAAATACTTGAGGCAAAATGACTTTAAAATGCAAGGAATAACATTTAGATTATACTGTTGTATGTAATACGCACTGAACATCTGTGAATGTTGTATGGATATATGAAGATATGGAGGAAAAGAGCAAACTCAAACACAGTGCATTATAACAGACCTTCTGTGAGTTTATAAAGACAGATTACAAGTAAAATACCAGTTTTGCAAACTGAATATTTCAAGAAGTCTGAAACTGAAAAACTGATGAAGGCTTCTGTAGCTTATTCAAGAAATTAACAGTTCCTATGCAATGTGCTGAGCAGTGTGTGAAATCACTTTCCTGTGAGTTATGAGGGAGATGAATTAGGAATGCAAAATATGTAGGAGAAGAATATTGACAAAATGGAATTTTCAAAATAAAAAAAGCCCAAACAACAAGAGTTTTAATAATGGTGTATATTACCCAGTATACAGTTCATTATTTGCATTAAAAAAAATCTGACTTTATTTCTGTATCCTGTTTACATAAGAAACCAATGCAACAACACTCAAGAGAGATTAAAACTTGGCTTTTTTCGTTCTGGGAGGTGTTTACATTTCCTTGCTGTAGGTCCATGAGAGATGGAGCTGAAGCAACATCTTGGAAGTACCCAGGTTTTTGTCATTCACTGTACTGGCCAAGACCAGCTACTTGGTCAAGGTTTAGTCTTCATTCACTGCTCCTGTGAGGGAAAAGTAATGAGCGGAAGAGAGTATGAAGCTGGAGAAAGAAATTGTGTTTGGGTAAATAATTTATCTGGGAGTAGAGGAAAATTGGAAGTAGGTGTGTGCAGTAGGCAGGAGGGCAGAGTGGGTGCCTGCTGCCTGGAGCTGAGACAGTGCAAGGTCCTGGAGAGGGCATGGGTGAGTGCTGGCAGAGAGCAGCAGCAGCTACAGAGGCAGGAGAACATTTTGCAATGCTTTATCAGATCAGAAATCTCACTGAAAACATTCATCTTTGTTCAGTGTTGGCAACTCTTCTGTCCCCAAAATGCAAACCGGGTTTTTTTGAAGCCAGAAAGAGTGTGGTACTCCAAACACTTAGTGAATTAGTTTAGCGACAGCACAACATTCCTAGAAATGTTCCTAATAATGGCTCTATGATCATAATTAATTCTTGATGGTGAGAATATGGAAAAGATAGAAAATAAGTGTTTCTTGAGAAGGTTGCAATTTGTAGGGAAGTGACTGTAAGTTGATGCCAATAGCACACAAACAACATCTATCAACATTACATTTAAAGCAGTTCTGTGATATGCAGGTTTGTTATTCAGACAGGCAACCTGACAGCAGAAATTGATGCACCTATCAGAGAAGAATAAGAATATAAATCTCTGTCTTATCATAAGGAGAATGCAGGGAGCAGATAGGACTGAAGTGGTAGACATAATCTATTTAGGTTTTCAAGAGACATTTGACATTGCATGGTAGAATGGAATAATATATCTTCAGTTTAACATGTAAGGCTCAGAAGATTCTTTTCCTTCCAGGCTTCTTAAGCTGCAATGTATTGATTCCCAAGTGCAGAATATAATTTCTTCACTAGTTTTCTTCTCAGTCTGTTTTTCTACTCCTTTTATTATCTAGATTTTCTTCTAGAAAATCTCCTTCTATCCATCTTCCACTTTTTTTTCTTTGTACTATCTTTATATTTTCTGTTTCCTTTTATTAATCCTGACTGTTTTTTTCCCTCTTATTCATAAAATAAGAGTGTTGATGAGGCATCCTGACTCAGTCATGTTGGTCTTAGCATCCTGAGTTTAGCAATTAGAGAATGGGAATGCGCCACCACCCACTGTGGCCTTGGGAACTACAAAAAAACCCAAAACATTCCCAAATAAAATATGACTTCCTGTCTTCACTGTGGCCTTTCTTCAGACTTATCAATGACCAGCAGTATGGATTTGATACAAGTATTGCATGAGCTACTTAGGGGAAAATTAAGATAGTAGAACTCATATGAATAACAGTTCATGAGATACAGACATAGGGAAGATACAAAAACATTAGTAGCATTAACAAAGGGTCAGATACCTGCAGCACTATTCAAGCTTCTGAATACTTTCATATAGTCCCTTGTTTCTTACATTTGATCTCCAAGGATTCCATTTCAGGATGCTTAAATGCAATATTTGGTCAAAACACAGGAAAGAGGAAACGTACCATACTGAAGTATACATTAATCCTCATACACTGCCACTTACTGTCCTCTCTTTTGCATTAAAATGAAAACACCTTTGACATGTCAAAGGATATCTCTTATATCAATACACATACCCCTTCCTTTGCACAGTAAAGCAAACTTGTCACTGAGGCTGCATCAGTTCTAAAAGCAACCTCCATTAGAAATTTAGGTTGCAAAGTACAGACATGTCTGTTTTACCTCAGGAAAATATAAAAGTTGTCTTTGGCAGCAAGTAAGACATTGCAATACAAAATGCAAGAGATTGTAGCAATGCTGATCAGTTACGTGTTTTCTTCAAATAATCGGAAGCAGTTTGTATATAATACAAAGCAGATCATTTCTCAGAACTCTTATATCAGAACATATCAGAGGATATGACTTCCAGATCACTCAAACTTGCACAATCGAGTTTTCAATATCTCTGGGATGGGGACCCCTCAGGGCCTTTTGGCCCTACATCCGTGTTCCTACCACCATCATGGCAAATTTTTTCCTTACAGCCTGAATTTCCCTTTCTGCAACTTGCAGCTCTGCTTTTGTGCATTTGTTGTGCACCTCCAAGAATCTGACTCCTCCATAATCCTGCATTAGATAGGTGAAAACAGTCTTTCAGTTCTATCAATCTTCTTGTTTTCAGAGTGAATAAACCCATTTTTTTTCAGTGTCCCTTTGGTTTTCCAGTTCTTCAGTCCCCTAAATTGTACTTAAGAATGGCCCTTTGCTGGACTTGTGACTTGATCTCACAAGTGCTGAACAGAGGGGAATAATCATTTCCACTGACATGCTGCCAGGCTGTGACTAATGCAGTTCAGTATATAGGTAGCTTTCATCTGCATAGACTGCATTACCAAAAGCATTTTAAGATTTTGAGTTTCAGGCGTATTGTAATTTCAGTTTAGGAATATCAGTATATAAAATTTGCAGTCTTTACTGCCAGTAACACCCAGACTTAGTACTTAGAAAAGTTTACACTAGAAAATGCACATATCAAAATTGTTCTGGAAAAAACTGTCATGGGGTTTTTTGTGCTTTTAAAGTTAAGTTGAAAATTAGTTCCTTTTCCCTGCTTGTGTTTGGGGGAGGAGAGCTGGTCGGACTGTTTTTTTTCCGAGCAGCTAATGGCTCAAATTAACAATTGGGCCAAACCGTATTGATATGTTAATTGCCTGGCTTTGTCTCTTAGGAAAGCAGGAGAAGGGGCTGGGAGGTTCTTTGGTGGCAGTGGGGGTGTGTCCTGTGTGGTGACCGGACAGCTTCACTCTTGAGGGAGTGCTTGTGGAAGTGGCTGGAGTTTTTGCCGGGCGGTCGAGCTGCTGCCGTTTTATCTGAACAGGCATAAGTTATTTGGAACTGTTTTCATTTGGATTTTTCTGCAGAGCAGGGGCAGAGCAACATCACTGCACGTCTGAGACCATCAGAAAAAGAGTGAGTGTGCTGGCACCAGGGGTGGTGTTTCCCTTTTCCCCTTCTCCCTCCCTTTGGCGAGCGGCCAGAGCCTCCATTGTTTGGCATGCTCCCGCTTGCTCGGCGTGCAAGAACAACACGTGGTGATTGCTGGTGACCCGACAGTGCCCCCTGCTGGCTAACTCTAACAACTGCAGGCTCTACATTCCCAGCGGCTCAACATTGCCTCCTGCTGACTGTGGTTATAATTGCCCCAAAAGGGTACAAATTGAATTGATTTTTTTTTTTCCCACTGTTGGGTTTGTTAGTTTTTGTCTTACAGGGGGTTGTTCTAAGTGGAGGATTATTGTTTGGGTATTTCACTAGTGTTCCCTTGTTGTTTTTGGCAATACTTATAGACCTTTCTAATAAAAGTGTTGTTATTCCTACCTGGATATAATTTTGGTCTCCTTTCCGACACTGTTCCTTGATTGGAGTCCATTAATTTCAGATTTGTAATTGCTTAGGGGGAGGAGTTTTCGGATTTTCCTCGTGTTTTATTCTCAGCAAAACACTTGTGTCTCACTCAAACTGAGACAAAAACATAACTTTTTTTTTTTTACCTAAATGTAATTGTGTACAAGGACTAGCATTTGGCAAGGGAAATCTTTTACTTGATGAAATAATGTAAATGAATTCTTCCATCAAATGACCCTTTTAAGTATGAACACAAATGTAAAATCTATCTTAAGAATTTTCTCAGTGAATTGAACCTGCCCTTTAAAAAAATGGTAATTGCTGAGTGAGATAAAATTCATATGAGTTTGCCCTTTCCACTGTCTATCAAATTTAGTCAGGAATTCCAGCTAACAAAATGATCTTTAGGTTCTTCTGACAAAATATAGCAAAGTCACAATAAATAACCATCAACATCAGCAGGTGTGCTGCTAATTATGGCAACAGTGACCTATTCACACCTACACAGTAGGGCTGTTCAGCCTGCATTTGCATACTGATTTATGGAACCATAAATTTATGCACATGTGGATGGAATGAGAAATCATTTAGATATAAAAGAATAGGTTAACAGAGGTGAGAAGAAAGGAAGAAATTTCATATAGGGCAGAAAAATGAGATCAAATGGTGCTATCTTTCCAAATTAATGCAGTCATAATCTACAGACAAGGTTCAACTTTTGTCAGTACCATTGCACTGAAAATTTTTTCTGCTATGTGTATTACATAGAAGTGAAAAATAGAAAGATTGCAATAACTAAATAATGTAAACAAAAAGAACATGCAAATAATGTTGGACCAAAACTCTGGGAGTTGACTTTGTTGGACATTGCACTTGACAAAGCTGAACTTAGGTTTTTAGGCTAAGTCTGCCCTATTAAACAAAACAAGACCAAAGCACAGTTGGGTTCAGCGATAGGTTCATGTGGTATTAATCGTAAGCAAGCTTATAGGCATGGTTTTACCTGTGCTTCCTCATAATTTTCCAGACAATACTCAACATAGTTGTAGGAAATTTTGCCAGGGGCTGTTCCTAAGACTGTTCCTAATAATACTCTCTTCTCCCTATAGGGCAGTTGAATGAAATGCAAGTGAAGTGATCTGATTACAGATGAACCTCTGTGCTGTGAATTTATTATTAAGTTCTCCATGGCACCTTCTGAAAGCAGAGTTCGCTGCCCATCAGCCTTAGGACACTTCATGGACTTAATACCACTCTCCAGGGTTTAGTCTGCTTTTTAGTCTGTGTTAGATCACAGGACTGAAGAAAAAGTTGTACACCCTTTTCTATTTTCCCCTTAAGCTGTCTGCCATTGGAATTCAATATATTCTACTCTGTGCCCATGAAAAAAATCTATGAAAACCTACTATGTTTTGGTTAGTCTGGGAAGAAAAACACAGTCCTTAATTTTTTGTATGCAACAGAATGCAGCACTGACAACACTCATCAGTAAACTTAAATATCTCAGTCTGGATTGCCACATCTGAACAGGTTAGTTGTAGCATATGAATATTGCGAACTATTAATCAGATGACTATATTTGGCCAGATGAATCATTGTTCATGCAGTTATGTACCTTGGTTAAAAATAAAGTGCTTAGTTTTACTTCACAGAGGGGTATAAAATGAATATAATAAAATCCCACTCCACTTTTATGGATTGTATAAAAAAAAAGGTGATATTTCCAGGTTGATACAAGCAGTAGTGTATTGACAAAGAGAGTTATTATCCTTGGAAAGTCTGGTCTCCCATCCTAAACTTCAGGAACTCCATCTTTGGACGAAGTACTGGAGTCTGTCACCTAATCTGGAGTAGGTGAACAGTCATCTCCAAAGCAAATAGCAAGCCAGCTTTGATTGTTGTCCAGTTGGACAAGAATTTTCAAAATTTGAGAAAATTTCTTTACATAAAAAAGAAAAAGAAAACAGACAAAAAAAAGAGGACAACTTATTTCTCCCCACTGATGAATTAGTTCCTCAGTCCTGAGAAAAACAGAATGAAATGGTCTTAATTCACAAAGTGGAAAAGCATTCAATAGAGTAATAGAAAAAAAAGATTTGAACTCTACACCTATTGCTATTGCCAGCTTCATGTGCAGCCTTGACTAAGTCACTTTTTCTCCTTACATCTGCAGTTACCCAGCTGACAAATGAACAAATCCTAATGCACTGAGTGCTGCGAAAAATAGTTATTAGCTCTTGAAAAGCCCTTTCAAGGGGTCTGGCACTGTATAAATGACAGATACTTACTTTAGACAAGACAGAAACAGATACAACCATTTTGTTTCAAGGATTTTCTAAAGGAAAACAAAATTGTTGTCAGTGTAAGCTATTTTCTAAAATAGCAGCAATACAGAGGTGGATACCTCTCTATTGTAGGTGAGTACAGCAGATGTAAGACAGCTACTTTTAGGATGACACATTAAGAAGCTGAACTGGTTATATCAGACAGCTGAGGGAGTGTGCTGACATTTATGCTGTATCTCAGGTTTATGCTATCATTATTCTACATGCCATGGAACATACACAGAGACACCCTAGTATGTGACAGTGCATATAAATTCTTAACAAAAGCTTTGTGGAAAAAACTTGTATTCTTAGTGTTAATGTACTAGCATGAAATTCCATGTGGTGTGATGAAAGACATTCCCCACTGAATATACCTCAGCACAGATCACATGGACTGAAAAAGGATTTTGGAATTCTTTGTAATGCTCTCACTGTGAAAGGATCGATTTCTTCCAAGTCTGACATAATAGACCTTAAACTTATTAGAAGCTGCTAATTAAAATGGTCTTCACTTCTGAATACCCCTTTTAGAAAAAAAAAAAGTAATGAAAAATGAGATCCATTTCTGGTTTATATGTTTTCAATAAGAAGGTATGAGTAGAATGAACAATACAGTTATGTGAAGGAGGATTTTTAGTTTTTTTACAAAACTTCAAGCTGTTCAGTATTCCCCTTCTCTCTCCAACACAGTGGAGAATTTGGTTTGGACTGAGAGCTGGAAGAGGGGACTAGCAATTAGTAGAGAACATAACAGTGACAAGGTTCCCCCCTCTTGTTCATTGCTTTCAGGCACAGCGCTAATGCTTATATAGCTTGCTGGAAACAGTATTTTCACATTTCAACCAAATCTCATAGTCTGAAGGGGAAAACCAGCATTTCAGATTATTTTTCTTTCCAAATTAGCAAAAAAACATGATTTCTCTAATTATCACTGAAAAGAGCACTTCCCTCAGTCTCCCAAAAGAGTGAACTTGGACTTCTTAGAACTCTCATGTTGACAACAGCAGATTTTTCTAATGTTAAGTGTCATGTAAATGAAATACTATTTATTTTGTATAATGTAAAAAGAAAATAATTTAAATATCAAATACAATACAGAATTGTCTGAATGTAATGTTTTAACATTACCATTGTAAGAAAATCAAGGTAATCAGGTAATTTCTTTTGTCCTAGAGAAGTGTTATCATATTACCACATTCACAGAGGTTATTCCAAGTGTGATGAAACTGCATTTTCCAATGGGATACCATTGCATTATTTTTTGATTTATTAATTTTAATTAGCTTTTTTGTCTAACAGCCTCATCACCATGGCAGACCCAGACCATTTGTCCAGATGGTTCCCTACTCTAACAGTCAGGCTGTCTAAGGAAGCAGTGAATACCTGCAGGAGTGTAAGAACTGGATCAAAACAAGTTATTCTCATATATTGTTTAAAATATATATATATATATATATATATATTAAAAACAAACAAAAAAAATTCTAGTATGTATTGACTTGTTTTTTGGTTTTTGGTTTTTGGTTTTTTTTAAAACTATGTTTACCATAATTTTTTGTTATAATTCCTCTGCAGTCTTACCCATGAGAAGTCAACAATGAAATATCAGCTGGTGTTGCTATTAATGCTTGGGAGTACAAATATTTGTTATTTATGAAGTGCATAAGTCTTTCCTTATTTTCTAGATTTGGATAAATTGAGAAGTTTCCTGAGTTTTTAGCAATGATTTCAAAGGTTTACACCTATCTTAACACACTAGAACAGCAGCTCAACAGCAAAGCCAACAATTTTTTCCCCAAATCTCTCATGCATTAATGACAACTGGACATATCTATCTCTAGTTACTGTTAACTGCTCAGTTCTGAAGGAGTCTGGAAACACTGGAGAGGTAATTATGCTTGATTCAGATACAGTGATTTTTGAAATATAAGCATCTAGAGTCGTCAAGATGTAAACTATCAGACGTTCACATACAGCTGACAGTTATGACACGGGACTTACAAGAGGCTCAAGTCCATATAAAGTAGCAACAAATGCTAGACAGGACACCCCAGGACATTTCATATGATATTGGATGACCGTATTGGCAGCTGAATCAGGCCCAGGGGCAGCGATTTATCTCCATATTAAATATTTGTGGTATCTGCATGTACATGTGGCTAAGCTCCCTATGGCTCTCCTTAGGCAACATAAACCTACTCCATATGGGGCTACAGGTTCTGTGACTCCTGGACTGGACTGTGTGACCCGTGAGGCAATGCCTAGATTTAGTTTTCTGTTGTCTAGTGCCATTTTTCTAAGAGCCTGACTTCCAACTAGATGAGTGGTCATAATAAGGAGTCTACTCCTTTGAGATGTTTTGGACAGTCCAAGATACTAGAAAAGTTATTGAACATTGGTGAAACTGAGTCCTCTGCACACCTTGGTCAGCAGAACAGCTCTCTAGATTCCAGTGACTTTATTAACTGGATTTCTAGTAAGCTCTACAACGAAAGTTAAACATAGATAGAAAGCTATGAATCAGAAAATACTGTCTTTTTCCACGAAACTTACCACTTAACAGCCTAAGATTGGTTGAATTATGAGAAAACATGAGGGCTAAAAAAATATTCTTTTGTCAAAAAAATTACTCTAGTGAACAGAATGATAGAATGATGGAAATTAGCTTCAAAATCCTGTATATCTTGCCTTGTGTTCACATGGAGACTGTTCAGTGTTTTTGGCTCAGATTGAGTTAGAAATACTTCATTTATACATAAAAGCACAATGTTTAAAGTAAAATACTACCAGGAGGACTACCTGTGCATTGTAATTCACATCTCCGGATGTTTGCACTACAGCAGTCGTTTAAATTCTCCATCAGGATTTTTTGTCAAGAACCTCTGCTTCATATCTCACACAGGATGAAAAAATGCCGAAATTTCTGTAAGTTGTGCTACCTTCACAACTCGAACCCTAGCTTGTACTTCCTAGATTTTACATAACCTATAACAGTTCTTTTTCTATATAATTTCCTATAAATATCGAAATGAAAACTGAACAAGTAAAGCCCCCTTATATAAAGATACACTGTCAATTCCCTTTTCTTGTCAGTGCTAAGAACCTTTGGCTTAATATGTGTTAGTGAACACGTGAAGGCCAGTTCTCCAGAGTTTTTGCTCTGGGGCAATTAGTAGCTTCTTAGACAATTCCCACACTGAGCTAGGGAAAAGCACATGCAGTTAGGGAAAAAGCACAAGAGTCCCACTAAGCAATTTTAACACAATCACTTTGGTCTTGAAGAAGGAATGTGAGGAAGTTGAAGCCTGTGATGTGAGTCACATCATTTGAGTGGGACTGCAAATGGTCCCTGGTTTATATTGCCAGGGTTCATAGGTTGTTATTGCTATGTGTACTAGATACTGGTGAGTGCCAAAACGTTTTACTATCTTATATTCAATTTCCAGTTACTGTAAGGTGTAGTAAGAATTTCTTTCACCCACTTGTCTCCTAAACCTCAGTACTCTTATTTTATCCCTTTAGGGCTCTTTCAGCTAATACAATTCATGAAACAGAGAAAATTAAGTACAAAATTCATTGGACACTTGGTGAACCAAAATTACATGTTTTCATACTCCACTCAGAAGAAAACTAAACATTTTGCAGCTCGTGGTTCTCATCCGTTGTCACATGTAATTGCCATATTAAAAAAAAAAGGATGGGAAGACATATTAAGTCCTTTAAATAAATTTGCTGACAGGATTAGAATCGAAATCTAAGGCTTTGTAAAGTTAAACAACTATATTACATTTTCTTCATGAGCAATGACCAGGAGAAAACATGTAAAACATATTCTAGGCACTAAATATTAAAATAGCTTTGATCCTTAATCCCACACCCTTAATTAAATAAATTGAAAACAAGAAAATTCCATTAAGCCTCTACTTTTTATTGTTTTCACACATTTTATAGAGGCCCCTTGTGCTTTTCTGTGCTTAGATATTTAAAACAGTCATAACAACAGCTGTTCCCAGCTACAAAATGTGCCAGCAGTGTTTAAAACCAAGCATATGTTTGTAAGTGTATTGTCTCACCTGAGCCCAGTTCCCTCACAACTTTGACAGTATGAGTTTATGTGTGCATGTACTGATGAAATGGCCTCTGAATACTCCATTGTATGTACTCCAGTATAGTCATGAATTCTCTGGAGCTTGAGGATTCAGTCTCCCTCTTTATCTAAGAGATGCTCTGAACAATGGGAAAGAATTTTACCTCCTTCCCTTCTGCCTAGCCTTATCTGTGCCAAATCCCTTATAACAGATCTGGCAAGAATCATTTTGCACTACCCGATTCATTGCTGTTAGAAAACACAGTGGTCAAAGATTCTCCCTGACAACGGATTCCCACATATTTTTGTATCTGACTATTCAATAGAACCCATTTCCCTGATGCTATAGACATACCAATTATTTCTAGTGTTGCCAGTGTAAAAAGGCTGTTGTACACAGAAGCCAGCATCTGGCTAGCTTATTTTTTGGTACATTCAGAAGGGATTATTTAAAAGAGAATAGCTCTTTTCAGAACTTTAGACACTACATTGTATTCAATAGTAAGCTCTCCATCTCCCCTTTATTCTCTTTTGTCTTTTCAGAGGTCAGCTAAAATGCTTCTGGTCCTCCACACTTTTAATACTGGGATGGGTGGACAGCAATTTCTTGAGTTTCTGTATATTTCTTCAGCTTCTGACTTCTCTAATCTAAAACTAATAAAAGATCATGTACATTTTCAGTGGTTTAATACAGTTTTCTGTCTTCACATTTTTATCTTTGTTGCATTAATGACCACAAAGAACAAACATAGAAAACTTACCAGCATTGATGATCTTCTGTCCCTTTGTGCAAGCAGATATGGATTAGGTAGGACAGACCTCATACCTTGTGGTTGCACACATGTGACAGAATCAAAACATTCTCAGAAACATTTCATTTCAAAAAGAAAGAAAGAGCATTTTAGCTGTGATACCTTTAATCTAAGTACTATTCTGAGTATAACCACCTTAAGTTGCTAACCAGAAGAAGAAATGAAGCTGGTGCCTCCAGAAAACAACTCATGAAAGGTTCTAGGTGGTTTGAATCACTCTTTTTAATTGCATCTGTACCTCTCAGCTGAAGGTCTAGAGGATCTGCTCTTCTAGGTTAGGTGTCTAATGTTTCAAAATTGAGGTGGAGATGGTTTCAGGGGCTCTGTGCAGTCCTTGCCCTCATCAGAGAATTATAACAATAGCAGAGATATCAGGTTATCTTCTATAATGCAGG
The DNA here is from genome assembly GCA_035583135.1 of Lophotriccus pileatus. Lineage (NCBI taxonomy): Eukaryota > Metazoa > Chordata > Aves > Passeriformes > Tyrannidae > Lophotriccus > Lophotriccus pileatus. The sequence goes on from JAWWES010000041.1 coordinate 30,571,815, forward strand.
GCTAGGCTCCTTTTCATCAGTAATTGTTCAGTTCTGTAGTAGGTCAGCAAAGGTGTTTTGCATAATAGATGGGAAAACTTTAATTAGTTAGTTAATGAAATTCCCTTTGCTTTAATGCAGGGATCAACCTATTATTTCTTTCAGTCTCAAGTGTGCACAGAGAATTCAAAACAGAGAAAATAAAATCATTTATACAGAAAACTGGGCTCCTTTATGATATTCCCAGACATTTTTGTTCCAGGCTACAAAAATCACCCTTCAAGGGCCATATTCCTCCAGGCTTCCCTCTACTAAGGTAAAAGTAAAAGGGTTATACTAACACAGGCTCAGACCCTTCTGATCTAGATAGTATGTGGCTGGGAATGTTCTCAGTTCTGTATCATCAAGTAGTGTATACAGCCCTTCTCACAGTTAATGGTAGTCTGTTGAATAATTTCATATGTATAGTTATATATGAACAAGCACCTTGCTGGACACTCATCTGTACTTAAAATAGAAAAATACCTATTATTCTATTCAGCAGAGTTATGTAATTTTCTCAGTTTGTTGAAGGATGTGTTCCATAAATCTGTTCTCTCCCTTTTTCTTTCTCTTCAAGGGTCAAGGCCATGTGAGAGTGATGACTTTTAGTAGGGGAAGAATATGGCAAAATAATTATTCCTTTTCTTTATTAAAGTCTTCTTTTAAGTTCCACTTGAGCTCTGTTTGTACTCTTTTATCCATGCCAACCATAATTATACTCAGATGTATTTGTCTTGTCTGGAGGTACCAGCAATAACTACTGTGGTAGAAGCTGCTCACAAAAAGGACTGGTCTTTGTCAAGATCATTCTGAGAATATTTTATACCTTTTCTGATGTGACAAAACAGTAAATTTATTAATATTCCCCCTCCCCTCCCCCCCCCCCCGTTTTTTCCCCTTTATTTTCTTTTTCTTTATTGAAGACTAAGATTTTCAATAATTTGTGTCTCTGAAGAATTCACATTTTAGAATATCCTAGTCTGGAATCAATTCACCTAACATCAGTATGCAATCAGAGTATCTCAATTATCATCACAACAATTTGGGGCTCTGCGTGTGGAGTGTCAGCTAGGGTAAGACAGGTATTTCTGAGAAGATGAGCCAACTCTTACACAGGATGAATCATCATATACATACTTCCTCTGCATTGATTCCACAATGAAACAAAGACAACTGTGTTCATATTATAGATACCTCAAATAGGTCGCTGAAGTTAAATGAGATAAATCTAGATTCAAGTTACTGCAAAAAATACTAGTGAAAATATAGTTTTACATTCTTAAGAGAAAGTATCATCTTTGAAAGTCAGATGGCAGATACACTGTGAAGACCTGTATCTTTCATCATATAATACACAAAAGCAGATGGCATTTATTAACATTCTATAATAAGTTTGAGAAGCCCCAGGCAAAACAGCAAACAAGATGCAAAGTTGCAAGCAATAAAACAGTTCAGCTCAGAAAGAGAAAAGTGCTGCAGGGGATATACAATGCTAAAAAAAGAGGGATAAGCTTTGTCTGTGATGGGGAACAAACAAACACCAAAACCTCATTTAGGAATGAGTGTTCTGAGACAAGTACCTTTACTACAGTTTAAGACAGAGTTACAACTAAAGTCAGTGTATCTGCTGGTCAGGCACACCAGGGAAATAAACAAGGGAGGTATACAATGAATAAAGCAATGGTATTAACAAAAGGACTTACCCTGCAGATAGAGGCCTGCTGATTTATCTGATAGAAATGTGAAGAAATACTAAAAACTTATGTAGGAAAACCATCTTGCCTGCTCCTACACCCCGATGGACACCAAGTTGTTTCCTGTTGTTTGGAAAAGAGATTTTGGAACCACTGTGAACAATTCATCTTCTCATTGTTCAACGCAGTTACAAACACATCTGGTGCTGAAATGGTGGTGCGAGGTATAGAAAATGAGACAAGAATAACAATCTATCTCTGAGAAAATCCATATTGTATCTACATCTTGCATGATCTGTGGATTATTTTGATCACTTCTATACCAAGAAAATGTAGCACAATCAAAACAACACTGAGAAGCAAAAAAAGAATGATTGGAGTTATGAAACTGCTTCTGTAAAAGAACTAAATAGATTAGGAGTTATGAGCTGGAGAACAGTTAAAACAGGGGTGTTATGAAAAAGATATAAGAAATCATTAGTGTCTTTCTAAGAGAGGAAGTACAGAGAACTGAAATAAAAAGGAAATATATATAAATGAATCTGTGAAGTTCTTTCCCTGGGATATAGTGAAGCCCAAATTGTAAAAGGCTTTTTAAAAGTGAAATAAATTAAAAATTTTTAGACAGCAAGTGCAGTACTCCTGAGATTGTCTATAAGCCCTGTCATTACCTAACACTCAAATTATCACAGAAGGCACAAGGAAAAGTGCACTTTTCTTACTCTTGCTCTATTCCCAAACACCCACTGCTGGGTCTTGTGTGGTATCCAAGAGCTGCAGTCTGACTGAAGAGGAGGGTGGAGAGTAAGAAGTCTTGCAGTCAGAAATTCACACATAACATGTGATTACATGTCACGAGTCAAAGCGAGTAAGCAACACAAGAGTTACAGGACCTCAACTTTTTCATTCATCTGAGTACATCCAAATCTAAAAGGCAAAATAAACTTGCTCTTGTTCTTGAGAGGAAGACTTTTTAAAAATCACTCAGCAAAACTCTGAGATGTTAAAACTGGTGGCCTCTCCAAAGCATCCTCTAAACCCAGACATTTGAGCAAAGGACTGCAAGGCAGAATTTTAAAAAATTAAGATAAATGTAAACTTGAACATAAATGCCAGTGAGTATGTAAGAGTAAGCAACACTAACCAAAGAGAAAGGCTAGAAAACCAAATGAGATTTCTGTCTAGTAATAGTTGAGAGTAAGGTAGCTGGCCATAAACTACTGGCCATGGTCCTATCTTTGTGTTGCCTAACATCAACTCTTAAAAGACACCACTAAGACTCAATTTGTGAGTTTTAGCAGGCAGGAATTCTTTTATTATGGTGTGCCGTATGATTTTAATGTGCTGGATGCCCTAGCAATCATTTCACTAAAAATGCACACAGAGGTACCTTTGCTACAGTTTATATATTTACATTACATGATTATTCATTTTCATTCCCTGCATTCCTGTTACATATTCATGACCTTTCCCAGCACTTATTAGCAGCACATATACATATCCTTATAACTTCTCTGAGGGGCTTCACCAAGGGTCTCTGGTGGTCGTTTCTGTCTGGAACCCCCAATGCAGTACCTTATGGACTTCTTTATGACCATACACCTGGTTATAGAGTAACCTGATGTTGCCTGCTTGGCTGCTTTGGTTCCCTTCTTCATTGTTTCTTTACTTTGCTTGGCTAGTTCCTTTAAATCACTTGGCTCGGCTATACATAATTTTCCATGGTACATTCCATTGCAAGCAGTACTAGTCCTGTTACATCTCAGAACTCTGGTATCATTTGTTTTCCCTGAGAAATAATATTTCCAGTTGAAAGACACAGAGAAAAGGTTGTAGTGAGATGAGGATCAGTCTCTTCTGTTCTGTTAAGTTGAAGGAACAAGAGAAAAGGGCCTTAAGTTGCACCAGGGGAGGTTCAGATTAGATATTAGAAAATTTTTTTTTCACTGAAAGACAGGTCAGGCATTAGAATAAGTTGCCCAGAGAGGTGTTGAAGTCAATACCTCTGAAAATGTTCAAGAGGCATCTGGATGTGGCACATGGGGATATGGTTTAGGGGCGATTGTGGTGGTGCTATGTTGACAATAGGACTAGATGATCTTGAAAGTCTCTTCCACGCTGGATGATTTTGTGATTTCGTGACTCTGTGAGTATAAAAACAAGAAAGGCAGGCAAATACTATGCACAGAAGAGGTATAAAACCTCTTGTCATAAGTCATTAAAAATAAGTCTTAGAACTGATCACACACAGACTGACTGTCCCTGTGCAGCCAAACTAACTTCACTTATATTCAGAATCAACACTTAATGTGTTATCTTCTCCATCAAACAGTGCACTTAGCTGCAGAAAGGCTTGTTTGCCCTAAAGACAACAATGAAATATGAATATTGTATTCTCAGTTCTGGTGGTGCTCTCTTTAATGATTAAACTACCAAATACGGTAGTTTGTTTTTACTACAACAACAGTAGAAGTCTATCAGCATTTAAAACAGTACGATAAACATTGATTTATTTGGACCTATAGTTTGGGTCTCTTTCCAGCAAAACAATACCTAGCAAGCCAGGACATAGTTTATTGAAATCGTTTAAAAACCATATTTCCTGTGACCCTGTGCATGCAGTACGTTCTTATCTAGTGAACTATCTAGATGAAGAGCAAAGCAGGATGAATTGTTCTCTGAAGTTTATTGAGTTAATTGTGAAATATGATCCTATTCAAACTTACTTTTTTCCAAAAACAATACCACTAATAGATATTTTTTGATTTATATTTATTATTTTTAACTCTACCTCTGCTGTAGATCATTGTTTGAAAGAGGGAGATAGGGGCCAAATCTTTTCAATAAAAGATGCACTGAATTGTAAGGCATTTTAGCACTCCCCTATCTCTAAGCAGTTTTTATGATCTTTTTCTTAAAACCTATGTTAAAATGCATTTATCGTCTGCTGGGTACAATTCACATAGGTAAAAATAAGAAAAGAAAAATTTAAGAATACAACTGTTATGATCAGGTTCTTTAACATTATTAGAGAGATGCCTCTGCCCAAATTAAGGTGCAAACAAGACCATATGCCAAAGTCAATAGTATGGATTTTTATTTAACGGTAGATGTGAGATAGAGAGAAAAGAAAGAAACAGAGAAGAGAGAGAACAGAGGGCAGAGAGTGACAGAGAGAGGAAGTAGGAAAAGTATTACTACTCCATGGATTCCCATGGTGTCCCGTTGAGCCTCTTTGAGTGGCCTTCTCAGTGGTGAGAGTCCCAGTCTTGCTGAATGGTTGCAGTCTGGATCTGTCCAGGGAAGTCCAGGGTGGTAATGCTGGATCAGGGAACATTTCAAGAGTCTTTGACACCTTCTAAGATGTTACAGCTGCCCATTACTGTCAGTGCAGGTGAGTCCATTATGGACCATTATGGTGCATTGGCAGAGATTAATACCTTCAGGCTACATGGGAATTGTTCTGGTAGTTCCCCAGAGGTGGATACATTCTTCTCCAGGGATAATTGGACTCCTTTATCTCATCTCAAGTTCCCATCACAGTCCATATTAGTAGGCATATTTGGGGAGAGGTGGGCTTCAGTGAGCAGTTCCTTCTTTGCACAGTTTGCTACAGTGCTACAGTGGACAAAAGTCTTTCAGTGATCTTAACAATTTTTAAGCCATTAACCAATTTCAGTCTCTCACAACAAGTAATAAATAAAAATTCAGAGAGTTCTAAATTATTAGGATTGTTCTGTCAAATTCTGATCATCTTTTCAGTAAAAGAATCAAAAGAACTCAACAGTTTCATCTATTTCAAAGAGGAATCACAGTAATGAAGATTAATTTTATAAAATGCTGTCATTCCAGTTAACAAATCAGTGTTCTGGATTTAGCCTGGGACCTCTTTTTGTAACTTTAGGGTACCCACTTTTACAATTCATGTCACTGCAGAATCAACATCATTGCTGAAGTGCAAAATTTTTCAGTTCCTTTGTTATCAGTAAATTCCTTCTTAAAATACTGATATTTCCATGAAATAAAAGCAAATATAGATGTTTAGTTATCCATATAGTATCATCAAGGATTCTGAATTCATATCCAACTACAGAATCAAAGTTGCAGACTGAAAAATTAGAGCGAGGACATTTTAATTTATTTCAGATTGCGTAGGCTGCAGAAGGGTTTTACCTGGAAATAATCCAGACTACAAGTTGAAAGGTCTCCAAAATCTCCAAATTTTGGACCTCTGGATTCCCATTCCCCTCTTTCAGAATACCTCAGAGAAATTGATGTTAAGCAGAATATTAATTCTCCATGGTTCCTGCAGAAGACAAATTTTGGCAGGACTGTAATGCATGCAGCTCACATGTTTGAAGAAAAGAGATAAGGGACATCTAGGTACAAGTGCTCTGTTTCTGTCTGGCCTTCTGGATTCAAATCACGCATAGAAGAATAATCCTTGCTCCTCCAGCTATGACTTCTGTGTAATCATACCAATTTCAAAGCCCTAGAAATTGTCTCTCCTGTGGACCATTTGAAATTCAGCTCCAAATTCTGCCTGTACATTCTTTGCTATACAATCTGTACAATCAAAAGAAAATTTTATTCTTGAATCCCAAATTAACTATGAAGAGAGGGAGTTCCAAAGAAACCTTCACCATGTTTACCTCGTCTCCTACATTCTGTGAAAGGCACTTAAAAAAATAAAATTCTTATTGCTGATTCATTTATAGATGCTTTCTAAAATTAAAAGTATGATTTTAAAGGGCTAGGTTTTTATTTATACATTTTGAGTATTTTTTATTTTGTAGACACTTTTTCTCTACTGTTGTTACTGGTGGAATTCACTTGAATATCTGGTTGTAAACAGTTTGTTGTTAGTTAATATAATTTGGAAGTACAAAATAAGATTACCAAAGTATTTATCATGTATGATGCAATTTCACATAGACCTTGAAATAATTTTTTGATGGAAAAAAACCCCCAAAAGAAGTGACATAAATTATTCACACCAAATAATTCAGCCAGACCTAACAAATGCACTAAAGAGGAGTTTGCATAATGCACAAAGGGATCATTTGAAATCCTTTATCACTTTGTTCACCTCTCCTGCCCTTCTTTATCTTCTTTGCAATTCCAATAAGGCTGCAACATCACTGCAACACAAAAAGCATTAGTGATTCTATTTAAAAGGTGCCAAACCTGTTGATTATCTGCCTACTCCATTATCAGTAGAGAAACATGCTTTGCTTATATTCTGAAAGGGATATGGGAATTATTTTGGTAAGTTAGTGCTGTTCCCCAAGTCTGTACCTCTAAACAAAACCAAACTATTGCTGAGGTTGTCTGGTATCACAATCATTTGCATTTTTTGAATCAGCTGGTTCTTAGTTTGGATTTGTATGAAGGCTTCCAATTTTGAGTTGTCATCACGACTTACAATGGAGCAATAAAAAAAATCAACCAAATTACCAAAGCAAAATAATGCCTAAACTTGCTTGGTTTGAAGCATAATGCTTCATTCAGCCACTCTTGGGATGATACTAGGAGATACATGTCTCTCATAACACCTCCATTGCATTTCTTTGGTTTTTACACAGACAACACCCTCTGAGCCATGGCCATGCCCCACATCTGGTCCCAGTGCTTCAGCCCAATCCTTTCCTGCTCAGATCTGTCCTGGCAAGGCAGGGTGTCTGCAGGATTCCTGGGTAAACTGTGACTTCTGAGAAGGGGAAGTGCTCAGAAATGCAAATGAGCCCCTATTGCTAATCCTTCCACGGCCTACTCTGTTCACTTACAGCATGCTTTCCCCAACCAAATACCTTCATATTTCATATATTATTCTAAGGGAAAGGACCTGAAGTTTTCTGTTTTAGAAAATACACTCAAATCTTTTCAGCTGATTATCATTTGTGATAATAAGGGTTGGAAGGCACATGATAGATCAGCTGCATGCCCTTGTTTCTGTTTTATCACCCTGAAAACAGCAGTTAAGTCTCCATTTTGTCAACAGGAACACAATTTGTCAAGGGTTATATGACCCAGATCTCATAATTTCCAGTGCTGGGTTAAGCTTTGTTTCCTACCTTTCCAGATGATTAATGTGTTCAGTTTGCTGTATTTGGTCTCTTTAGTACATGAGAAGAAGAACTATTCCACAAGAGTTGTTATTTCTGTGCTTTCTCACAGTCCAATAAGTCCTGGAAGGTATTAAAAATCAGGCAGAATTACTCAGGATGATATCTGAAGAGTTTCTGAGATGTTCAAGTGGCTGAAGCATACCATCAAGTTACAAAGTGGTCTCACAAAACATACAATGGGTCACCATCTCATGAAAAACTTGGTATATTCTTTATTTATAATTAAAGGGAAAGGAGAGAACAGCAGATTTCCAGTCTGGACCGAATCTGAGAAAATTTCTTGAAATCCCCTGTATCTGTGCTTATAATTCATCACAGAACTTCTTGGGTCTATCTTCAAGTTATAGTGCATGCTAAATGAGGATTTGAAAGATGACATGAAAATTCCCCCATTGACACATTCTTGCTCTTTTAGAAAACTGAGATAATATTTGAAGATGTGAAGACAGGGCTGCTGATGCTGGTGCCTTACCTCTTAATTTCTCTGCTGCAAAACACATCAATCCAGTCAGTCTTTGAGCTTCACTGTATCTATAACATTGTATCTATAACATTAACAACTGCCCATTTGAACATTTGCTAATAGCACATCTTCTTGTTGCCAGCGTCATCTCCTTGCTGACATGCTATTTTCTCTGCTTGACACTCCACTTGCTGTTGACTCTTAATGAGAGAGACAGAACTGAAAGCCTTGACATTCTGGTATGTGAAACAAAGTAATAGCTGATGAAGTACAATTTCTTACACTGAGAAATTATCAGCTATATCCATGTTGGGAATACTTTCAGAACTCTCATTCACAGTGGTGTCTTAATGCTTTCTGAACTGAAGCCAAATCTTGAGAACATATCCATGCATAACCATGCTCTGAGTGTTTACTGGGCCTTACTGAAGAACAAGCCTAATAAAGTTATGGACTCAGTGGCAAGTGATACAGAAAACTCTGTGTAATTATAATAAATGATATTGTGTCACAGATTAGGAGGCATTTGCTTTCAGTGCTACATGGAATTTTTGACAGACGTAAGGAAACAAAGTTATTATTAACTGACATAATACATAAAAATACAGCAATGTTAATAAATGGGATTTCATTTTCTTTAAATTATAATGAAGTCTGATAAAAACATTATTTAGAGAAGAAAACTTGTCATAGTTATTTCCAAACTAACTTCATATGAAGTCCATTTTATGTCTTATTTTTCTCTGCAAATTAAAAACATGTTATTACAATTTCACGTCTTAGATTTCACACACTACAGGAAACAGGATGAAGACAAAATTCAGGAATAAGCTGGACAACTATGGGATAAAATCTTGGCAAGATGGAAAGCAAATCCATCTCCAAACAGCTATGAGTTTTGCTTGGTCTTCCTGTGTCATGGTTTGACCCAGCAGGCAGCTAAACACCACACAGGCACTCACTAACATCCTCACTGTGATGGTGAAGAGATTCAGAATAAAGATAAAACTTGTGGGTTGACATGAAACAATCAGTCTCAAAGCAGTGGGATGCCCATCCCATACCCTCTGACACACCCCTCCACTTCCACCAGCTAACTCCACCCAGTTTTATTGTTCAGCATGATGCTACGTGGTCTGGAATATACCTTCGGTCATTTGGGGTCAGCTGTCCTGGTGGTGGCCCCTTCCAGCTTCTTGTGCCCTTAGTCTACTTGCTGGCTGGGCAGTATAAGAAAACACATAGAGTAATTGTCCAGGCTCTGCAATGCCATAGTTTGCAAGTGTATCTTCAATATCATAGGAGCCAAGTAAGCCTTCCATCAAACTCAAGTTCCATATACCACATGGCACCTTTTTGTTTGGGTTGCAGTAAGCTCTAAGCCTCTGTACTTCTGAGTTTGCTGCTTAGCCAGTTACGAGAGCCAAATGCATTTCTCTGATGCACAATGAGGATATTCATTCAGGTAAGTAAAAAGGGGCTTTATTGGCCTGCTCCTAAAAGTCTACTACCCCAAAGGTGTCTTTCTTAATCAAAATGCACAGAGGTATTTTGATGATTTCTGATAAAAGTAGTATTTCCTTACAAACAGCAGGAGTTGCAATTTTCTCTATAGGCAAGCATGCATTTATATGTCTGTGCTCGCATTAAATGACATATTCAGCACGGAAATAACTATGTATGTGTTAACTGCCACCTAGGTTAACACAGTTGTTTGGTTCTGTGCTAACAAGTAATTTGTATTTCCTAAAAGCTGCAGAATATAAAACTCAGCAAGACCTTAAGAGGTCAATCTAGTTCAGTGGCTTGCCCAAAGAAGGAGCAAACTGTCTTCAAACCATTCTTGAAAGAACCTTCTGCAATCCAGTTTTTAAAAATAAGACCAGAGAAAATCCTCCACAGGCACTCCTTGTGCTCCCCATGGGTGTTTACTATGTTCCTCCCTGGGCACCCTATTCCAGTTTTTAATTATCATCACAGCATAGGCTGTTCTTTTCCTAATATCCAGCACAAATTTAACTCATAATTACTTCTGATTATTGATTTTCTTTTTGAAACAACCTTTTGCCTTTTGAAGAAGTATTTCACCTCTTAGTTTTCTATGGCTTGAACAAACTTCATGTATTCTGGTATTTTCTCAGGTTTGCAAGAGACATGAAATCACACACCCAACATGCAGAAAACTGGATCTTGAAGGATTTTGGCATCTCCATTTTTCTTTTTCTTGCAGACATCTTGAAGAAATAGACCTGTATTCATTATTCAGTAGTAAAGACATGGTAAACAAAAAACATCTGTCACACTGCACTGTTGTGCAGTAGTTAAATGTTAGTTTCATGTATTTCTGTGTTTCAGGTCCTTTACTGAAAGGAACAATCTTACTGTGACTCAATATTCATCATTCCACCTGGAAATTCAGATACTAAAAAGAATCTAAATAGGGCTAGACAACTGATGCAGCATTTTTTTATATTCTAAACTAGATTTTGATATCACTTTTCCCACTTTATATACATCAATCAAAAATATATCAGTCACTACAAAATCCTCTGCATTGTTAAGTGAGCACCTGCTGACAGGTGAATCTTCACAATCAAACAGTGAATGGAAATAAATGTTAAAGGAAATACTAGGCATTATGTTATAGGTGTCTTGTGGGGAAAAAATAAATCATGCTTTAAAACTAACTCAGACATTTTTAAAAATTAATTTATATTTTTAATTATTATTTCTTTTCTCCGTGTATAGTCTTTCACCCCAATTCTTTCATCTTATTTTCCTGCTGCTAATAGATACTTTCTAGCAGTGCATGAGGAGTCTGGCTGCATTTAACCTATCAAGCAAAACATGATCTGATCATAATGAAAAACTACAACTACCTGTCTTCAAAAAAACCCAACTGACTAAATATGTGGTGGGTATAGGGCAGGACTGCTTTATCCTCTCCCCCCCCTCCCCCTTTTACTATTTAACATTTTTCCATCTAAAATTGATGTATTTTTTTCAACCTGTTCATCCCGTTTCTCTGGACTGCAACAGTTGACTAAATCCCTCATACAAGCATTTAAGATAGGTGGATTGAATCACTGTTTAGAAGTAGATATCAAGAGGGTACCATGCCCTTCATACCTCTGCTCTTCAGTGTCTTTGTTCCTCTACTTCCTTTGTTCCCAGCTCTGAGATTTACTCTACCATCATCCCAAAAATGCACCTCCTCCAGTGTATGAAGCAGCCTGGTATATTCCCTAAGTGTATCTTAGGGGATATTGTTGTAATATAACTTCTATCATACCTTCCAGATTTTTTTGGTCTTTACTTCTGTTCTTGAAACTTAGTATATAACTCCAGGATCACAGAAATTTCCACACATTGCTTACTACTTGATTTCACCTTTGCATTTTCCAGGGAGGTCTTGATTCTCACAATCAGATTTCCAAGGGAGTACTCCCCCACTGTTCCCTGCTATTTTTTGTGGTTTGGATTTGAAACTTTTGATACAACAGAGACCTTCCACACCATGCTATTTCTGCCTTATTTCAATGATATAGATAAATACAAACTCCAGTTTCAAATTAATTATGAGTGTGCAATGAAAATGGATGGTTTTACTTCATGACTAAACACTGTAGATCCTCTTTATGTTCTTGAAACTCCTCCTTAGACTATGCTCTATAACAGTAAATGCTCATCAAGGTAAATGAAAGTTTTCTGATGCTGGTTGACATTTTCTATGTCGCTTATCATTCAATAATGTTCTTGTTCAAATTATAACAGGAAATATTCAACTGAAAAAAAGGCAGAGAACAGACATAAGAATGAAAACTTAGTACACACCAGACTCCTTTCTCGTGAAGGAAAACTTAAGTAATTATGCTATTACTGTGGGACAAGAGTTTGACTGAGTCTGAATGCAAAGGTTAGTGTCTAAGAAAGCTTTAAGCTCACCACAGCCAAACCCCTCAGTATTTTTTTTCACACACTTCTCAAAAAAAAAAGATGGTCATGCCTTTTGCGGGGACACAGCCTACAGGTTTCCCTTGAGCAGCTCCCGGATTCCTGCTGTGCTGTTTTCATTTGTTCTTTAATGACTTTTTTTCTAAACCTCCTTTGTTTCCATCCTTTTTCCATCCTCTAAAAAGGTACAAGTCCACTAGGATGTTTGAAGTAGATTATGTTTCTTAAGTGTGTCTCAGATTCCTTAATATACTTTAAAGAACATGTCAGTGGTACAAATATAAATTATACTAAGCTGAGCATATTTTTTAAGTGTGTAGAAAAGATACTGGGTATAGACACTTAGCAGTGGAAAGTAAGTAGCTGGGGTTGATTGACTGAAAGATCTCAAGCTTTATTGCAGGGGAAAGACGTGGACTTTCTAAGGTAGGACCTGCAAAGCTAAACTTGCTGCTTGATTTATCATCCTCAGTCCTTTCAAGCAGGTGAAAAAGACTGGATGCAAGTTTTTGCAGGCTAAGTAAAAAAACTGAATTAGTTTCTCCACTCATAGGTGAGTTCAATTTGGAGAATATGCAGTTATGAGGCTTTTTGGGACAAGTCTCTCTTTTGAATTCTAACTAAGCATAGGTAGAACTAGAAACCGAGCAACCAAGCACTAGGGAATCCTGTATATAGCAGGATCATTGCTCAGATGGCAAGAAAATTTCACAGTCAAACAGCAAGACATGTTGGGTGGGATCTTTGACTCAAGCACACGTTGTTCTTGTCATTTGCTCTCTTGACATTTTCCCTAAAGCGTCTCAGCAGTCTGACAGCTCCTGTTCCAGAAGACTTAAGGTGGGTAATTCTTTTTTGTATTTTTCGCCTTTGTGCACACATCTTGGATACCACAAGTTATATAATGGCATAATAAATCTCTTCTTACACATGCCTAGCAAGTATAGCTCATCTTTCGGTAAGGAGGGCAGTTGACTTGGCTGGTAGTTTTGGTCATGGATGTTTACTGGCAGAGATGATGTTTCATTAGGCTTTACAAAGTGTAACTGTGTTTCAAGATGGCTCGTTTCCATTGTGGTATCAGTCTCAATGATGCTGCTCCTGAAATGCACACACAAATTCCACAAGAATGAGACATTCACTTACAGCACAACACCTGCTAATAATCACTTCCACTCTTTTCTAGAAGTTAGTTCTCCTCACAAAAACACCACCTGTGGAAGTGACTTCCCATGACCTTTCTGAATATGCCAGTAAACCAGCTTGATGCTTTCTCAGCATTTAGCTAAAATTTTTGTTGGCTGCAACTGAACATTTTTCAATTCTGTCCATAACTAAATAAAATTACCACTGCACTTGCAGCAGTTTTTGCCTCAGGAAGAGCTCTAAAATACCACAGTAATGGCTGCTGCCTCATATAACTAACTGGCAAGGTTTTAAGCAACTTCTGCTTTCAGAAGTTATGCCTGTTAATATGAATTTTGCTGACAATATTCTTTACTTTAAGTGTGCTTACTGCTGACAATCTATATGGACCAGACTGAAAGTTATTACTATTTTTAATAAACAAACTAGTAGCAGTAAACCTACAGGGACAATCTAGAGCAATATCCGTTGACTGGCAGAGAGAATCAGTCCTAATGCCGCTTTTGTTTTGCCAGCAATCATTCTGGCTTCTTTTGCAGTTTTCTCTGTAGCCTCAAGTGAAAACTGTACTTTGAAAAGAGCAAAATGCTAGATAAAGTAAGGAAGATTGTCCAGGACTCCTTGACTTCTGTGAAATAACTTTCATGCAGTAATCTGAGACTTAGCTTCTATCTGACAGCACTTTTGAGTCAAATGAGGAGGGAGGGCACAGATTTCCCCCTCCACACTCCAGAGAACCCAGGGTGACTTTGTACTGTGACTGTTATTACAATTCTAATCTCCAGATCAGATGCTCAAAACCTACAGAAAAATAGTAACATATATATAACTTAGAAGAACTGATTAGGAAATTAAAGTGTAGTCAGGTGGAATTGAAGGAATTGAAAGGGAGTCTTTGCTGTTACACTCTTTCTTGGTAAATAATTGCATGAAATAATGATGAAAAATGCATGAGATGCATCAAGGAGTGTCTCACCACCCACTGCACTAGTTCATTTAAAATGTTTCCCCTTGCTTGGGAAGAACTGAAGTTGCAGCACTGGCTATTAATAGTTCAAAAGGAATTCTGAAGTAATTTGTCACTGGCAGGTGTTTAAAGTTTATAGCAACTTTTTTTCCCCCTTCTACACTTTGAGTAAATGAGATGAAATAGCACGTGTCATCCTCCACTTTAAGAACTGAAAAACTGCCACTCATCTACCTCTAAGGGCAGAAGACATAGAAAATAATTAAGCACAATTAAGCAGCATGGAATGCTAAGATCACAGTAAAATTCTTCTAAAAGCACAGTAGAAAAATGCATAGTGCCTCTTTTGAAAGCATCTGCTCACTGAATCACACAGCACCTGGGCTCTCATTGGTGCAATAGTTTTTGTTTGTTTTTTTTTTAACAGAAGTTCTCATATGATAACATTGCCATAATATCGATAATAAGTAGTTTTGTGTCAAAAAAAGTCTAACTGGTAATTCAAGAGTACAGTACAGAACATATTTAGCAGTGGGTGAAAATCAGAACATAGGTGGATAGATTGACAGGAATTATAATGGACGTTGATATGAAGAGGTAAACCGAGCAGCAGAACTAAGAAGTCTGTCATCTTCTGCTATTATGCCCAGGTTCCATGTGTTTTCCTGCTGTGTTATCCATAAGTAATAACATTCATAACCATTATGTGCTACCAAACCAACTCTTAGTATTAGAGTGAATGATTTCCTTCTGTAACATTTTTCGATTAAAAATGAGTTACAAACCACAACAAAAAAAAAGCACACACATCTCCTGCAAAAGGTATTCTGTCTTCCAAGTCCTTCAAAGATTTAGCTACGTAATGTTGGTTGCTGTGGACTGAATAGAGTTAAGCTACCCAGGACTTAGTTCATGAATATTGGAGAGATAACCCTCTATTTATTACTTTAATTACTTTAAACTTTACCTTGTTATATTAGGCTTTTCACTATTCAGACTCCTATTATGAGATAGTAATGCTTTGTTTCATTGAAATATTTCTTGTTGCTCATTTAGAGCTATCAAATATCTATCAACATACTACATATTAATTTGTACCCACAAAACAACTTGTATTTTATGTCTGCAACTTTATAAGGAAGGAATAATATCCCAGATTCACTCACAATTAAAACTGGAGGAGGATTTCTGGCTTAAAAATTCAGAGTTTATGAAAGATCTACTTCAATTCACAGCCATTTCATCTGCCTTGGGTCAAGATATTGTTATTTATTTCTATTAATAAATGTCTTGCCTAATAGACACTATTTTAGATGGATTCTGGGGTTTGAGACATTACAACAATTCTGAACCCTAAAAAATTATGATTTGGTGAATGTTATTGTCTCTCTTTTTTTTTTTTTTTTTTGCTATTTTTCTCTTGTATTGATATATTTTGTACTGTTATTGCAGTCCAACCTTGTCTAAAATTTGCATTTCATTACTTTAAAGTACCAATTTACTTAATGAAAGAGTGAGACACAGTGCAAAAAATACCAAGAAAGAAATTAGGACATGTTCTTTAATTACTAAAATATATTAGCAGTGAAAAATAGCCTTTTTTTTCAGTGAAGGGTTAGGGCAGTAAGCCCAAAGGAAAGGAACACTGTAAACATTCAATCCACAAATGACACTGCTGGACATTCAGAAAGAGGAAAACTGTGGGGTTTTTCCCTGGAAATCAGTTTGGAAGCTCTAAATCAGTATATAAGCATGGAACCTACCACAGAGTTGCATCTATAGACTAAAGATGAAAAGCCTAAGTTAATTAATATAGTTTAGTGACGTAGTTGCATTTCTCTATTTTTTATTTGGTAATAGCAGACAAACTAAAGCAAATAAATCTTCATATCACAGCCTGTCAGAAACACTTTGATTGTAAATTGTGGTCTGTCAATTAATGTATCTACTTCCCTGATACATTCCTTCTTAAGAAGAAACAAGGAGAAGAAGAGGAAAAATTCTGATACTTTAAAAACACTGTATTTTCACATTTTTCTTTTTTAACTGTTTCAGTGGAGGCCAAACATCTTTAAAATAACTTTTTACAAAGACATTTTTATATTCAAGATTTTGTAAAAAAAAAAATTTCATACATGATGAGTTTGAATTGAAAGCCAAAAGTCTTTTGAACTGCAATTTTTTGTGCTTGTTGTTATCTATATACGACATGACAGATGCATACAATGTTTAATATATGCCAAAATGGTTCTGTCACAAGATGGCATATTAAAGCCTCAAGCCTGCTCTGCTTGGAGCTAGCCGAATCACACTGCGCTCTAGTATAGTCATGACAGGGTTACAGTAAAATAAAGGGATATATAATTTTTTTTTTCTAGAATTATGAGATTGTGATGTGGGACTACTGCACTTCAAGTTAGCCTTTATTTCTAAGGGATCTCACAAAGGCTTCTCTGCTTCTTGAGTATACTTGAGTGTTACTAAACAAGTCTTCACAATTCAGCATATTGTATATGCTGCTAAACAGGCCAGAGCATCTTTAGTAATGAAAGACAGCCACAGTCTAAGCCCAGTCACAGGCTTTCCCTTTTGCTGACAGGAAAGGCAACTCAACACTTTATGAATTTAATTCCTAATAAGATTTAAAGGAATTCTCACATTTTCCTATGTGAGTATACTCAGTTCCCATTAGCCAAGTCATTGGAAATTGACATCACTCATTTTTAGAGAGCTGTTTGTTTTCTGCAGCCAGGACTATTTGGTTGGTTTAAAACCTCACTTTTAATCTCTCCTTTTAGACTTCCCTTTGCTTGAGACCACTATTATATGCACATTTCAGCTTCATGTTTCTAATGACTACCCGGTGACAAGGAAAGTTAAACCTTCCGGTGAAACTGGAGTGCTATTAAGAATTTTGTATTTTGGCTTAAACTGTTCTAATTCTGCTATCAGAATCTTTAACCTGCTCTCTTCCAAGGTTCTTGCTGAAGTGTGAGGTGATTTACACTTTTATTTCTCAA
This sequence comes from Lophotriccus pileatus, assembly GCA_035583135.1. Lineage (NCBI taxonomy): Eukaryota > Metazoa > Chordata > Aves > Passeriformes > Tyrannidae > Lophotriccus > Lophotriccus pileatus. The sequence goes on from JAWWES010000041.1 coordinate 30,589,208, forward strand.
GTTTATTTCTCAAGTGGCCCTCCTCTGGACTTGTTGACACTGGTCCATGTCCTTCCTATGATGGGGAATATTTCTTCTCTCTCTTCCATGTCAGGTATATAGCAGTTAATCTGGATTGTTTGCAGCATGACCATAACTGTCTTAATTTTTATAATTAAGGAAATAAAAAGAATAAAAATAAAAATTAAAATAACCAAGCCAAACAAAAGAGGAATTACAGACTTTACCTCAAATCAGCCTGCCAAGAATATCCAGATACAAATAGAAAAAGAGAAGACTTAAAGAAGAATTTTCATTTCTGAAAGCAGTTCTTTTATGACAGTCTAGGGCTTAAAGGGAAGAGAGGCCTCAACAGGAATACAAATAAGAGACCCAGGGGGCACAACCTTCAAAAATATGTTGCAGATAAGAGAAGACACTATTTCTTTGCCCACTGAAGTATCCTTTATAGTGTCCATAGTGTCCTTGTTCCTCATTAAGAAGTCAGTTAAGTGCCTTCAGAATTAGGCTAAATGTGAGAGGTTAGTCAATATGAGTTTACAGGCTCCCAAGTCAAATAAGTTTTATCTGTTTCAGTCTATTTTTTGGCCTGAAAATATAGGAAAACATTGTTTCACATATGATTTCTTAGATTTAAATTTACCACTTAATCAGTACTCTGTCATGTTTATCAATAGAATGTGTTGTTTGGAAAGTTCTACAAATTAGTAATAAATAAATTCACTTAATTATCCTTATTTAAAACCTTATGATCATTTAAGGCATTTAAGCTCCAAATCAAGCTAAAACCTCAGGCATTATAAACACTAATACAACAATTCTAGGATGATAATTCATTGAATATGTATTTTTAAAAGGTGAAGTTTATTAACTCAGAAAAACCTCTTAATTTTCTTATTATTATCAAATTTTGCGAGCAGTGCAATTATTATATAATTTGCTGTTGTTTAGCACCTTTTTGCTTTAAAAGAATCTATTTTGGATTTTTTTTTGAGAAGTCTTTGAGCATAGATCAAATGAAAAGAGTGAAAATTTGACCAGATCGTAATGACTTAAATAATCTCTTAGTTGGCTGGAGGATGTACATGTATGCCAGGACTCCTCCGAGGTTCTATATGCAAAAGAGTATTTATGTGGCAGGATGAGATTTCAGAAGTTTGGATTAATGTATCGATGCTTGCAACACCTTTTGGCACCTACCTTTGAATGAGGCAAAACTTGCAGCATATGGTGGGACTACTGAAGAATGCCTAAAGGAAATATATCTGCTTCCAAGACTGGTCCTGCTGTCATTGTCATCATCCATTCCCCTCTCAGAGGTAGCAAGGGAGAAAGGAAAAAGCTTGTGGAGTAAACTTTACCTTTCTGTCCACAAATACTTTTTTTTTCTTCTAACAGAGATTTCAATAGAAATGAAATCTGATAAATAAATGCATGGAGATTACTTTTTTCCTCTACTTTACCTCTTTTAATTACTCCGTTTTCACTATTATTCTGCTTAACACTTTGCCATTCCACAGTTCCCCCTATGTAAGAAATCAGAAGATTTTAGAAGCCTGTTTCTGGATTGAACCATTTGCTGCTTCATCTGCTTATTCACTGTCTTTCATTGTAAATTATCTCCCTACACACACATACATGCTCACTACCCCCTGTCTAAGCTTGATAATATTATCATTAGCAGGTAGGGGAACAAGATGGGGAAAACTGAGTAATTACCATCCTTTATTAAATTATGCAGCATTAATTAGCTGACTGGGTAATTCAGGGAGTGCGTCTGCTCATATCAGAAAGGTGATTTTCACTTCAGAATGGCATCTGTTCACAACAACAAAAAAAATTAATAGTATATGGGTTATGTCACAAAAAGAGAGGTGCTGCATTCATCTGTCTCCCTGCCACTTGCATGCCAGAAATAAAAAGCAAACATCACTGTGCCACAATCTCTCCAGGACAAAAAGGCTGAAATACATTTTGCAATTGAGTTTGATAGCAAATGTAGTATTTCGGATTCATTTTAAGGGCAAGGGAGATTAATTTGGTTTGTAAAGACTGGTATTTTGTGATGATGTTGTTTCACGTTTTGTGATGTCCAAGCTTATTTTGCTTTCACTAAGAGAGAAAAAGATGGTTTTGACTGATCCTAGTATCAATTTGCAATCCATCAAAACACGGACCACTTTTTTTCCTGTTGGAAATAAGCTAAACTATATAGCTTCTTATTCTAAGAAGCACTGAATTCTTGTGCATGAAAAATACCACCACTGGTTTCTTTTTAGTCTTGTAGTTTCTAGGCCTGGATCTACCATCATTGGTTCAAATGTGGTGAAGACCTGAAAATGAATCCTTTTGCTTTGGTTTCACAATGTCAGTAATTGCATGATACTTCACTAGGCATTTGAAGCAGGTGAGAAAGCTGCTATAGCATTAAAAACAAATGGACTTTTTCCCTTCTAAAATACCAATGTTAGCAAATGTCTGTAAGTCTCAAAGGGATTATTAAAATCAGATCTTATTTAAATAAAAAGGAAAATTGAAGTACTTTCATCAATATTGTAATGCTTTTTCATGTAAAGAAACAGAATCTAATCAACAGTTACTACATGATTTGCTGTTCACAGAAGCCGCAATGTATACTGTATATCTATACATACGTATAGCACAAATATATATACACATATATATATACATATATATAGAGAGAGAGACATACACAGGTAGGTCATACTAATATATGTATATTGCAGAATACTGTGGTGGCAATGAATAGGGAAGGGAGTCAAGCAACCAGAAGCAGAATGTACAACTTTCCTAAGTTGACCGAACAGAACATAGTGTCTCCCTGTCAGTCACCAGACTTTCCAGGAATGGTTCCTGCCATCCAGATGCCAGAGCTGCCAAGACTATCTAGTTACCTAATGAAAACATATGTAAGTTTTCCTTATTTGTTTTGACTCCTTTAAAAAGATAGCCTGTGAGCTTGCAGCTGCCAGAAATTAGTTTCCAGAAGGATCTTATAAAAAAAGAAATTGCAAGTGACTTTCATTTCAGAATTTGGTTTTCTAATGTCACCAGTAGCATGCATGCACAGTGGATAAAATATTGAATACAGTTTCCCCTCTAAACAGGCTGGGAAATGAAATGAGTCTAGCAACTAAGAAAGTAAAACATGTTTTGCTTTGCTTTGAAAGGCTTGTTCTTGTAGATAATTGAAAATTAACTCATAACTTCCTTTCTTCCTATAAATTTTGAGTGTTTTAGATTAATAAGCTGCTTTGATGTTTTCTCACCCTCTTCCCTGCCCATCTCTTACCTCTAGAGAGAAATTTTAAATAAAGAATATGGATTATAAATCATGTTAGTCCAGCTTGAGCTTGTTTCTTTCACACAGTTTCTTTCACAAAACCAAAATCTCTAAGGGAACCCCCAAGCACTGCAACTTCAAGGCACACACAAGTCCTCATTATTGTTAGAGGCCCCACTGCCCCTCACACAACCCCTATTAAGAAGTCTGAATGCTGCCTCTGGCTCTTCCTTTTACATGCTAGTCAGCTTTCCGTTTAGCCAGGAAAAATAAAAGGAGTGAGAAATATGCAGAAATTCTGTAAGTTGTTTGCATTCCCCTGAAATATTTCTTTAGCTGAGGGGAATCAAATCAATGAAATATAATGAAACCATATGCTCATTATTTCAAAATAGAGCAGCTGCTTCAGGGAGTATTGAGAAGATTTATTAATTCTACCAGCACTGCTCATTAAATCTAGGTATCTCCATACCTGTCTTCCTCAACAAAAGGTCCTCGATAGCAAAATCACCCCTGTGGAGTTCAAACTGATGTTCATCTTGGCATTCTTCCTGTATTCTTTCGGGGAAGAGAAGACAATATGCTGAGTTGATGCTGCTGGAGAAGTGGAAAAAATCATCTATGTGGAAAAAGCTATCTAGCGTGGGTACAGTTTGGAAGTTCTGTAAGAGGGATGTGTGTTGGCAAAGACTGATTCTCCCTGCTATGGACCATATGTGCATTTAATTGAGTTTGCAAGTTTCCAGGCAGAATGCCAAATGGACAGTCTACCATATGATAAGAGTTGATGAAGTTTTTCCCCTCTTGTTTTCTCACAAGCTTTGGTTTCATAGAGATTTTGAGAGTTAAAAAAATCTGTCCTTCTCCAGGACTGATGCTGAGATGTGTATAAGTAATCAAACAAATATATTACAGAAGTCTAAAATACCAGATTAACTAAGAGGTTATACCTTTAACTGTAATATTGAATCTTGAATAAAAGACATAAATTAACATGTGTGCCCCTCCAGCAGTATTGTCTGAGTCACAATAGCTCCCACGGTTTTCTCTTCTAAGGACAGGGAAATAAATTAAGCAACTGTACTTAAAGTACAGGAGCTGGAATAGGCTCAGGAAAAGGGAATTAAGTAAGACACTTTGCAAAACCAAAGCAGACTGAGGGGCTGTGTTTGAACAGATGCTGCCAGCTGATTTTCAAATCTTAATATGGCCAGGGAACACCTCGTTCCCAGCAATACTGCATGCCTGCACTGTTGAACAAAGAGGTCAGGAGTCACTTAAAGAGCTAGGTGTCTGTTGTAGTTATTAGCTTGCTTCATGGCTTTTTGTGGAGGGGATCCAACTTCCTCCTGGCACTGGCTCTCCCTGAGCCATACTTGCCACAGAGCAGTGTGGGACATGCTGTGCATGGGGTGGTTATGAGTGTTTGTGTTGGTGTGAATTATCCTTGTGGCATTTCCCCTTCTGGTCAGTACAGAGCTGCTGGATCTCATGACAAGACCTGGAGAAGACACACTAACCACTCTCATGAAGACTGCTCAAAGGTTTTCATGATTAAAAGAATAAGATCCCCATAAGGGTGAGGCACAGTATCTTCTATGAGAGAAAATCATACAGTCCTGCATCAAACTTTTTTATTACACAGAATAAAGGTAATATAAGGACAGATATTCTTTTATGCAATGATAGTCAGATTCTCAATGTTTAGGTTGTGGTTTAAAACCCTTTCCAGGAGGTCCTTAGAGCAGAGTACATCAGAAGTTGAGAATTCTCAAATTAACTAAGATATGGTCACTACATTAGGCATTTTCAGTGGTACATTCAGTCTCCAAGGAGAGCTCTCTTTTATTCATAAGATGCAAATTTGGCTATTTGGATGGCTATGCAGTCTGAAGGCTACTGACCAAATCTCTCTCACTGACAGGTAGAATTTCAAACATAATCCAAATTTTCTGGAAATACTAAAAATGAAACAGTAATAAGGGAAGTTAGACCCAGACTATAAAGTAGTCTAAAGAAACTAGAGGTTGGTAACCTGTAAAAACAATGAGCAAAGGTTAGATTTTACAAAATACATAGCTCACATCTCAGGGAACAGAGAAAATAAAGACCATATGCATAAAACCAAGGATCAAAGATAACCACAAAGCTGCATCTATTCATTACCCTGAACTTAAACTGTGTCTCTTTGTAAACCTTCTAGTTTGATGCTGTTACCCAACAAAAGAATTGTACAAGAGAATTGTGAAGCTGAGAAGTTGCACCTTGACTGGTTTTATACGCTACACAGTGGTATGTGATTTGAAAACATTTTAAAGCAATGGCTCAAAGCATCCTTGCCGTTTCTGTTATACCAGTATTAAGCACCACTGTAATAAATAGCCTTGCTACCTGCAGCTACAGGTATACTTTCAGGAGCAGAAAAAAAAATCTAAAATAGTCTAAAAATTGTAAACCTCTTGGCTTTAGGTATATTTTTTTCTAGAGCAAAAGAGAGTCATAACATAAAAAAGGAACAGAACTGTGTTTATAGTGAACATGACTAAATTGAATGTAGGTATGAAAAGAAAAATGCAATGCAGTCTTGAGAAGAAACAGTAGCATGGGTACATTTCACTAAGCTCTTCTTACTAGGCATTAATTAGCTGGTGCCAGCTATGTGGGGGGGAGGGGCACAAATGCAGTGACGCCTTCTTGCTTCTTAAATAAAGGAAGTATATTCATAACAAATTTGTTAATTTTTCACAGACATTTCTACTAGGTTTGATTTCTATAGCACTGTCTGAGATTGCAACACAGCTTATGAACCTCTATACAGCCATGGTCAAATGTCTCTGTAAGTCATGATCAAACAGATTTTTACTTGTAAATAAGAAAAATGTATCTTTTTCTCTTATAATTTTTATGACAGAAATATACTGCAGTCCATTTTTGATTGAGGTCAGTCTTTGACACAGCCTTGTAAGAGTTTTTCCTATTAATTGGCACAGTAACTGGAAACTGTAAATGAATATCCCAATTGGTACAATTTTGTATCATTTGTAAAAAAAAACAAAAAACAAAAAACAAAAAACAACAAAAACAAACGAACAAACAAACAAACAAAAACACCACAGAAAATGGGTTCCTTAATTATGTGGTCTGACTCTTGTTCAACAGAATATGGAAAAACAGTGCCACCTTCTCCAAAAAGAGGACACAAAGTGCTTCATATGTCTGAGTTACTTACAGGTTGGACTAATAGCTTATCATGAACCCTCTTAACAACAGTCCTTAGGAAAGATACAACAAAAAAGCCAAAATAATGCAAAGTTCATCTGTGTTATTTTTCCTGTGGACTAGAATTGGTGTAGGCATTTCTCTGAGATTTTTGATTGATAGTAGCTGCTGTCAGCCAGCAGCTATGTGTGAAGGATAAGGGCCTTGAGAATACATTAGGAGATTTCAAGAACCTCAACTATATTTCATACTGATTATTCAACACAGTGGATGCTTAAGTGATTTTTGATCACCATCAATACATATTTTAAATACCTTCAATGAAGGTAAAATGTGCATTATTTATTGGAGTTGAGCAGATTTTATCCTGTTAATTTCAGAAATGTAAAGTTGATGGGATATCACAGAGCAATAAAAAATACATTGGAACCCATTTTATCTTATGTTTAAGGAAATCTTTAGTTATGTTGTCATTCCTTAGTTAATTTCAAACACACATTAGAGTACATAAGTACCAAGAGTTTCTAATTGATTTATCTGAGTAAGAATTCTTTAGTTATGTGTTCTTGGAGAGAGTTCATAGTTAACAGGCTCTGTTTTCTTAGTTGATCCTTTATTTCTACAGAACATCTTTCCTGTGTTTTGAAGAAAAATACAAGTTTGAATACCTCCAAGACTTAGCATTCCTAGAAAAGAGTCAGCCATTGAAAATAGTCAAGAGTACTAAGAGGGGACTATGGATTGTAACTTAAAAAGAAGTCCTGCTGATAAAAATCTAATAAAAAGAAACCTGAGATTTCTGAGAAAGGATTGCAATAAAAACAAAACCAGTAAGCTTGAGATTTGTAAATAAAACTGCTGAAAATAAGATATTCTTACTTGTTCAAAAGGCTTCCTTCCCTCCCCCTCCCCCCATTTTATCTCAACACTTCTCTCTAAGAGCATTCAATATGAAAGTTATCTTTCTGTAACTTATCTTGTTGGAAGTATTGAAGCCCAAGGTACTACTGAAGACGTTTAGCAAATTTTTAAGTTTATAGAGGTTCTTACCCAAAAACATACATCCTCAATTTTTCATAAGTGCTCTAAAACAAAAATAGGTGACAGAGTTGAAATTATTTCAAAGAAAACGTCAAGGTAGAAACACATAAAATTTTATTTTTCATAAATTGTCAACAACACTACATAAATATTTCCTCTATTTTATCCTTATTTTTCATTTTTGAGTAGTTAAATTCTGAACTGGTACAGTGATAAAATTGCTCATGTTTGTTATGGTATTATTTTCTTTTAAATCAGTTATGTACAATGAATTTTTATGACTACTGAATTCCTTCCTCTGGCTCCATCTTCATCTCAGCCTGTCCACAGTGGCTACTGATAGCATGTAGTGGAAACTCCACAAGAAGAAGGATGGGATACTTCACACTGGAATCAGAATTCATTTAGAGGTGTTGAGAACTATGTTTCAAAAAAAACACCAACAAACCACACATAAACACAAAGAAACCCACCATAAAAAAACCAACAACAAACAACAGGCCATGGGGTGGAGAAGTAGGGTCAGAAAAACAGAATGAGACCTGCAAAAGAACTGACAAGACTGACAAGAGCTGCAAATCCAAAAGCATACAAATCTGAGTAAATAATATAAAATATTATATCCATCACAAATATTTTCCAGAATTACACCTTAATTCCAAGTGTCTACAACCATCAAGAGCCACACTAAAAAAAATAGTCTGAGATTAGTGTCTTTAGGCTTTTGTTTGCTCCTCTGTTATCCAACAAAAGAAACGACTGTCTCTACTACAATGAATGGTCAAAGAATGCAAAGAATCGTATGACGGTTTTTTGCTGATCATTTTACCTGTGAAGACTTACATAAATATTTCCTTCCTTTACTTACTTCCTTTTCCTTACTTCCTTATTCCAGTAAAGTTACTCAGCTTCAGTGAGTAGCTTTAGTAGTGATAAATATAAACCTGAGTGATAGGACAGAAATTTGGAGAAAAGTTTAGAATGAAAGGTGCAAATCAGGAACATATTTTCACCAAAACCAGATTTCTTCAAAATACTGTTCCTGGTTAGAATGTAATGGGTCCAAAAGACTATGACATGATCCTAAAGTATCTCTCAAAAATCATTCTTTTTTTAATATGCTATGAGTTCTTTTCAAAGAAGAAAGGTGTTTGAGGACATAGGGTGCTTTGCAAATCGAAGAGTATCAAGCACTGCTCAAAGAATAGACACAGACAGTGTGTACAGATGGATATCAAACTGTCATCTCCAGACAGGCAGTTCTGGCTTTGCACAACATGCTATCATAGCATCAGATTCTCTGAAGTAGAGTTATAACTGATTCTTGATTGCACAATCAAAAATGAACATATTTTTTGAGCATATTTCACGTCTGCTTTGTAAGAGTCACTCCTCTGGTCATCAGCCTCTTGGTAGGGAGTCATCTTCAGGCTGCTGTTAGCAGTGTTTGAACAGATTACATCAAGCTGCTTTGAAAATAAAGAAGTGTCAAACTGTTCCTAGGAAAGAGGGAGATGGGAATAGTTTGACAGGGTACAGAACAAAAGTGTGGGGAATCAGGACAAGATCCTTAAATGACTCTACATTAAGCCCAGATGCTTATGATGATTCCAGTCTCATGAGAGTTTTACTAGAAACATGCACACATCTCCTAGGTGAGGTGTGCATATCCTGTGAGCAATATGGGCACTTGTGTGCTCCAGAGCACAGAGTGTAGGTGCATGTTGTATCCCATACCATGATTCCTGAACATTGCTGCTCATCTTTCCACAATGTGATGCTGGAGTGCAGAACTGAAGGCTGAAAGGACTCATGGATGTAGTGTAGCAATCTGGTAAAAGAGTCTCTGCTGATGAAAACAAGGTTTTACCTTTAAAACTTAGGTAGGGTCATTTCTAACTGAGGTATGGTTAAACACTTGTTTGAGTAGTACTAACTTTATGTTTAATTTTAATATTATTTTTTAATTTAATATGAAAGATCTTTCCATCACCACAGGTCAACACTAAATGGTTTTTTTTTCTGAGAAAAAGGTCTATAGAAAATAAATGGAATCTCTACAGAATACAGATGATGTAAGCTAGAATGTGTTCTGATCAAATTCTTTCATGACATATATAAAAAACCTACATTAACTTTAATAGGTCTAAGTGATTTGGACATGGAATTTATTAAACACTCATGTCAGTGGCACAGATCAATACAGAAGAAAAACAAGAAATCTTGAATTATTATCAAACTACTTATGACTTTTAGATCTTATTTGCTGATTCCTTTTGAAGACTTGATTGAGGTTGATGCTGTTTAATTTATGAAATAGGATATAATCCTAGTTCATAATGGTGCAAAAACTGGGAAAATAAGTGGTGCATAAGTTAAGGAAAACACATTTATTTTTTCTTCGCTTTTGCTATTTCACTGCTGTTGCTCTATTGCAATGAAAATGTTAGACAGCTTTAAAAAAACTTTTCAGTGTTTTCATGGCCTATTCATAGCTTAGCAACAACATTTGTTTAGGAGTCTAAAAATATTTTTAGAATACATACTTTGAATTTTGTACTAAAAGTTGAAGAGCAAGAGAACATATGGTCAGGCGCTTTATGAGTCTTTAGGCTGCTACCTCTAAAAATTGCCTACAGAATCACATTGTGAGCAGAAGAGACATAGTAAACAGTTAAAATTTTGCAAGCAATGTGTACTTGTAATATCCCTTGATATAAAACAGTAAAAGAAAAAACATAAACTAACCTTTAAATTATTTATAAATTATACATTTTTAGATGTACTTATAATCTTGATTTAAATGAAATTAAAATATCAACTAGCTACTAGTTTTCCCACCATTACTTCATAATTTGTGGTTTCTTTGGCATTGTCTTTTTGGTTTGTTTGGGTTTTTTTGTTTAGTTAGTTGGGTTTTTGTTTCTTTTTGTTTGTTTTTTTTCTTTTTGTTAGTGTGCTTTTGTGGGGATTTGATTTGGGGTTTTTTGAGGTTTGTTTGCTGTTGGTTTTTTTCCTCTTTTGTGCCTTGGGTATTCAAAGTGTCAAAGCAAGGGAAAAAGAAAATTAAAAAAAGTGAAGTATTACATCAGGATCCAGGAATTATGGGTACTGCCACAGACTGTGATCTTGACTAAATATTTTAGAATTCTTTCCCTATGAAACAAGACAACAGTACTTTCTTACTGTAGAGTGATTCTGTGAGCTGATTTGACTGTATGGTAATGAGGGATAATACTGATTCTTTAATGGTGAAAAAGGTTTTATTGAAGCATCTTAATTCTGTAAGGCACACATTTCTTCATAAGCAGATATTAAATTCTTCAAGAGTGATATTTTGAATTGAAAATATTTATAGATTTTTTTTTAATCCAGGCTTCATCTAACCACAATGTTGTCATTTTTATTTCATTATTACTTCTGTCAACTCAGTTTCTACTACGAACAGTTGTCAATTTTAAGAGAAAATCATCCAGCTGATTTACTGCACAATTTGGGCTCAATACTTGTATTTAATCTAAGGACTGGTCAGGGGCTAAAAGATGCTGTGACCTTTCATCTGTCTGCAGAAAGTGCATTGTTTGTTTATGTGCTCTGGTTTGTTGCTGAAGAAGGCAACCATTAATAGCAACTATAATTTAAACTGGTTAATTAAAAGATAACCAAACTAATTTTCATCCTAAGGGCTAAAGTGAATATAGTCTTTGGTTTCCTTTGAATCTATTTAGAACAAGAAGGAAAATGGAGAGGGATGAGTTTTGCTAATGAATATTTACACAGCTAGGAAAATGGTCTTTATTGAAGGCAACCAGAAGCTATAAAACAGCTATAGTGTTTCTCTGTAGCAACAAATGCCACTGTGTTAGAACAGCTGCAGACATTTTGAAACAGTAAAACTACATATAAAACTAGGCATTTTGGCCTTCAGTTCCACATTTTATTTCAGCTCATAACTTTTTCCTCTTAGACAACTATTTCCTTTTGTTAAACTGACATTAAGAAGCAAAGTCACACAAACAGACACATTCAATCTCATAATCTCATTCCTTTCTTTGATTCTTTTTCTTTTTTTTTTTTATGATCTGTTCTTCCTTCCAATCCTTTGCATCATCATCACTCACATCAGAGTGCTGCTTCCTTGGCACAGCTCCTGGAACATGTCCTTCAGATGTCAGCATCTCCCAGAAGCTTTATGAAAAAATAAACTGGCTGGGTTTTTTGCACCTCTTTATTTAATTTCTTTACAGTATGCAATTGAGCAAAAAGATAAATAACTAGTCATACACAGTCTTCAGATACGGAATTTTAATCACTACCTGAACATCAAGAACAATCTTACTAAGGCAAAAAAATAGGGTGTATTTTATTAGGAAAAGATTCCTAAATTAGTGTTTTGGACAGCAGGGGTCATGACCCAAGGAAAGCTATGGCAGATCACAGCAGAAGACTTACTAGGGATTTCCTTTTATCTGTTATTTAAATGAATGTTATAGCCTATATAAAACAACTGTAACACACAATGATTGTCCTCTTATAGAAGGAAGTCATGTGGGACATGAAGTCATACTAAAAAAAAATTAAAAGGTACAATAGTAGACTTTCCCAATATATTAATTTTTAAAGTATCATGGAATATATCTGACTCAAAATTATTGCAATTAATTTACTGAATGAACATACTTTTCTTGCATGCATTGAGAAAGAGTGAGTCAAGTATTGCATGAATTGAACCATCAGGCATATGTATACCACAGGAGGATCCCCCTAGTTTTCATCAGCCTTGTACTGAAAGACCAAATAAAACCTAGCTTGAAAAAAATAATAACTTAAATTCAAGAATAGTCTAGGTATGACAACTTGATCAGCCAAATTCCTATTAGAGTGATGAAGGCAGAGATGTCAAGACCATTTTTCATGTCTATATTCACATGGGTTCTGCGTCACAGGAAAGGAATTACAGTGCCTATACAGTACGGAGAGCAGACATTTGGGAAAAGCAACGGCTGTGTTGAATGTATCAGATCAATGAAAGATGGTGGCAACACTTACACAGACAGTCGTGCCTCACAATATGTTGTACTGCCCTCATATTGCTAGATCTAAAATTAAGGTAAAGGGTGCCAAAGAAGTACATACAGTAAAATTTTATGGAAAGGGAAAAAACATTCTGAGAAAGGAAAGTCAGACTTGCTTCCTGTCACTTGCTGTCATGAGTCATTTACATGAAGCAATGCATCTGAAATTATATATATAGATATATCTATCACCCTGTGTATAGAGCCTCAAGCATGTGCTGCCGTAGGAATGGGAATCAGAGAATCAGAGGATCAGCAGGGTTGGAAAAGACCTCTGAGATCATCAAGTCTAACCCTTGATCCAATGCTTCTGATTTCACAAACTCGGTGTCATTTCCCATGATCTGGTCAACTTAGTATCATGATTTTTTATAGGATGTACAGATAAGCCAGAAACAGAGGGAAAAGTGACTAATCCTTGCTGCATTTGATCTGTTTCTGTTTCTCTATCTTCTATGCATAAATAAATAACTACAAAAACATCAGAGCTATTTGCAATTGCAGAAATCACCTGGGAGTTGGAGCTTTTGAGGGAAAGCCAAAGAATGGTACATGAAAAGCCAAAAGAATTGAAGAGGAGAATTAAACTGGTAACTTTGCAAAGTCCTTTATTCTGCCTTTTTCAAGAAGAAAATTGTCAACATAAATCACACTCGTGTGCTTTCTGTTTATTACCTTGTTTATATACTTCAAATGTAATATGCAAAACAAAAAGAAAAGATAATAAATTAAAGCATGAGAGCATATTCTAGCTTAACTTTCTCTGGAAAAAATCTAGATTTTGCTAACTAAAACACCCTGGAAACTAAAGCAACATGTAGTAATTAGACAAATAGAGAATTGGGAACTAATTTGAAAGATATGCTGGTATTCTGAAAAAAAATTTTACTGAAGGCCCATCCACAGACTCCTGCCATCACCCTTCCCAAAGCAAGTGCTACCTATGCTGTGTTGTGCTAACAATTAAAGCTTAGTCATAAAAAAATTTATGACCATTTTTCAGGGGAAGATAACAAGATGAGCTTTCAATTGATTAAGGACATTTGATTTTAAAAATGTGAAGACTGGAATTGTGGCTTATCTGAAACACTCTGTAAACTGTGGCAATATTTTTTTGATCATTTCCTGCACAGCAAATTATGAACCCTGGTATAAATTTTCCATATGTAAGTAGAATTTCTCAAAGAGGTATTTACACTGAATGTTAATATGGCTTACCCTAACACTTTTAAAGGTCTTCTGTGAATTTTAACCCTGAACCTGTGGAATAGATTTGATCACAAGATTAGAGATGTACAGACTGTATTTGGTCTATTCTGTAACTGATAAGGAGGTGAAACATGCTTGGTACTTTCTGGGCTGGCAATGGGTGGTTGCATTAGGGCAGACTCTGGACATAATCAACCAGTGTACCAGCAAAATATGAGCATTGCAGAGGTAGCATCTGCTTCTGTTTTAGTATGCTGAGCCTTATTGTCTCACCATTAGGCTTCATAAATTCTGGTTGGTTACCTTAGCACTGAGGTAGATTTATCCAGAAATCACAGGAAAACAAATGGCCAATAGTTCAAATAAGATGCCCAGAAAAACAAATCATTATTGCATCAAAGGAACATATTTCCATGTATCTGGAGTTGAGCCCAGCTGAAAGCAAACAGAAGCTGAGTAATTCTGCAGTGAATCACTCACTGGCACAGAAGGGACCTATGAAACATTTGTCAAACTGATGCTGAGAAGAGGAAGTTAGAAGAGAAAGGCAAGCAGAAGATATATGCTGGTAGAGACTAAAATAATATGTTAGAATATTCTACCTTAATAAAAGTGAAAACTATATCTGATTAGTTAAATGACCCATGCTCTTCTTTCTGTCTTATTGGTTTTAGACACCAGCTTGATAGCACCAAAAGCATGGATAGACTTGTCTGGTGGATAGGGCCAGAACTAGCAGAAAGCTAATGACAGTCACCTGCTTTCGAGGTAAAGAGCTTGTGCCAGATTTCTAGGTGGAAACCAAGAGCCAAAGTCAGGTGATGGAAAACATGGCAGTCGTATGGAACAAGCCAGGAATCAGAGAAGCAAAGCAATTGTAGGAAGCTGAAGTTAAAATACATGAAATAGAGCCATACAGAAAAGTAGAGAAAAACAGGACTAGTTTTGGTTTGGAAATCTAATAAAATATTTTGAAAGCTCACACCTTCCAGATGGCTGAGCAGAATTGATCAGGGAAGGAAACTTGCCCCTACTCCGCAATCAGTGGTCAAGACAGTAGTTAATCAGTTTGGTTAACAGTCAAAAAATAAATATTTGCCTATCTGTGGTAATGAAGAGTTGCATAAGAAAACACTTTCTGTATTTTGTGTCCATTGCCTAAAAAGCAGTCACCATGCATTCCTGTTTTGAAGTTTGTATCTGTCTTACCTATGACTTGAATTACAATAATGTTATTAAGCATTACATTAAGCTGATGCCTCACTATGAAAAATTGACACTATCCCAATCAATATACATAGGAGAAATCAGAAAAAAAGCCAAACCCATAGCATATAGGGGAGAAAGGCACTATTCCCATTTAGAGACATGGAATTGAAGCACATGTAAATTTCTACAGTCACAACGTGTATCTGTGGCAGAATTAGAGTGAAGATGAGATGTCCTGCATATGAGGAAGCATTAATAGTACAGTCAAATTGCCTCTTTTTGAGACTGTTATTTTCCAGTCATTGAAATATATATGTTGCTGTTGACAAAAGAAGGCAGTGATACCACAAACTACGTCATCTTGGGTTGATAGGCAGAACATACTAAGCATGCTTAAATCAGGCTCCATTTTCTCACTCTTAGAAGGACAGCAAGGCAGAGAAGTGTGTGTGATCCTCTGAATTGTTTAGCAGAACTCTGGAAGGTAGAATAAGAAAGAGTTGCAATTTTATGGTTATATCATATTAGCTGGAAGAACTGAGTGAAAAGCACACACTTAGGGAAAATAAAATAGATCAAATTACTTTACAGAAATGAGTAATAACCAGATGTTACACTGTTCTGTTTGGATTTTTTTCCTGTTGATTTTCCTGTTGCTGCTGTTGGTTTGGTTTTGTTCTGGTTTATTTTGATTTGGTTTTTAGTTTGCATTAACTCATGACTTCACTTCCTTGATCTAATGCCAACTCCCTAAAGAAAGAACCAGCCATATGCATGTTTGAGCACCTAACTTAGCAGGTCAGCACTGGTAACAGAATCTGCAGTGAACAGACATTCTGTCAAATGCTTCTTGTCATTTTATGAGTCCCTGTAAAACAAACCTTAAGGTTACTGAGGGAAACACAGGCATATTCCTCTTATTGCTCTTTATTATGAAATATTAAAACAGTATTTTCAGGATTCAATAAAATATATATTCACACTGCAAATCTTGAAACTCTGTTAAAAGAGTAAAAGAAGCGTTAGTCTACCAGCTGTCAATCTGATCCCTGGGTAATAAATTAACTTCACTGATTTTATGGCAGTGCTTTTGTGTTGCAGGAATTGGAGGTGCTGCAAGGACAGTGTAAATATAATTGCAAGCAACCATCTCCCCTGATGGAAACTCAGTAGAGATAAACAAATACATTTTTTAAATTATAGAAAACATAATAGAAGAACAGAAAACAGAGAAGAAAAAATATCTTTCTGCTGCAAGAGTGTTCCATGATGCCAGGCTGTTGATCAGCAGTAATGGAGCCAGGTACCCAGAATGTGAGCTGAGAAGCATTCTTCTTCCAAATAAAAGAGCAGCCAAATGGAGACAGTAACTCACTCACCCAATAAGATGGAAATAAAGTTAAAGAAAACACTGAACTATAGGTACACTTGATATTTTGCCAAGAGTATCTGGGCCACGGTTATCAGTGATGGAAGTTAACTGTTCGAGTTTTGGCTGCTTGAAAGATATAAAGCCTTTTGTCTTTGCTTCCTCTGTATTCAAGAGAAAGAAAGAGAAGTAGTGCCTTCAACCAGGAAGATTATCCTATCTATCTGGTATCATTAGTTTAGTATGAGATTATGTGCTTATTAAGTGCCTCTCTCTCCACCATACGTAGGAGTAGCTGACAAAACTATCTCAGACTAGACCACTAACTACATGAGCTGACTCTTGGTGTTGACAGCTGCAAGCTGTAAAGGAGCTTTTCACAGAAGAATATGCAAACAAATGAAAACTGGTGAAGTATAAAATGATGACAGCTTGTCCCATGGTCAGTGCTCTTTCTACCTCTTTCAAATCACAGGAAGCCCATTGAACTAGGACCTTGGTTTTGTTCACTGACTTATTACTGACTGCAGGCAATGACAAGTGCCTGAGAGGATAGTGTCCCTTTTAGAAAAGCTTTTGTGCTATCCTGTAAGCCTGAACCATGCTTCCGTGCCATCTAGAAAATAAATCTTCTCTTCTAAGGACAGACCCAGAAACTCATTTTTCAGGACAGCATCAAATCCACTGGACAAGTGGAAAAATATATGATAGTTCTCAATTTCTAAATTCACTCTACAGTAAAAGTTAATAGTTAGCTTGGAGTTAAGTATGAATGAGACTGGTAGTCAGAGTACACATTCAGGAAGTGGGACTTGCAACCCCAGTTCTCCAGGATCACTTTCTATAGAATGAATCTGCTTCATAAAGAAAGGACATGGGGATTCCTCCCCTCCCTCTCTTCATGGCACAGAGACCAATCCACAGTATTTGAAGTCAGGAAACTGCACATTCAAATCCTGACCCCACTAAAATAGTGTAAAAGAAATATTTCCTCCTCTGTTAGCTTTGTTAATCAGCTGTTTCTGCATCCCCTGTAACAGGTAACACCAAAAAAAATTTACTTTTCATTTGATTTCAGTCCTGAAGCTAAATAAAATAAGTGTCCCACCTCAGTTTTGCCCTTTCATGTCCCCATATATATAGCCAATGGCTACCCTTAGCCTCAGGAAGAACACCCAATGAATCCTCTTCACTGTGGGAGAAAAACAAAGGTGAAAGATGGCTTTTTTTGATATCGACACAGATTCTACTCTGAGTATAACACTTGCTCAGAAATCCTGACTTCACTGAAGTCCCTTGGTTCAAGGGGACTGGAATTAGAGTGTTATTTATGCAATTTAAGCTTTTGAAATAATATAAAAAGGATAATTTCCAAATTGTGCCTTCCTGTTTTCATTGTTGCACAGCATCTAAAGTTTGATGGAAAACATGTTAGAGAGTATTTGCCCTTTTAAAATTGACCAAATGAAAGACACCATGAAAGCCTCTAACTTTTGGTTCACCACCCATGCAGTATCTGCCACGTCTACCACTTTCTTTCTCTATGAGAAATGGCCTTACAAACTTGAAGGATGATGACACCTTCGTAAAAATAAAGCTGTAATATGGGATAGGGTGTATTTATATTTCTCAGAATCAATTAAATAAAATTGGTTGGGTTTGCAGAAATAATTTTGTGAAGAGAACTTAAATTTATAAACATGTGGATGACATTTTTACATGCATTGGGACTACATCAAAAATTACACATGAAGACTAAGAAAACCTGGAGTCAAGAGTCTCTGTCAGTATGGAGAATATTGCTGTCAGACCCTAGCTATCAAAAATGAGTAAAGGAACACAGGCAGTAAGTTTGAGTGGATGTGACTGTAACTACGCTGTGGAATAGCCCTCTATGGACACAATAGTACAAATGGAAAATTCTGTCCCCTTTTTAGACTAAGTAAGAGAATTCTTTTCTCTTTTCTTTTTTTTTTTCCTTTTTCTCTCTTTTGAGAATTGGTCACAGATGCCTTCAACATCATCCTCTCCTTGTGTGCCTGTTTGAAAGCTAATTAAGACTTTCATGCTGAAATATTTACAATATTACCCATATCCTTGAATATGATTATACAGTCATTTTGCATAGTTTATCCCTTTTTTTTTTTGTAAAGTTACCTTGTTTGAGTTGATCTCAATCCTATGAAGTTAGGCTAATGACATTGATTATGGAATTATATCCAGTCAATCTTTCTTGGAATCGCTACGTTTCCTTGTATGAGAGTGATATTTTCATGTGCGTCTCTCTTTGAGAGTGATCATGACCTAGATCTAGACCTTGAGCTCCTAGCCGACCTTGGACCTTCAGGGAATAAGGCATTAGGTAGTGGAAGGTAGATTACAGGTCATAGATCGATGGTCATAGGTCACGACTATGAGTATGTCCTATCCACAGATCTCTCGTTTTGTGTTTAGACCTCGGAGGTTTAGATAAATTATAAAATTATAAGACAATATTTATTTCTCAGACATTTGTCAAATTAATTTATTCTCTAGGTAAATGTTATTTGATGCCTTCTAAAAAAGGAGTGAAATATCTATACCATAGATAGGCATTATATATATATATATAAATATATATATATTTATACACACACATCTATACAAAAATACTA